>CM035159.1:92046836-92598729 GCA_020205615.1 Panax quinquefolius
TTGGGGTGGTGGTGGTTGTTGATCGTCATCTGAATCACTAAGTGAAAACCTTGGCATCGGGGATGGCTGTTGATATGGGAATTGTGCAGTTGGATTGAAACTCTGGAGCGTCGCATTCAATGAGGCGAATGACATATTCATGGCCTCAAACATATGGTCCTGCCTAGCTGCGAGTCTCTGTATCTCTCTTCGGGCCTTCTTGTTGTACTCATCCACTTGTCATTGAAGGTCTAGGAACTGAGGGCTAGATACATCTTCGGGCTGTGGAATCGCCTCCATTCCTTGCTCTCCTATTGTCATCCGAGGTGTCCTCAACGTTAGCCTCATACTCCGAGGCTGATGAAAATAAAAATCCTAATCCTCTAGGATGCGACTCGCCCCCTGGCCACACTGAATATCACACAATCATCCTCAAGTCTAGTGTCTTAAGCGGCATCTGGGTGGTCTCATCATCGGACCATCGTACTCTCGCCTATCTACATAACCCATAAATGAGTGATGGGTGTGGCAAGCCTCTAGAGAATGGTCCTCACCGGCATCTTCGGATGGAAAAATTTATTATGGCCCCCACATCGATGATAAAATCTTGGACAATAGCATATAAAAGCAATGCCTTCTCCTTGGGCACATCTGACGTGTGTGTGGATGGAAACAACTTGGCGCATAAGAACGCGTACCATATCTTCCAATAGCAGCTGAGATCCTTACTGTGAAAGACAGTGCCCCCTTTTCGACCCTTGATCCATGTGGTACCCGACTTTGTCATTTCCTTTATAATAGTCTCATAATCAGGATCATGGTCACGTAAGTGAGCGTACTGGCAATGTCTAAGAACTCGTAATTGGTAGTACGTGTTGATGGCGTCGACACTGAATGGAACTAACCTACCCCGCATAAATGCATTGAAGGGGGCCTTATCCTCGGCATTAGCATAAAATTCTTTGACCATACTCACAACTGCGGTCTCGGGCTCTTACGTGAATTTATTCCAACCTTTTTGATATATTTGTTGCATCATTTTTCCGTTGACATGTTCAGGTGCCAACCCCCGCTCCGGTGTGAGTGCTTTTGTTACAAGGTAGACGTAACGGTCGACGATGGTGGCACTTATGAATTTTCTCCGGTCAAAGGTTCGTGCTGGTGGTGTGGACCCTGAACTCTTGCCACATTATCATTTTGATGTCAGTTTTGGTGCCACTGAATTGGAATTGGCGAGCTTCAACAACGAATTCCCCCAAACTTCACTCACATAAACTGTTAAACACTTGGTGTGCAAGACGTATAACCCCCCCAAACTTAGTGATTTGCTTCAACTATAGTGATAAATGTGGGGATTTTGCAAGAACAAACTACTCACTCTCTATATAACTCCAAATTGGTTGTAGGAATTCGCTCAAACCCTAACCTTGAACTTCCAAATTGGTGTGAATAGATGTGGTTAAAGTGTTGTGAAGGTATGGTTTTATAGAGAGGGTGTGATGTATAGAATTGTGGGTTGGAGTAGTGGGTAAGTGTTTAAATGTAGTGGGAAGATGGGGAATAAATTGTAAGACCGTGGGTTGAGATTGTGAAGGAGTGGGAGAACATGGTCTGAGCATAATATAAGCCGCCGCAATTGTTCAGATGCAATTTTGGACCCCCTTTGGGGGGGTAGTAGCCTCATGAAGAGCTAGCCCCTATTTGGCATGTCATATATTTTGAGAATTCGAGACCCCCCTTGGGAAGGGGTATTAGCTTTGAATGCCGACCTCTACCGACATGTCATCCGTTATTGAACTTCAAGACCCCGAAATTACCGGGTATTAGTTTAAAAGGGGCCCACCCCGGCGGGCTAGTGGTTTGCTAATGGCCTTTATTTTTCCCATTCTTTGCCTCCAACTCCAATCCATGATCTTTCTAAGTTTCTGAAATACCATTAAACATAAAATATAAGTAGTTATTGAGCAAATTTATACTTGAATGGTAAAATTATATAAAAATAAAATATGCTTTAAATTCTATTTAATAAATTGACATGAATTTATTCTAGACTAAATATTATTCTAAACTACAATCTAACTAGCATGGATAAAATTACTGAGAACAAAAGTAAAATTGGGTTGCCTCCCAACTAACGCTTGATTTTAAGTCTTTTAGCCGGACTACTCCCTGTTTATGGTGCGTTTGCAAATGTGATTGTGATGACATCCGTGTTAGATTCGCCACCCCAATAATGTTTTAACCGCTGACCGTTGACCTTGAATGTTTCCAATGGGCTCCTACTATATAATTCAACGGCGCCATATGGGAAAACTCTTTTTATGGTAAATGGACATTTTAGCTTTCCTGGGAACAACCTTAATCTTGAGTTGAACAATAGTACTGATTGCCCTGGTTCGAACGTTCTTTGCATAATTTTCTGGTCGTGCCATTTCTTGACCTTTTCTTTGCATAACTTAGAGTTCTCGTAAGCTTGAAGTTAGAATTCATTGAGTTCATTTAACTAAAGTAGCCTCTTTTCACCCGTAGCTACTTGATCGAATTTGAGTTTCTGAATTTCCCAGTAGGCTTTATGTTGTAACTCCACAGGTAGGTGACATGATTTTCCGTAGACCAACTGATATGCTGACATCCCAATTGGTGTTTTGTAGGAAGTCCTGTAAGCACATAGTGCATCGTCCAATTTGAGAGACCAGTCTTTTCTATTCGGGTTTACTACTTTCTCTAAGATTCTCTTTACCTCCCTGTTTGAAACTTTAGCTTGCCCACTTGTTTGGGGATGATATGTCGTCGCCACCTTATGGTTGACCCCATATTTTGCCAAGAGAGCTGTAAATGATCTGTTGTAGAAGTGACTACCCTCATCACTTATAATAGCTCTTCGTGTGCTAAATCTTGTAAAAATATTCTTGTGCAAGAACTTGAGAACCACTTTGGCATCGTTAGTTGGGAGTGTTACGACTTCATAATCAATCGCAAGCAAGATATACTGATTATTGATGGAGGAAGGAAATGGCCCCATAAAATCCATGCCCCATACATCAAAAATTTCAACTTCTAAGATAGTTTGTAGCGTCATCTCATTCGTTTTTGATATGTTACCCACCCTTTGACATCTATCACAGCTTTTAATGAACTGGCGGGCATCCTTAAATAATGTAGGCCAATAAAACCCGGCTTGAAGAACTTTCGCTTTTGTTCTTTCACTTCCATAATGTCCCCCGTATCCAGATGGATGACATTCGTGCAATATGTTCTTCACCTCACTGTAGGGCACACACCTTCTAATCATCTTGTCGGTGCATTATTTTAATAGGTATGGCTCATCCCACATGTACCACTTGACGTCACGTAGGAATTTCTTTTTCTGTTGTCGTGTAAAGTCGGGGGGAAAAATGTTGCTCACTAGATAGTTAGTGAAATCCACATACCACGAAAATTCTGCATTGACTGCAAATAGCTGCTCATCCGAAAATGACTCATTGATAACACATTTATACTCTTCATTTTACCCTAATTTTCCAGCCTCGACAAATGATCTGCAACTTGATTCTCCGTCCCCTTTCTATCTTTTATTTCCAAATCAAATTCTTATAGAAGGAGGATCCATCTGATAAGTCGAGGTTTAGCATCTTTCTTCGAAATTAAATATCGGATTGCCGAGTGATCCATATAAACCACAACTTTTGTCCTAATTAAATATGCCTAGAATTTATCAAAGGCATATATTACTGCAAGTAATTCCTTTTCCGTAGTCATGTAATTCATTTGGTTCTCTGTAAGTGTCTTACTTGCATAGTATATGGCGTGGAATGTCTTCTCTCGGTGTTGATCCAACACAGCCGCTATTGCATAGTCGTTTGCATAGCACATTAACTTAAAAGGCTTATTCCAATCTGGTGCGACAATAACTGGAACTGTAGTCAACTTTTTCTTCAACAAGTCAAATGCTAACTTACAATATTCATCAAACTTCAAAACTGAATCTTTCTCTAAGAGACTGCACAATGGTTTAAAAATCTTAGAGAAATCTTTTATAAATCTCCTATAGAACTCGGCATGTCCAAGAAAGCTATGGATTCCCTTTACTGAAGTTGGCGGTGGGAGATTTTCAATCATTTTTAGCTTTGCTCTATCAACCTCTAATCCTCTCGCTGAAACCTTATGCCCCAAAATTATTCCTTCATCAACTATAAAGTGGCACTTTTCCCAGTTAAGTACTAAATTTGTCTCCATGCATCGCTTTAGGACCATCACCAAATTCTCTAGACAAGCATCAAAATCATTTCCATAGATAGAAAAGTAGTCCATGAAGACTTCCACATTTTTCTCTACCATGTCTGAGAAAATGGTCATCATACACCGTTGGAAAGTTGCGGGTGCATTACACAAGCTAAATGACATTCTCCTGAATGCGAATGTGCCGTATGGGCACGTGAAAGTAGTCTTTTCTTGATCTTTGGGAGCAATGACTATCTGATTATATCCCGAATACCCATCTAGTAAGTAGTAAAATTCATGGCTCGCCAATCTGTCCAACATCTGATCGATAAAAGGAAAGGGAAAGTGGTCTTTTTGGGTTGCCTTATTCAACTTCTTATAGTCCATGCAAACCCTCTAACCAGTCACTGTCCTCATCGGAATTAGCTCATTGTCCTCATTTTGTACCACAGTCATTCCTCCCTTTTTCGGCACACATTGAACCAGACTAACCCACTTACTGTCTAAAATTGGGTAGATGTTTCCTGCATCCAACAATTTTAGGATTTCTTTCATCGCTACTTCTTTCATGATTGGGTTGAGCCGTCTTTGTTGCTCCACTATTGGCTTTGCATAGAATTTTGTGCATGCAAAAGGATGGGCTGATTCCTTTGATATCTGCAATTGTCCATCCTATAGCTGATTTGTGTTCTTTAAGCACTCTCAGCAACTTATTTTCCTGTAATTCATTAAGCACATCAGAAATAATAAAAGGTAAAGTATTAGAATTGCCTAAATATGCATACCTGAGGTGTTTAGGGAGTAGCTTAAGCTCAAGTGTAGGTGGCTCCTCCAAAGAGGGTTTCATCCTTGTTGTGGCTCTTTCCTCCGTGTGAAATGGTTCAAATGGTGCTTTGAATCTGCTAACTCATGGTAAAAAATCTAACATTTGCAAGTAATCCACAAACTCCGGATCATCCAAATCTTCATCCCCCAGTAATGTAGTTTCTAATAGATCATTAGTCAAACTTTTAACCATGTCTTTATTGATTATCTGATCAATGACATCCATCCTGAAACACTCCTCTTCATCCGTAGGGAACTTCATGGCTTTGAATACGTTGAACTTTACTTCCTAATCTTGGACCCTCATAGTTAGTTCACTTGTTTGCACGTCGATGAGAGTCCTATCCGTAGCCAAAAACGGTCTCCCTAGCATAATTAGGATGTTGTTATCTTCCTCAAAATCTAGAATTATGAAGTTCGCGGAAAATATGAATTTGTCTACCTTGACCAAAATATCCTCCACAATGCCTCTTGGGTACGTGACTGACCTATCTGCCAACTGCAAAGAGATGTTCGTAGGCTTTGGAGCTGGTAAACCCAATTCTGTATAAACTGATAACGGCATAAGGTTCACACTTGCCCCCAAATCACATAAACATTTATTGAACGCCATATTCCCAATTGTGTACAGAATGGTAAAACTCCCCGAATCTTTCAACTTTGGTGGTAACTTTCGCTATAAAACGGCACTGCACTCCTCTGTTAGTGCCACGATTTCAAAATCTTCTAACTTCTTTTTTCCTAGATTGAATACTCTTCATAAATTTAGCATAACTTGGACTCTGCTCTAGGGCTTCAGCAAAAGGGATGTTAATTTGAAGTTTCTTAAAAACTTCTAAAAATTTTGCGAATTGCTTGTCTAATTTCTGTTTTTGGACTCTCTGCTGAAACGACGGTAGAGGATAAACAACTGGCTTATCATCTGACTTTGTTTGTTCCACTTTCTTTTCCCCACCCTATTTTTCTTCAACCACTTTATTTTCATCAACCTTATCATCTTGTATAACTGAATTTTCTACAATCTCCCTATCCAGATGTTTTCCACTTCTCAAAGTGATTGCCTGACACTGCTCGTGATTTCCCTTCGGATTTCTTTCGGTGTCACTTGGTAGAGTCCCTTGGGGTCAATTATTCAATGCTAATGCAAGCTGTCCCATCTGATTCTCTAGGTTCTTGGTGGCTACAACTTGTGATTTCATAATTGCCTCGTTGCTCGTTATATACTTCGAAAACAACTCCTCTAAATCTGTTTTCTCTCTTGATGTTGAGCTGGTTGTTGATGTTGATTCTAAAATCCTAGGGGATAAGTTTGTCGTGGAGCTTGCTGATTCTGATTGTTGCTCCATGAAAAATTAGGACGATTCCTATTCCCCGGATTGTATGCATTCTGGTACATGTTCTGTGGAATTCTGTTGTAGCTACCCATAAATTGCACTGACGTTGGGTTGATTGCACATTGTTCCGTAGGATGTTCACCCACACACAATTCATAAATAAATGCAACCTGCTATTTTTGTACCCCTGACAAAGCATCCACTTTCTTTGAGAGCGCTGAAATCTGTGCTGCTAATACCGTCACTCCATCTACTTCTAACACTTCAGCTACCTTAGGTTGTGTCATTCTTGCTGTGGGCCACTGGTAGTTGTTAGCCGTCGTTGTCTTTATCAATTGATATGCCTCCTCATAACTCTTTGCCATAAATGCTCCACCCGATGCTGCATCAATACTGATCCTGAGATTCCCATGTAACCCATTGTAGAATATGTTCATCTGCAGCCATTTGGGCAATTCGTGATGTGGGCACTTTCTAAGTAATTCCTTATATCTTTCCCATGCCTCATACAGTGATTCCCCATGCTGCTGTTCAAACATGGTAATCTCATTTCTCATCTTTGCAGTCTTCGCTGGTGGGAAAATTTTTGCTAGAAATTATTGAGCGAGGTCTTCCCATGTAGTTATGGATCCCGGCGGTAGAGAATGTAACCAACTCTTCGCCTTTTCCCATAAAGTAAATGGGAACAAGAGAAGCCTAACTGCGTCATCCGACACCCCATTATACCTGAAGGTGTCACAAATCTCCAAAATATTGACCAAATGTTCGTTCGGATCATCATTTGCCAGTCCTCCAAACTGAATCGAATTTTGGATCATCTGAATAGTCCCAGACTTGATTTCAAATGTGTTCGCAGCTATAGCAGGCCTGGTGATACTTGATTGAAGTTCAGTCACTTTTGGAGTAGCAAAGTCCCTCAACGCTTTCTGGTCTTCGGTAGCCATTGCTTCTTCTTTTTCAAAATTTTCAAAGTTTTCCCTTCACTGCTACAAAATAGTAAATAGATAACGCGGAAAATACATTGTGGTTTCAATCAGAAAAACGTCGTGGTTAAGGTTGTCATCTATTTGACACTCTTACACAACGTTTTTAAAACGTTGTAGTTAAACACATTATACAACATTTTTTAAGAAAAAAACGTTGTAGATTTGTTTTCCATAAATTAGTAGATGCTTGAAAACGTTGTAGAAGGTATGATTCCACAACGTTTTCTGGCTAAAAATGTTGTAGTTTAATATATCAGACAACGTTTAGGCACATTTACACAACGTTTATAATGTGTCATCTATTTAGAAGGTGTCATTTATTTATACAAATATACAACATTTTTAAAATGTTGTAGATAAAAAAAAAAAGAAAAAAAAAGATTGTGGTTCACCTATATTACCAATGTACCTGCAATATACTAATGCCATGATATATAGCTAAAAGGTCTAAATTCTCATTTAAATTTAAAGCCAAAATGTATCAACCATTCAAAATACATCCAAATAATACCATTCGTTTACAGTTTCAAATTACTATATCCACAAAATATATACCAAACTATCCATATATACATCTTAAATTCACTTTTCAATCCACAAAATAAACCACAAAATAAACCAAACTATCCATAAAATTAAGCTACTACCTAAGCAAGTGCAAAAAAGCCTAAGTATAAATGCTGTTGAATTGATCCTAGTTTGGTTTGCAATGACAGAGTATTTCACCTCACCCCATTGTTGAGACATATGAACTGGTATATTCTTGAGAGAAGGTTTAATATAAATGGCATAGATTCAGATTAGAGATTCTTTCTCAATAAATGTTTGCTCCTGAGATGATGAACACCATAAGCTGCGGTGGAAGCCACAGTTGTTGAAGCCACTAACCAACTACACTAATTCAAATAGAGTTATTGCTTATTATTGATCCATGGAACATTTAAATATGTGAGAAGAATAATCTTCAGAAGACTGTTTACAAGTTAAGTTAAAGCACACAATCACTTCTACAGATTCAAAGAAGCAAAAACAGTTTTTGCAGCCAACTAATGTAAATATTACAAATTCAATCTGAAGTCCAAGCTGAGTTCCAGCGAAAGCAACATTAATATTTTGTAGTTACCAGCTTCATAAGATGTTGATAAACAGAAAATTAAATATAAGATCTACCGGTCCACATAAACTATGCCAATTACGATTCTAACAACTAAGAGATACTGCGCTAATGTATCAACATAAGATCCGTTTTACTTGTTGGATTAATGATTAAGGCATAAACTTGTGTTAGTGTACCAACCGAACAAAAAAATAGTTGCAAGAATCAGGTGAAGGAGGGGAAAAAGAGAAAATTCAAAACTCAAACACTAGGAAAATAAGAATTAGAGCAATATAATTACAATATTTCATTATCAGTTAAGAAACTTACAGAGGAATGGAGGGCATTAAGCTAGCAACTGCTCTCAACATTTCAATCATAGCTCTTACTGTCGTTGCCAATTTTGGAATGACCGCAACACAAGATGTTGGAACACCTGCATTGTTCATATAATCATAGTGTGATATCGGCATATACATTATTCTTAATACTTAATTTCTTAAATCATCAATAAGTAGTATGAGGAATCGACAATCAATTAATTGTTTCAATATCATATTTGCATAAATAATGTTATATAACCTATACTCAGTTCTAGTAATAACCGACATTTACACGGAACATTATCAATGAAAGTATACCAACACATCAGTTAATTGGTGATTATCCTTAATATGCTTAACAACCTAAAAGAAAGATTAACAAGTGAAATTGGGACATGAAATTTGAATAATTTTAACATTCCAACCAAATATCTTAATATGCATGAAATTTATCGGGGCATTTAATGGGATGCAAGAACTATAAATACAGTTGTTTCACTATGCAGTTTGATTCTCATTACAACCTTTCCCATTGTTCATATTATAGTAACTGCCCACAAGTTCAAAGCACCACAAACTCAATCTTATCATCACAAACTTTTCCTGTTATAATTTGTGACATTACTTAGTTTGGCTTGAAGTCGATCAAATTCCAGAATTGTCAAAGTAACCCTTATCATCAGATCATTCCCATATATTACTGAAGACAGAACTGGCATAACTACCCAACATAACTATACAATACATTCAACAAGTAAGAGAGAATTCTTAACTATTTAACTATGCATGCACTACACACTATATAATTAAACAACCACAGTGATCAAGGTGAGATTAGGCAGTATTTAGGAAATAAAGAAGGAGAATAAATGAAAGGTTCTGACTTGATGCCTTGTGAGGCCTATATTAATGCTAACTGCATGAGCTGCAGAAGCTATTACAGAATTCAGTACTTGTATATGGACGCAATGTTCATGCCACAACAATCAGTTCTTGTGGTTGAAACAACATATTTATAAAGTACATCAACTATATATTTATAGAATATGATATATTGACACAGAATTTCACATAGAAATGAAGTTGAAAAGGAGCAATAAGAAGTCAAAGAAGTCTAGAACATGCATAGGAAGACAGATAAAGGAGGATTTTAACTTGAGTTCCAAATCATATCTTTAGAGATTTGATAATTTAGGCTCAGATGATAGCTAATGGTTTTAGGAACTTAGAAATAAGCAATCCAAATATACACATAATCTTAGTTATACCTTTGCTTTTATCCGAAAATCCTTGAATAAGGCATACAGAAACCCATGGCCTTCCGGAACGGGATGTTTTTGCACCTCCCTTTAGTTCACCATTATGTTGTTTCAAGCTACAAAACAAGTATTGAGTTAAGTGGATAATAACATAATTACATTTATACTATGGATTATTATTTTCTCAATAAGTAAGATAAGCATCATAACTAGAACTTCTAACAGAAACCAAAAGCTAACCAAGTAGCGTTGAACTGGAAAATACAGTTAACACACAATGAAAATAACTCACCATCTGCATAGAAACATGGCATTTCTGTAGTCTAAAAGGAAAATAAAATCCACTTAGTCCAACTGAAGAGAGATTGTATCTTATAAAACCACATTGAACTACAAAAACAAAAGAAACTCACCCAACAGATAGTAGCAAGCAACAACAGTAGAAGCAGCAGCCAATCAGCAGCAGTAAGTAGAAGACTAAGCTTAAAGATCCAATTACAACAAGCATCAACGAGTAGCAAGCAGTTATAGCATACTTGCTAATAGAAGCGTAATAACCAACTGACATAGCTGCAGCCAAACAGATAGAACTACATGCAAAATTTTACCACTTTGCTCTGCTAATTCAGACCTGAATATGCAAACACGTCCAAAGATTAATTAAAGAAAACTGAAGTTAGGACAAGTAGGCAGCTGAGGCATAACAGAACTCAGAAAAACTACATAGTTTAGCATAATCAAGAGCCAAAGAACATAAAGGTAGTAACACATATATCATTTAAGTCAATGGCTCTATAAGCTCAAGATTATGATTGACTAATACAGGAAACATCATCCTGATAATATACCAAGTTATCTATATCTCTCACTCTGTAAGCAAGAGAAAGGAAAAAAAGAATTAGGTGATGATGGATAAATATTTACCCATCCAGAACACTGTCGACGTCGGGATTTTTGAGTGTCCCTTTTCGTTACTTGTTCTTTGGTGTTCTCATGTTAATGTGCGATTTGTTTGAAAAAACAAGTGAAAAATGTTCGACATGTATAATGTTGACGATTTGACTTTAAGAGTCGCCAGTTGGTGTATTTAACTGGTTGCACCAAATGATAAAAAAGGTTTGCACATCGACCGGTGATTTGGCAATCGCTAGATGGGTCTGTGAAACCGAGATTCATTTTAGGTCCGGGGCTTAATTATGCGGAGGGAAGGTGTTAGGCTTTTCGACATCCGTGTTACCACGGTGACCGCCACTTTTCAAAGAAACTGTTATATGAATGTGTGTGTGTGTGTGTGGATCAATGTGTAATTATTTGGAAGTAGTGCTACACCTCGTTCACACCTATATACAAAGGGTTTGAATTTATAGAAAAATTCAGTTTTAAACAAGATATAGCAATGAAGTTTTATAAAAAGAGGTTTTTCAAACCCTGTGCTCAATAGCAATTGAGGCCTTTGATACTTCCATTTTATTATTAAATGTTCAAATTTTGTTTGCTTTTATTTTTGAGATGCGAAGCATTTCTAGAAAATAATATACAAGAAGCGCCAAACTCCTCACGGGCATGACAACCATCCAAGGAAATTCGAGACATCAGAATTAATGTACAAGTCGCCATAAATTTGAAAAATGTCCATCATGGGAATTGAATCTAGATTGATGAAGAGATCAATCTATGATCACATGATTCCTAAAGCTCACATGATAATCGCAATTTGTATGGAAAAAGTAGTAGTAGTATATATATATATATATATATATATATATATATATATATATATATATAGACATAATCAACCGCCAATAAGTAAACTCCAAGCGGGATTTAAATGTAAATAAAGTCAGTAAAAGTTTATCAATCGCCACTTAAGTAAACTCTGTGCATGATTTAAATGCAAATAAAGTCAGTAAAAAGGGTCACAAAGTAAACTTGTGCCTAAAAGAAATGTAAATATATATATATATATATATATATATATATATATATATATAAAGTAGTAAACGATACTTTGGATGTAAATCCGTGCTCATCGATATATCAAACACATTATATATATATATATATATATATATATATATATATATATATATATATATATAAGTAGATAAACGCCTGCATCAAGTTCAGGCTCAATTGAGGCATAACTGAGCCCTATTAACAACATTTGAATACAATCACAGTTTATGAGAGATAAGATATTGACGTATCTCGGGTTTCAAACCTTTTATAAACATTCGCGTCATTCTCTCCTCATTATCAACAAAATGGGATGCAAACCGAGACAACTCGGCAAAATTGGCTTCGTACTGCGACACGGTCATGTTGTTTTGCTCCAGCTTGATGAACTCTACCTCTTTCATGTGACAAATACTTTCGGGAATGTATTTTTTGTTGAACAATTCTTGGAACTTCTCCTAAGTCATCTTCAATGCAAAGTTGAAGTACGCTTCTGATTCCCACCAAGAATCGCCTCTGTCATAACATGAAAGCGGCAGAAAGGAACCTTTACTCCTCGAGCATCCCAAAACATCAAATATCTTGCAGATCCGCTTTATCCACGCCTCCGCCTTTAAGTGGTTTTGGCTCTCAAAAACTCCGGTGGTCCCAGCTTGAATCGCTTAATGGTGACCGTCCGAGAGTTGACAGTGTTTCCACCTGCATTTTGGACAGGAGCCGCTCTTGCCTGATGTTGCATGAATTGCATAAAGCCTCTGAACATTCCATCGTTCATCATTTGGTCAATGTTGTTATTTGCATGAGGATTGTCGCCTTCCTGATGCACATTATCCTGATTATTGATCTGTGGTGACTCCACGGTCTCATGTGCATCATTGCTTATCTCAACATTTTCGGATGCCATTTTCAAATACTGCCACAAAACAAGGGTTAATTAACATATCACATATTATCCCTATACTCTGGCCGACCAATTAAATACCAAATAAACTTAGGGTAGGTCATACTAGCGAAGAAATTCCAATCTCTCCCTCCTAGTTCTTGTCTCACATCTCACCAGGATCATATCCTAAGCTTTAATACCAACTGTGACGCCCCTAAAATAGGTATACATCACCCATCTTGAGTCGCCAAATACATGGTACAAAATTCAAAAACAACTTAATTATACAATAGTCGTGTAAAATACGACAAAACATAATCTAAGAGTTTTAATAAGAATATTGTCATCTAGACAATATCCACACTCAATGGAGTCCTCATTACATTTATTGTCACACTATTTAACAGAATAGTTTAGACTACTAATGCTATCATCTGGACCATCACTCCATTCCTCAACTAGTCCCGGCTACGTTCTCATTTCCTGAAAAGAACAGTGAAAGAAAAGGGTGAGCTCAACTAGCCCAGTAAGAAATATTATGACTAAGATAATGCAGAATAAATTATCGTTAGCCTACAATAGTGTTAAACTAATACAATATAACAAACATCAAGTTTAACTGCAGCGGAACAAGCAATCCATTAGAAGAGTCAAATAGAGAATAAAATCTACTATCCTCTATGATTTAAAAGGTTTTTCATCACTTTTATCGCTGAGACTCAGCGTAATAAATAGTCCACATCATCGAATCACCCCTGCACTATGGCCAAGGATATTCTTTAGTATCACAACCACAATTTATCTATGCACTACGGGCCAAGGATATTTGTGTATTCATTAATGGTCATGATCATGCCAACAACTATCCATCAATGCACTACGGGCCAATGAGGACTTTTACCACATCATTTGTAACATTACTATCATGATTATACCGAATGATCCCTGGTCATAATCATACCAAGTCCATCTATGCACTACAAGCTACAGATGACTTTCAACAGAAAATAAACATGAGGATGATGACAATCATATAGAAATTCAATAAAATAAGTTCAAGAATAAATTTTTAAAGATTTATAATCTAATTTATCGAGAAATCAATAATGTCTAAATTGTCAACATGATACTTCTTTGTAGAGTAAAATTCAAGAATGCTCAGAAGAATATTTTCATGAAAAGATACTAGATGAAGCGCAAATATCAAGGATATTTCACTAATTTCATGGAGTATAGAAGCCAAAACTTTAACCAACTGAGTATAATAAAGAATGGAATAACAAAAGAATTCACCAGGCATGCGATAAATCGCTTGCATGAGTTATTCCAACGTAATAATAAATAATGGAACTGTGTCACGCCAGAACGCATGAGATAGGATATTCCAATGAATAATAAATAATGGAATAACAAAAGACTTCACCATGCATGCGATAGACCGCATGCATAAAAGTTATTCCAATAGAATAATAAATAACGGAATCGTGTCATGCGAATAATACACTTATTGCATCGGGATGTTCCAATAGAATAATAAAGAATGGAATATCGAATAATTTCACCATGTATGCGATACTTCAGCAGATAAACAAAGTTATTCCAACATAATAATAAAGAATGGAATAATGAAGAATTTCAAAGATGTATGCGGTGCTCAGATATACAAAAGTTATTCTATGTAATAATAAAGAATGGAATAACAATAGCTCTCTTCATGAATACTGAAAGAAATAATACCCTTACCTTAGAAAAAAGCCGGATCTCGGAGTAGAGAGGTAGCATACTTCTTTTTCTTCTTTTCTCTATAATAATTGCTCTATAGCTTGAGTGAATTGGTGAAGAATAATGAAGAAATGAGCTTCTATTTATAGAAAAATATAGTTTCGATAATTGCACGTTTTGGGGCTCGAAATATTACAGTATAATACCTTCATCTTTTTCTTCATTTTTAATTTAGTCCTGCAAGTATTATCAAATTTGCACCACCTCCCCTAATAGTAAATAATGTGATTCAATAGTAAATCATGTGAATTAATAGTTCTAGACATGTGAAAATACGAATTATAGTATAGTACCTTCATCTATACCTCCATTTTTAACTTAGTCATGCAAGTATTATCAATCTTGCACCAACTCCCCTGATAGTAATAAGAATGTGAATCAATAGTACACACATGTGAACAAATAGTTATAATCATATGAATTAATAGCAATTAATTGCTCATTTATTAGATTAATTACCAGACTAGTCAGTATAACATCCAGACATCCATTAATACTGAAATAAATATCGATTTCCACTAACACTAATAATTCTAACACAATGGAACTATCAATTTCTTCTTTAATTAAAAAGAACTTATTCATCATTAATATTGTAACTCACAATATTTAATAACCAGGTCGTTCCCAGGAAAGAGGGGGCTTTTCGATAAGGATTTCTCCTTATTGGCGCACAATTAGATGACCAAACCTCTCCTTGACAGAACTTCTAGACATTATAAATATTGTAATTTAATAATATGAATTACTTTGTCATCTCAATTATTGATTTAATAACATAAAATGCAGATGATACTGTGATAATAATTGAATCAATAATATGAGAGATATGATGCAACAATTACTGTAGCAATAATTGAGTGACTTCTCACGTAAGCATCAATAACCAATACCGTGTGCTATTATGCAACCACGCGTATTACTGTACTTTTACTACTGGGTAGTTCAATAGTTTTAACGATAAAACTTTCACCGTTATTTTTATAAAAAGATAATTCTGTCATTTTCTAACTACGATAATACTTCCGTTGTGGGGTCCACCAATGATTGTGACATCGTACGAATATTCCCTATTAAAACGAATATTCCCCGACCGATCGAATATTATATAACCACTTGCTTACTTTGCAAAATTTATAAATATTACCCACAACTAAAACATTATATCAAATCCACACAATAATATTCAAAAATATATTTCGAGAAAATATTCTTTATTCATAAAAGTTGGGGTCTTACAATCTTCCTCAGCAACCATAATTTGATGGTACCCCGCAAAGCAATCAGCAAAGGAGTACATGTCGTATTGAGCAGTATTGTCAATAAGAATGTGGATAAAAGGCACGGGAAAGCTATCTTTAAGGCAAGCTTTGTTCAAATCCCAATAATCCACGCAGGCTCGCACCTTTCCCCCTGGTTTAGGCATGGGAACAATGTTGGTTATCCACTCCGGATATGTAGATACCATGATAATGCCAGCTTGAAATTGTTTCATAATTTCTTCTTTAACCCTTAAATTCCATTCAGGTTTCAATCGCCTGAGCTTTTGCCTAACTGGCTTGAATCCTTCTTTAATGGGAAGGCGATGAAGAACAATGTCAGTGGACAAACCCACCATGTCTTCATGAGACCATGCAAACACATCCTGGAATTGGGTTAACAGTGCAACCATGTCATTCTGCTGATTTATAGTAAGGTCTGAACCAATCTGGATTAGCTTTAGGATTTTTTAAGGTTCCAAGATTGAAAGAAGTGGTTTGATTAAGATTGGGTTTGGGTTTGTCTGTGACCCATTCCTTAATCTCCTGAGGTGTCTCAATGTCCTCTTGTATATCCATCAAGTCTGAGTCCAACTTTTCATCAAAGTTACAGCCCTTGTGGAGAGAAGGCACCTCATCAGCAAGTACACGCACATCTAAATTCAGAGTCCTGAAACAAAATATGCTTTCACTTAATATATGCAACTGTTCGATCATACAAAAGTGTTAGCATGTACTTGATAAAATAACTGCTAGTGCGGTAAAGGAAAGCAAGCAATTAAAGTTATGTACAGGGTAGAGGGATTTTTTGCCCATTTTACCCTCGTCGACCAATGCATGGAGTGCTGCTCCAATTGTCGAGGGCAAAGTCCTGAAGGACTGCAGTGATGGTAGGATCATTATTGTCCTCCTTTTCCCGAATGATAACCATGACATCTGGGCAATCATCGTCTAGGGTGTATCTATTTGTATGTTCATCATGAACAATGACGCGTATGCCTGCCATCATCAAGGCAATGTCATGTTTACGTTTTTGTTCCTTTTTTTTGCCTCGGGGTCAGGAATCAACACCTCTTTTGCTTTTATTGCCACTGGTTTCGGAAACAGCATAGCCACAACATGAGCTGGAACCTTTACCGGAGATTGTATTAACTCATGAGGTAAAGGTATAGAAAATCGTCGTGCGGCAGAAGCTTGAGGAACCTAGTTATGCTTATGAGGATTCCTGTGGCTTGAACTGGCAGAATAGCCTAGTCCGGCTGTTCCAATTTGACTAGACATTTGGATAGGGTGCTTAATATGTTGTTGATCCTTACCAAGCCCTTGTCCAGGTTGATGAGCCAATAACATCATTTCTTGAGTGGCCGACATAACCTCGACAGAAATCTTGGGTATGGGAAGTGGTGCTCCAATAGAATGGTATTGCGTGTTACTCACTTCCAGAGTATGGAAACTGGCCGGTTCAACTTCTGAATTGAAGCTAATAATTGGTAGAGTTCCTTGTTCAGGACATTCCGGCTCAACATTGATAGTGACAGCTCCAGCCATATGTATCCATGGTCTCCCTAATAGCAGGTTGTATCCTGAATCTATCTTGAGGATGTGGAAGGATACATTGAATGTATTTGGACCAATCTCAATTGGCAATTCAATCTTTCCAATGGAATTTCATTGGGATCCATCAAAAGCTCTGATGATCGTATGCCTGCTTTGGATCCGCTTGAGATTGACATTCATCTTTACCAAGGTGGCATAAGGACATATATTTAGAGATGATCCTTCATCTATCAGAACTCCAGATAGCATATACCCGGAAGACAAAACTGCAATGTGCAATGGCTTGCAATGACCGATCCCTTTGGGCGGTATGTCGTCATCAGTGAAGGATATCACATTGTTGTTGAAAATGTGATCAACCAGATGCTAACATTTTTCCACATCCACTGATTTTGGCAAGTAGGCTTCTTCTAAAACCTCAAGAAGATCTTAGATGATCCCCTAAGAGAAAACCAAGTCCAGTATTGAAATCTGGTGTGGAGCTTCTCGCAAGCTTAAAACCACTTTGGCTTCATTGTGGCCCATAGTGCGGAAGAAATTTTTCAATCTTCTCCGTGGGAAACTTCCCATTTGCTTTGCAAGTAGGTTTCATAACCCGTTGAGGAAGATACAGTGGATTTTCCTTCGACACTGTAGCAGTAGTATGAGACGTGGATCCTTCAGCTTCTCCATAATTCCATGGAACTTTGTGTAAGGACAACATGATATTAATGGTGCGAAAGGTAAAGAAATTGGCTCTGGTGCGACCACTTTCAAAGGATTGTCAGCTCCTTTGAGTTGAATTGGTTGTATGGGAAATACTTTGATAGTCTCATCATCCACTTCAGATATAACTGCTACTGATCCCTTCCATTTGGTATGACATGAATTCCCACCCTTGAGTTGCACAGTGTAATCATTTGCTATTTGCAGGACACTGCTATCAATAAGATTCTGAATGAGATTGTTGAGTGCCCAGCATTCTTCTATGCTGTGACCGCGAGAATGTGAATGATATTGACACACTTCATTAGAATTGAACCGTCTTGAATGGGGATTGATTGGAGGGAGAAGGAAGGTAATTCTTCCTTCATTGATTAACATCTGCAGTATCTCCTCTATAGATTGGCCCAAGTAGGTAAATTCTCTTTTATTGGCAAAATCCAGACAGGCTTTAGCATTTTCTCTCTTCACAACCTTATCCTCCATAGCTTCACTTTCTGAAGGCGGTGAGGAAGCATTTATAACAAAAGGAAGGAGATAGGAATGCTCCTGCCTGATTAATTGGCATGTGACTTGATGATGGTGGGTCACTAGTTCTGCCAGTTGCTCAATTTGTTTGCAAAGAGATTTCATCTTTTGTTCCATGGAAAACTAGAACTTTACATAATCCCATCTGTCAACACCGTATTTGATGGTTTGGGATGGTTCGCCATTAGAATTGGAACTCTGTCCAGTGCTCCAATTGATCATGTTGACCTCTTCTTCTTTATGTTGAGGAAGAGGGTTGTCTTGCACATGAGGTTGATCTGGTTTGGTGACCACGATCTCACTGTTGTCTATTAGATCTTGGATCTTGTGTTTTAAGGCCCAATAATCTTGAGTATCATGTCCGGTGCTCGGCATGATAAGCACACACCGAGTAGCATTAAACCCCTCCCATTAGGGTTGGCCGGGTGGAAGAAGATGTGTAATTTTCTTCCGAAAATGAAGAGCAAGAATATTCTCGAGCGAGTCCCCTAAGGGTGTGAACATTCGAGGGCGCTTTGCATCTCCACCTTTAGGCAATGGAGGGTTTGAAGATTGTGCTTGAAAAGGGGAGTAGTTTCTCCTCTGCATAGGCATGCTTTGATTGCCTTTTTATCCTTGTAGTATCAAGGAAACATCCTCCTCTTTCTTTTTATGGACCCTCCGGGGGTTGTTTCCATAAGATCTGGACTGGATGTGTTCAGCAGCAGCTTTAAGAGCGGTTAGGTCTTGAATTTTACCGGACTTCAATCCCATTTTAGCCATCTCTCCGTGCTTGATCATTTCAGAGAATGGTTTGCTAATACCAGCTAAGACTCTCTCATAGAAAGGAGCTTCCTGTACATCTATAAATGTCATGACCATTTCTGATTCCGTCATGGAAGGAATAACTTGAGCAGCAAGGCGCCTCCACCTTTGAGCGTACTCTCTGAAAGACTCATTAGATTGTTTCTTGACCTTGGTAATTTGGTACCGGTTAAGAGCCATCTGAGATTAAAAACTGTATTGAGTGAGGAAGGCGTGAGCGACTCTTCCCAATTTATAGATCTTTGAGTTGTCTAACTCGGTATACCATGAACCAAGCTTCTCAATCAGGACTTTTCTCAAAACAAATTTGATTCCGAGCTTTTCATTTTCCGCATAAGATCCAAGTTCTCCAATGAACACCTTTAAATGTGTATATGGATCCCCTAATCCGTCATATTTCTCAAAATTAGGGGTTTTGAATTTCTCTGGGTAATGAACACCAAGGAAGATGCAAAGGTCTGCATATAAAACACTTCCATGTGTTCCAATCCCTTTGAGAACACAGATAGTTTCCTCCATTTGGAGTACTTTCTTCTTGATATCACCGGTGTCTAGATCTCCTTTGAGATGGGTGCCTTCAGGATCTTTGTTGGTAGTATCCAACGGAGGTTCTAGATTTACTTTATCTATACCTTGTGTTCCTCCTTATGTAGAGGATTCTGTAGGTGGAGGCATCTTTGTACCCTGAGTGGACTAATGCAATTCCTTAAGCAAGACAGCCAAATTTGTGATTTGCTGACTTAATCCGTCAAATTCTTCACGAGAAACAAGATTAGATTGGTCAGACGAAGACATGATTGGCTGTAGGCTCGTGGCCTTTTTGGATTTTGAGCGGGTAACATGCCCAATGATTTCCCTACAAAAGACTTGCATCCGTACACATCCATCATAAATGTAAATGCAACATTCACACACAAGTATATAACAGTTTTGAAAAGCTTGTAATAGCGGCTTAAGCCCTCTTACAGTTTTTAGTGTCCCTTTTCGTTACTTGTTCTTTGGTGTTCTCATGTTAATATGAGGTGATTTTAAAAAAACAAGTGAAAAAGGTCCGACATGTATAATGTCGATGATTTGACTTTAAGAGTCGCCAGTTGGTGTATTTAACTGGTTGCACCAACGCAACTGAAAAAGGTTTGCACATTGACCCAGTGATTTGGCACTGCTAAATGGGTCTGTGAAACCGAGATTCATTTTGGGTTCGGGGGCTTAATTATGCAAAGGGAAGGTGTTAGGCACCCCCTGACATCCGTGTTACCACGGTGACCGCCACTTTTCAAAGAAACTATTATATGAATGTGTGTGTGTGTGTGGATCAATGTGTAATTATTTGGAAGTAGTGCTACACCTCGTTCACACCTATATACAAAGGGTTTGAATTTATAGAAAAATTCAGTTTTAAACAAGATATAGCAATGAAGTTTTATAAAAAGAGGTTTTTCAAACCCTGTGCTCAATAGTAATTGAGGCCTTTGATACTTCCATTTTATTATTAAATGTTCAGCTTGTTTGCTTTTATTTTTGAGATGCGAAGCATTCTCGAGAAAATAATATACAGCAGTGCCAAACTCCTCACGGGCATGACAACCATCCAAGGAAATTCAGACACTGTAAATTAATGTACAAGCTGCTTACAGCTGAAAAATGTCCATCATGGGAACCGAATCTAGATTCAGTAGACTGAATCTATGATCACATGATTCCTAGGCTCACATGATACTGCAATTTGTATAGAAAGCAGTAAGTAGTTATATATATATATATATATATATATATATAT
Organism: Panax quinquefolius; assembly: GCA_020205615.1. Lineage (NCBI taxonomy): Eukaryota > Viridiplantae > Streptophyta > Magnoliopsida > Apiales > Araliaceae > Panax > Panax quinquefolius. Next base: position 92,068,111 of record CM035159.1, read on the forward strand.
ATATATATATAGACATAATCAATATATAAGTAAACTCCAAGTGGGATGAAAGGTAAATAAAGTCGTAAAAGTTTATCAACCGCCACGTAAGTAAACTCCAAGCAAGATTTAAATATAAATAAAGTTGTAAAGGCCATGTAAGTAAACTGTGCCTAATGTAGAAAATATATATATATATATATATATATGTACAAATATATATATATAAAAGCGAAAGAAACGCACTAGATATAAATCCGGGCTCATCGGATATGTCCAACAATGATTATATATATATATATATATATATATATATATAGCGATAAATGCTCAGGATATAAAATCCGTGCTCATCGAGATATATCCGACAATGATTATATATATATATATATATATATATATATATAGCAGATAAACGCCCGCATCAAGAAATGCTCAATCGAGGCATAACTCGATAATGTTAGTCCATATATAAAATATATACATATATAAGTATATATATATATATATATATACACACATAAATGAAAACCACGGACCGAAGTCCGGGCAAACGCATACAACACGACTCTCAATGTGTATAACAGTGTGTGCTAATATGAGAAGAAGGCTTTATAGAATGTAAGAAGGCTTACAGTGGGCTGCCAATGTAGACTTCTATGACTTTAAATGGATAAACACTCAGCTCCCGCTGGATAAAAAGATATCTATATATGAGCTAATAAGTGTTTAAAGATGAGGAAACACTCAAAAGGGGTGTATACAGAGTAAAATGGACAAGGCTTCCTCGCCTTTTCCTCTCCTTCCCTTCTTCAAATGGCTGACCCCAAGGTCTATATTTATAGACGGATGGCCGCAGGTACACCTACGGAAGCCGCAGTTGTACCTGCGGCTGGTCATGGTGCATCTGGGCCTCGCGGGTCCCGTCATCTCGTAGTACATGCACTCTTGCACTATAATGTCTATTTGAACTTGCATAACTTCAATCTGAGCATCCAAATGAGGTATATCTGACCTTCTTCAGACCGCTTATGTCGAGAGTTACACAATGACATGGATTAGAGGTTGTACGAAATTAGGAAGAGGGGTCCATTTCCATGGTCTTCAAGCTTCAAACTCTATCCAAAGTACTGCTCGGTTCTTGTAGGACATTGTTGAATGTATGTATGTATGAAGTGTTGAGACGACGCGCAAGTGTTGAAGGGACAAGATGACGTTTGACTCTTAGCCCGGGTTATCTCCGGTTTGAGTTGAAAGTAGACGTTGCTCAGGGTTACATCTGAGATTGGACTACCTGTTGGTATGCCACGATATTATCTTGTGAGAGAAAACATTGAGGCGGTAAGATGATGTTTGACTCCTCACCGGGGTTATCTCCGGTTTGAGCTAAAAGCAGACGTTGCTCAGGGTTACATCTGAGATTAGACTGCTTGTTTGTATGCCTCACTGTCATCTATGGGTGTGCCTGTCTGCCCGTTGTTAGCTCCGGGTCTGAGGTATGAGTTCCTCGGTAGGAGGTCTGAACTTGAAGCTGATAGCATGTGTTTGAAATAAGCATTTCCGGGGTTATCATCGGAACTGCAATGGCATCCCCTGGAGCTATCACCAAGGATGGAGTCACTACTCCCAGTGTTGTTTCTGGGACTGGAACTGAGCATCGCGGTGTTATCGTCGAGACAAAACTGTCCTTTCCGGTGTTGTTGCCGGTCTTTTGATCTGCGTACCTCGGGGTTATCTCCGAGGTTGGAAATGACACTCCCGGTGTGTGTTCCGGGGTTTGGAAATGAAGTTCCCGATTTGTGTTCCGGGTTGGGACTGATGTTCCTGGTTTATGTTCCGGGTTGGAATTGAACTTCCGGTAGTATCCGGAATGGATGTAAGTTGTCTTCCAGGGTTATCTCTGAAAGACGAATCTGCCCTCCTGCAATGTCAGTAACATGCGTGCAGAAAATATCGAGTGTCTACAAACACCAAATAGGAAAATCTATATTTTTGGAAGGAAAAAAACTAGGTATTAGGGTAAAGTTATAGCCACAGATTCTATACTAGAATTCTATGCACATGACCTATCCCAGCTTCCATATGAACCAGAGAGCTTAATATTAAGAATTAATAACATATTTGCAGCTACAACATAGTTATAGCACTGGCAAAGGAGCAAATGAAATAACTCCAATTAGTGTTCACTGATTCATTCATTGAATTCAAACAAGTGATGACAATATCCAAAGTAAATACACATGTAGAAGAATCTTAGCAAGATAAACATCTGGGAGGTACATCAATTCTGCTTACTCGCTGCAATATGTAACCCAAAAGGGAAAATGACAAAAATGGCAAACACAATAAAATCGATATGAAACACTGAATGAAGTTCACTTCAAAAAGAAAATCTATGAAGAACCTTCCTCTGGCTTTACTTCATCTACTTTTTTGGATGGTGGCAATGGTGATGGAGAGCCCTCTACTCCCATTTCTGTTCTGAGGTCACTAATGCTCTGCTCCAATTCATTTATCCGGCCTCCCATTTCATCGAGTACATTGTAGCTAAGAAAAATATTAAGATTAATGTCAATGTCAATCTCAATATTAATCAAGGTTCAAAATCGAAATAAACACAATAATTCAAAACATTGCAAATAAGAGGATCAATACCAGGAGTTATAGTTTGTCATGGAACATAATATTCCAGCTCAGGGGGTCTAAAGCACTCTAGAAAGACCCATAAATGTTCAGGACTCGCATTCATAATGTATAATCGCAAGACTAGTGCTTTTGTTCAAGCATGTTACCACAGAACCTATTGTGATCCAACTATTTCAATTAAGTTTGAGTAAAAGGATATTCTTTGAAACATTAGATTCAGACATTGTCTGAAACCTTTCTTGCTGCAAAATAGTATACTAATCAGTAACAATCTTACCTATAGAGAACAAATAATTCTATGACCACAATTCCACTTAGGGTTTAAAATGAACACAATTCCAAATAGTGGCTATTTTTACTCCTTTAATGCATTTGTCAAGTTCAAATTAAAATCTTCAACTCTGACAATAGTAAGCATCTCTGTGAGGGTAAAATTTACTGTAAAATAAATCCACGAGACATAAACATATAACCACGAAATTCAAAACTTACATTCCGCCGACGCCTCTAGTAGTCTCCGAAGAAATGGTGGCAAAAGGAAGCTCACAAACCAGCAAGCGGTTATTTGAAATTGTCAGAAACAGGAAGCCCTAACACCTCCATTTGTTGTATGGATATGTGAAGAGGTCAAAATCATACTGGCGAGGCTCGGCGCCATTGTTGGACTTGGCTCGAGTATTGAAATGACGGTTGAAGCTACTAGAACTAGCACTAGAATCGTGGTGAAGTTTAGGGTTTTGGGGGAGTATCATTCGGAAGTAGTGCCGTTAGAGATTGAGGAAGAAAAAAAGGCATGGGTAGTGTATTTATGGTGGTGGTGGTGGTGGTGATGGTGGAGTTTGTTAGGGAAGTTGTTGTCGTAGACGAAAAAGTTACAGTTCTATGGTGGAGGTGCCAGATGAGTAAGTGGAAGAGGAGGTGATGGCCGATGGTGAGATGAGAAAATTATAGAGAGAATGAAGAGTCTCTCTCTCTAAACCTTCGAGGATGCACTCCAGTCACCTTTTTTTTTAATTTAAGTTTTTACTTGAACGCATTTTTTGCTCCGTGTATTTTACATAGATAACGTTTTTTTTAAAATGTTATCTAGTTAAAACCAAAAAATGCCCTTTTTAGTAGATAACGTTTTTCATATATATCTACAATGTTTTGTTAAAAAAACGTTGTGAAAAAAATACCACAACATTTTTTATAAAAACGTTGTGGTTTAAGTGTTGTCTATTTACTACTTTGTACTAGTGCTTATATCCTTGATCCACTTACTTAGCCTTTAAAAGCGTCTCACAATGTCATCCTCAAAAGGAAGCAAGTCTGGATTTTTGGACCGAGTTTGCATAAACCAACTTCAAAAACTTGAAATAAGATAGAACAAAATAAAAAGGAAAATTATTTAAGTAAAACTGGACAAATTAAACTGATATTGCAAAATTATTAAAATCTATACTAAATTCCTCGGCAATGGCGCTAAAAACTTGTTAGGTAAAATCTAATTACGCACGACACACAAGTATACGTGGTCAACAAGTAATATAATTAGTATGAATTCAACCCTCACAATTATCAGCTTTCTATTAATCCAAATTTTATTAAACTATTCAATTCTAAACATTATAATTATAAAAACTAAATATAATAAAATATTAAAATCACCACACAATCAACAAAACCTAAAAACTGAAATTTTTAAACAAGTATTGGAGAATTAGGCTTACAACTTCACTTTACGCTTCACTTTGATTATTACTCTTTATTCTAGTTTAACTCATTATTCCAGTTTATTAATCAAGAACACTCGAGTAGAATTAGCCACCTCTCGATGCACTAATACCATATTAACTTACATTTACAATTTAGATAGAATTAAGTTAAACACCTTAATTAACTAACTCACTATATCTCTATGTGAATTATAATTAAAGAAGGTTTAAGTTCAAGTTCTCTACCCGATTACATGCGATGTTAAGCATATCTCTACCCTAACATTCATCAAGATTCCATTCATTCACAGAATGAAAGAACACATGCTATATTAACTAAGTCTAGACTCGTACTTCCCCTCTCGAATCCATACAAGTCCACAAATAATTGGTGATCAGGCAATTCATAAATTCACGCATAAATTAATATAGATAAACTGAGGAATAACTTATTAAACTAAAAATCAAAGTTACATAATCATCATTTCACTTAAAGATCCATTATAAGCCTAAAAAGTAATTTAGTTAATCATCAATGAATTAAAAACTGAATTAATTAAAGAAAAAATCATCCCAATTACAAATATAAAACTAGCAAAGAAGAATTAAATCCAGAACCACCCTTCTCTATAGCCCAATCTGCAATTCTTGTGAAACTCCTTCAAAAACTCTCTCCAATGCTCTTGCTGCAAAAATCTCTCTTCAATGTTGTTAATTGCCTTGATGTAAGACCCCAAATTTTATGAAATGAAAGTATTTAATTTTCTTATAATTATTATTTTTTTCGGTAAATGGTTAAATTGATAAAAGGTTAAAGTTAAGGGTGATATATGAAAATTTTGCAAAGTATGCAAGTTGTCATAAAATATTTGATTGGTCGGGAAATATTCATTTTAACAGGAAATATTCGTACGACGGCACAATCATTGGTGGACCCCACAACGAAAGTATTGTCGTAGTTAGAAAACGACAGAATTATCATTTTATAAAAATAACGGCAAAAGTGTTCTGAATTAAAACCGTTGAACTACCTCAGTAGTAAAAGTACAAGAATGTCTGGCGTGGTTAATATAGTAGCACACAAGATTGATTATTGATGCTTACGTAAGAAGTCACTCAGTTATACTCAATTATTGCTATAGTAATTGCTGCATCATATCTCTCATATTATTGATTCAATTATTGTTACAGTATCATCTGCATAGTATTTTATATTATTAAATCAATAATTGAGACGGTAAAGTTATTCATATTATTATTTGCAATATTGACAATGTCTAGAAGTTCTATCAAGGAGAGGTTTGGTCACCTAATTGCGCACCAATAAGGAGAAATCCTTATCGAAAAGCCCCCTCTTTCCCGGAATCGACCTGGTTGTTAAATATTGTGAGTTATAATATTAATGATGAATAATTTCGTGTTAATTAAAGATGAAATTGATAGTTCCATTGTGTTGGAATTATTAGTGTTAGTGAAAATCGATATTTATTTCGATAATAATTGATGTTTGGAGGTTATATTGACCAATCGGGTAATTAACCAGATAAATGAGCAATTAATTACTATTAATTCATATGCTTATAACTATGTGTTCACATGTGTGTACTATTGATTCACATGATTTACTATTAGGGGAGTTGGTGCAAGATTGATAATACTTGCATGACTAAATTAAAAATAGAGGTATAGATGAAGGTACTATACTGTAATTAATTTTTTCACATGTTTAGAACTATTGAGTCACATGATTTACTATTGATTCACATGATTTACTATTAGGGGAGGTGGTGCAAGTTTGATAATACTTGGATGACTAAATTAAAAATAAAGGAAAAAATGAAGGTATTATACTGTAATATTTCGAGCCCCAAAATGTGCAATTATTGAAACTATATTTTCCTATAAATAGAAGCTCAGTCCTTCATTATTTTTCACCAATTCACTAAAGCTATATAGAGCAATTATTATAGAGAAAAATTATAGAGAGAAAAAGAAGAGAAGTCATTACCTCACTATTCCAATTATCCGGTCTTCTTACGAGGTAAGGGTATTATTTCTTTCATATTCATGAAGAGAGTTATTTCTTTCAATATTCGTAAGGATTGTTATTCCATTCTTTATTATTACATTGGAATAACTCGTATGCAATGTGATCTATCGCATGCACGGTGAATTCTTTCGTTATTCCATTCTTTATTATTATGTTGGAATAACTTTGCGTCATGCGATCTATCGCATGCCCGGTGAATTCTTACGTTATTCCATTCTTTATTATTACGTTAGAATAACTCGTCACGCATGATCACCGCATGCCGGTGAATTCTTCGTTATTCCATTCTTTATTATTACATTGGAATAACTGCATCACGCTTGACTCACCGCATGCATGGTGAATTCTTACATTATTCCATTCTTTATTATTCTATTGGAATAACTTTTGTCATGTGGATTACCGATGCATGGTGAATGATCCTTCGTATTCATTCCTTATTAAATTGTGGAAATGATCCGCATCACGTAGATTACCACATGGCGGTGAAAATCCATTTGCGATTTCATATATTCTATTATACTCGGTTGGTTAAAGTTTTGGCTTCTATACTCCATGAAATTAGTAGAATATCCTCGGATATTTGCGCTTCATCCAAAGATCTTTTCATGAAAATATATACGAGCATTCTTGAATTTTACTCCACAAAGTAGTATCATGTTGACAATTTGGACGTTATTTATTTATGGATAAATTAAATTATAAATCTTTAAAATTTATCCTTGAACTTGTTTTATTGAATTATTATGTCATTGTCATCATCCTCATGCTTATATTGTGATGAAAGTCATCTTTGGCTTACGTGCATAGATGGATATGGTATGATTATGACCAGGGATTATTCGGTATAATCATGACCGTAATGTGACGAATGATGTGATGAAAGTCATCATTGGCGTGTAGTTCATTGATGGACAATTGTTGGTATGATTATGACCATGGATTATTCGGTATAATCATGACCATTGATGATTACATGAATATCCTTGGTCGTGATGCAGGGATGATTTGATTTTATTTATTAAGCTGAGTCTCAACAATAAAGTTGATGAAAAACTTTTTAAATCATAGAAGATAGTAGATTTTATGCTCTACTTGACTCTTCTAATGGATTGCTTATTCCGCTGCAGTTGTTAATCTAAAACTTTTTGTCTATTATATTCTATCAGTTATTATACTGTTGAAGGCTAAGGATAATTTATTCTGCATTATCTTAGTCATAATATTTCTTACTAGGCTAGTTGAGCTCACCCTTTCTTTCACTGTTCTCTTGTGAAATGAGAATATAAATCGGGACGAGCCGGGAGCGGATCGATCGACGGTCCAGATGGTTGTTTTAGTAGTCCTCACTATTCTATAAAATAGTGTGACAATAAATGTAATGAGGACTCCATTGAGTATGGATATTGTCTAGAAGGCAATATTCTTATTTAAACTATCAGCTGTGTTTTGTCGTATTTTTACATGATAGTTGTATAATTAAATTTGTATTTGATTTCTGTACCATGTATTTGGCGACTCAAGATGGGTGATGTATACATGTTTTGGGGGCGTCACATGATATCTCAATCTTGTTGTTTGTTGTTAATTATATTACTAAGACATGTTTTCTGACTCTAGTTCCTTGCCAATATAAGTTCCAGACCACCCCAAACACTTGAGCTTACATTACTGTAGCATTTCAGTAATATCAGGAGACTCTTTGCCCCATACCCCCGCCCCGACGAGGGTGTTACTTCTGTAAATAGCTAAATTTTACATATGTGTGAACTGTTAAATCATATCAAGACCCCCCGCCTGCAAGCGGGTGTTACTCTACTAAAAGGTTGCCATTTCCTACCGGTACATGTGTTCTATCAATTGACCTTTTTAAGCTCCAAACTTTTCAAGTTTTTCCAAAACTCCACCCTTTTTGTCCAATAGCCACTCCACCAATCCTAAACACAAAATAACACTAAACAAGTAAAAATAAACGATAAAAACAAAGATTTCACACATCTTAAGCTTGAATTAGAAGTTGATAAGTAGGTATAAAACCTACTTATCAGAGTGTAGGAACTATTTCAAAAAGGCATGAAATGCCTTTGAAGAATATTCTTGAGGTAGAGTTGTTTGGTGTTTGGGGCATAGACTTCATGGGCCCATTTTCGTCCTCTTATAACAATATATATATACTAGTCACAGTGGACTATATATCCAAATGGGTGGAAGCCGTAGCTTTGCCTACTAATGATGCCAAGGTAGTGCTTAATTTCTTGAGAAAGAATATTTTTACCCGATTTGGCACACCTCGGGCAATTATTAGTGACGAGGGCTCACATTTTTGCAACAATTACTTTGAAGCCCTTCTCTCTAAATATGGGGTTTCTCATAAAATTACCACCGCATATCATCCGCAAATAAGTGGGCAAGCAGAGGTATCGAATAGGGAAGTCAAGCGGATATTAGAAAAATTGTGAACCCTAATGGGAAGGACTGGTCTAAGAAACTGGATGATGCATTGTGGGCATTTTTGACATTAGCTTGTGTTTTGTGCTTATATAGTTCATTTTGGGTATAACGCAAGTTTTTGACCAAAGTGTTAGTTTTTGTAATAGCCAAGAATTCCAAGTCACTTTGTAAATATATATATATATATATATATATATATATATATATTAATTAAATACTAATGATATCAAAAACTTTGTGATGTGTGTGGAATGATTAGGAAGTAATATAAATATGTGAATTGTAATTATGTATATGTGTTTATTTATTTGATAAAAAGAAATTAAAAGGAAAGGTTATGTAACCTAATTATAAATAAGGTATGAAAATTTAAATAACCCAAGGGTTATGGTGTGGGAGAATAATAATATTTAAAATTATACTAATTTAAGAGATATATTTTACTATCTCAATTTATTAAATTTTTATAACTTAATTAAACAAGTCCAATTGAGTTATAAAATTTAATGTACAGGAATAATGATTTAAATTCTAAATGTGAGGAATGGAAACCCTAATTAAATATTTAGGGTAGGATAAGATGAAAAGAATTGGACTATGTTAATTTTTCATGGCCCAATGAACTAATTTAAATGTCCAAGAGATTAAATAAGGTGGCCCAAACTTTTAGCCCAATTAAAGAGGGATATTTTGGACATTTGATATACTAAATAAGCATTAAAAAGAAAATAAAAATTGGGGGGAAAAGGGAAGGGAATTTGGCCATAAAGGGAGGAAAAGGAGAGGAGATGAATGTCATGATTACTTCACTTTAGTTGGTGGCCAAACCTAACAACTCTTCCTTAGGTGTTATTTCCTCATTTAGCCACCATTTTCACCATACTTGACAGCAAACTAAAGTGGTTGAGTGAGGGAGAGCTAGAGTGTGGGAAAACATATATAGATATATACAATATATCTATACATTTTTACTAAAAACAAAAAAATCTAAGTTCCCATCTCTTTCATTTCATTTTTCTTAACTAACAAAATGAAGAGAGAAAGAGAGAGAGGCAAGAGAGAGAGAAAATTTCTGCTAGAAGAGAAGAAGAGAGAGAGAGAAGTTGGATCTTGATGCACCCAAAGTTTATCGCATATTTTGGTAAAATAAGAAGAGTAACAAGCAAATCAAGGTATAAACTCTAATTTTAAAGCTTTTATTTTCATTTCTTTTGTTTGATTAATGGAATATGGAGTTTATGTTTTTCAACTTAAAAACTATAGATCTATATGATTTATAGTTTTACATGTTTTGATCTAACATATTTGAGTGTTAGAAAGTGGATCAAAAGTAGAGAAGAGAAACTAGTTTTTTTTAGTTAGAAAACCCTAAATTTCTCTTCTTTTGATCAACTACTGTTTTTGATCTACACCTTCTTTTTTTCGATCCATCAAAGAGGGGTGATAGATATGTAAGTTAACTACTAAAACCAAGTGGTAGCACTCAAAAATAATATTTTTACAAGTAGTAGTGACTGTTTTAGTCAAAACAGTCCGGGTAGTAGAAAAAAGGGCAATAAAAGTTTCTGACCAGTCTTTTCCAAGGGCATTTTTGTCCATTTTTGTTACTTTAAAAATTTTGAGAAAATTTAGGGTGTTAATATGATGAGTTAACTGAGTTTTGTAAAAAGATGGGAATGGTTGAATGTATAGAACGGAAGTTATGGATTTTACGAGAAAGAACCATTTTAAAAGTAAACTTGAATAATTCTTTATGGTTAACTCTAAAAATTGTGAAATTTTGACAAGGACTACATATATATGACGAGATCATACCCTGAACATTTCAGAAGTTTTGGACAAGAACTCAAGTTATGAAAAATGCTGCAATATTTGACTATTTTAGACTATTTAAAAATAATAAATAAATTTTAAAAATTCCATGAAAAATATTTTTTCATAAGGGGATCATTTATTGTTGATTTTCAGAAAAGAAATATTTTTGGAGATGTTTTGGTATTTTTTATATAAATGATGATATTATGGATAAATGAACTTAATTATTTATGTGATGTTAAAAATATGAAAAATGAGATTTTATGACTTGAGAACCGTAAATATGGTTGATGCATATTTTTGATGGGGTTTTGGATCATTTGTGATGAGATAGTATATTTATGACATTTTAGGAAGATTAAAAAGAATAAAGAGTAGTAAAGTTACTTTAAATATAGTGTGTTGAATTGAATAGTCAACAGAGACTATATTATGTATATAGTCTGCTGAAAAGGGCAATTCGGTTTAGTGGATTTGAGAATTCAGTTTACTGGATTTAAGAATTCAGTCTGCTGGATTTAATAATTCAATTTGCTCGATTCAGAATCGATTTCATTTGGAATTAGGTATTGATTTCTTTGAATATAGGTATCTGATTCTTTGGATTATAAAGAGTAACTTATAAAATAAAACATTAAGCGATGAAGTGATTGATATATTATTAAAAGATGATAATAATATTAAAACTCTATTGTGGTGTCTAATATTTAACTATGTGATTGAATGTTAGATAATTTAATATACAATAATGATAGTAAAAGTAAACTAAATTGCGTAATAGTAGACCGCAGTCGAGGCAAGTTCTCTAACTCAAACTTGGGTTATTATTTTCAAAGCATATTAGTGAATAATTATCGTTCATTATTCACATTTATACTGGCTATTGATACTCTCACTTGGTGCAATTAAATTCCTGTTTTATTATTATTGAATTGTGAATTAGTTAAAGTTCTTTCATTCATGAACTGTTTAAGATATGGATCTATGCTAATTGTATCAGCTAGATCAAGTATGTTTAAATTTGTTAAATCAAATATATTTTAAAAGTTGTTCTTCACCAATTGATTTGGTAAGGACTCAAGACTGCGAAAAAGAACAATTTGATGAAAGCATTATTGGAAAATAATTATTACTCGTATATTAAGTGTTTATGCATAATACACCGGGTATGAAAGGCAGATCCCCTTGATTATCAAAACTTATTAAAAGTACCAGTTTAAATACTGACAACCTTATGACCACTCAACATCTATTATTCAATTATTCAAATATTCAGTTATCAAGAATTAATTCATGTTCTTTCATAATTGGTTTCTATTGTTGAACATTGAATGATAAATTCCTTGCTAATCATGATATATCTCCCTTGTATTTAAACTTGCTAAGAAAATTCATTGCTTACCCTTGCTATATCATGACATTTATTTTAGCTAAGCCAGAGACGACCAAGAAGGACAAAGGCAAAGGAAAAGTGCAGGAATAGATAATGCGAATGTTTATGTATTATATTATATTATGTACATTGGTATTGTAAACCTTTTATGTTACTAAGGGTAACTTAAGTAAGGTAAGTTTAAGTTAAGGTTAATAGACCTTGGGAGAATGTTGTAAGACTTTATTATAATGAACACTGTATGTTTATTATTCTGCAATAGTTTGCTTATGATAATGATGGATCGTGAGCACTGAACCTAGAGTTAGAGAAATCGGATTTGGGGGCGTCATAGTTTGGTATCAAAGATGTAGGTTATAAACATTACGTTGCAAAACCTAGGTTATAACCTTAGAAGAAAATTTGTAGAGAGTATGTTAAGAGATGAATTAAGGAAATTCATCGAGTTTTGGCTGTACTGAATAAAATATCATTTCATTTTACCAATGAATAAATATTATTGTGGTACTGTCAACGACAAGATTTTTATTTGTCCCTTTATGTTCTTGTCTTTTGGTGTTCTCATGTTATGTGAGATTTGCTTGAAAAAATAAGTTTGAAAAGGTCCGACATGTATATGTCGACGATTGGACTGTAAGAGTCGCCGGTTGGTATTTTTAAATGGTTGCACCAACTCAACCGAGAAAAGGTTTGCACAATGAACTAGCGATGTGACACTACTTAACTGGTCTACGAAACCGAGATTCGTTAGGGTCTGAGGGCTTGATTAAGCGGAGGGAAGGTGTTAGGCACCCCCTGACTTCTGTGGTGACACGGTTACTGCCACTTTTAAATTTAAACCTTTATCTGGATGCGTGTGTGTGTATAGGTCAACGTGCAATTATCTGGAAGTAGTGTGAAAGTCCAATAATAATCTAGAAGGGGGGGGGGGGGGGTTGAATAGATTATTATAGATTAAAAATTATCTTAGTCCTTTTTGATTTTTTGTATAATTAATTTGCAGTGTTAGAAATTAATATGCAAGACAGTAAAAAATCGATCACACGATGCACAGAGATTTGTCTGGTTCACAACATACATCCCGGGTATGCCGCTACGTCCAGTCTCAAGCTCCTCTCCAGGACTTGAGATCCTATTACTATCAGTATTAAATACTCCTTCAACATGCGGAGAAGCCTTTACAAAGTTTTATAGTCAAACTTTCAACTGTTCCCAACTAATCTATCTTGGACAACAAGCTCCCTGCTCCCTCCTCAAGCTTAGTTGTACTTCTTTTGAGTTCAGTTCTATTCTATGAACTGGTCTTAAAACAACAGCCTCTTCCTCACCTCATAAGTACACTAGAGACCCAACTTTCCGCTGACCTCTCTAAGACTCTGGTCTTGGTCGAAGAATTACTCGTCTTTCTCACAGGTACATAAAATAAACTAACTCTGACCTTTTCTCTTTTTACAAATGATTTACAACAATTTGCTTCTCAAATAAGCAGATAAGATTTTAGTACAGATTGATGCTTCTCAAATAAGCAAATGAGAATTTAGTACAAATGGATGCTTCTTAAATAAGCAGATATAATTTAGTATAGATTGATGCTTCTCAAATAAGTAGATATCAATTAAAGAGCAAATATATTTATAAAAGTTCAAAGACTTTTATACTTGAGAAATTATGCTTCTTTGTAAGTAGATAATAATTTGTGCTTAGATCAAATAATGCTTCTGTGTAAGCAAATATGTAAATTATGCACTGTTATAAAAGTTTAAATAACTTTTATATTTTGTATAAAAAAAATGCTTCTTGAATAAGCAAATAGATCAATTTTAGCTTTTACTCAAAAATGCTTCTGTTTAAGCAGATATATAATTTAATGCAAATTTATAAAGAAGTATTTATTCTTTATGGAGTAAAGAAAAGTTACTTTAAGTTTAAACAAACTTTTAGAGTGAAAGTGCTTCTAAGTAAGCAAATAAGTTATTTTAAGTTTTGAATCAAATATGCTTCTAATTAAGCAGATATATTTACTTAAGTTTATGAAATAAAAGTTTAAATAACTTTTATATTATACAACAAGTATTTTATGAATAAATAAATTTATGAACAAATACTTGTGATGACAGATATCAAGTATAATTAATAAATTAGTTAAGCAATACTTGATATAACAAATATTATTGTTTAACTCAAATAATATATAAGAATATTTTATAAATTATGTGAACTTTTATAAATAGTGTCACTTGGTACTATAAGGAATCGTACGGTCGGATTCCTCTCCGTAGAGGTTTATCTCAAGTATTTCATACGCGCCCAAGTATAATGTAATTTATAATTTTCACAATTGATATTTATATAAATATTTTCAATAGATCACTACGATTCTCAAATCAGGTTGGGATGACTACTCTCTTTTTGGAGCAATATCTCAAATTGTTGTTTTGAGCTATCAAGTGTCATTATCTATTTTACGATATTTATATAAATAATATCAATAAAAGGTTACTGAAGACTATAAGGAATTGTACGGTCGGATTTCTCTCCGTAGAGGTTTATCTCCGTAGCCTTGCGACACCCAAGTATTCTTTTATTTGATAAATAGATGAAATATAGATATATAGAATTGTGTAGAACAATTTATATTTGTATATCTTTAAATATAAAAAAGCAAGAGATAATTCAAATAAATAAATTAAACAACTTATCTCAATATGCTTAGACCAATTTCTTCTTCTCAAATAATAAGAACTTTTGTAAGAAGAGAGAGAAAACTTTTTAGAGAGAGAGTATGTGGGAGAGAAATAAGCTTTTCTTTGTAAGGGAATTGGCAAAAAGAAAATGAAGAAAAGCCTCCTATTTATAGATTTTTGAAGTTAGGAGTAAAATGGTAATTTTCAAAATTTGATTTGAAATTAATGGTTGAGATTTAATAATTTTGAAATCAACGATTTGGATGAAAAAAAGAGGCACGCAGATTGCCAAATGGCGAGGAAATCAAATTTCCGCCTGGGCAAAAAATCATTAACTTTGCATTAATTGTTCAACTCATCAATTCGGTCAAGAGTGGAGAAAAAAAAAAGCCAGCTGTCATACGTTTTTTTTAAGTCCAAAATGGGTGTCTCATTTTGCCACAACACACACATGCTATATTAAATGTAGTACTTTATGCATGCACGCTGTTCATATATATATATATGCGCGGTATCCAGCACGGTAAAAAAATATCCCATAAATTTTGCTAGCATAATGCTCATTCATTTAATGACTATTTTGACTACTAGTTAAAATCTTCTAACAAATGCCATCACATTTTTTTCCTTGCATGCATGCTTTATATGACTATATATATATATATATATATACGGTTTTGGTATATATAAAATTTATATAATATATATATATATATATATATATAATAATAAGAATAAAATAATTTTTCCCAATTTTAAAATAAAATAATTTTTGAGATATTTAAATAATAAAATTAATTGAAACTAAATAGAAGATGCCCACAATTAAAAATGATATAATTAACATTTCTATCTAAATTTGGTCAAACAAGCATTTGATAATCAACATATGACTTTTGTTCCACAATGCATGATCCAATTGATTTAACATTTTAAAATATCAAGATCAAGATAATCAATTAAATAAGATTTAGAAAATATTTTTGGTCAAAATAAATAAGATAATTAAAACAATTATAATATACATCCTATGGAGAGGATTCTACCCTTTTGTTTAATTTATTTACTAATTATTGTTATCATTAAAATAAAACTAAAAGTTGGAAACCCAACAATCTCCCCCTTTTTGATGATGACAATCAACTAAAAATATTTTTCATAAAAGCTCCCCCTCAATTTATGCAATCATAAAAAAAAATTAAATTTTTGAAAAACTAACAATGCAACAATATATAACAGTTATAACAGTTATTTTTCTTCTCCCAATAATATTTTTTTCTCCCCCTTTGTCATCATAAAAATGGGGGAAGAATAGTATAAATTACTTAGCAAAAAAAATTATTTTAAAAAATAGTTGCCTCCTACAAGATTTAAATTTGTGTGGTTGCCTTTAATTGACCAAAATTACTATACAATAATGGAAATTATTTACTGTTATATGTATAGAAATAAAAAATATTCCACATTAAATCTTTATATATATATATATATATATATATATATATATATATATATTTTTAAAGAGAATAAATTTAAATATTAATTATATTCTTTAAAAATTATTTCTATATATATATATATATAAAATATTTATATGGATATATATATATATATATATATATATATATATATATATATATATATATATATATGCATATATAATTATGAGAAAACTGACATGTGCTACTTGTACTTTGAACAATTATGATGACCTGCATAGTCAGAATTTTTTTCACCTGTTTTCATTTACTCTCCTAGGAAGATGTTTTAATTCTCCCTTCATGCTTATTTCAAAATCCTTACTCATGCTTTCAGAAAAATTATTTCACAAAGTAATATCAATAGACCCAACAATGATGTCGTCAGTTATTTTTAATAGAGTCAGCTTCAAGACATACCTGCAACATTTATCAATTTCAAGAATTGGTACCCTTTAATAAGAAGGGTCCTTTGGGTGAGTTGTCCATTTTGTATACGGAACATTTGTGTTTTCCTTTACAAAAATGGGTACAGTATAATCAATCTTAGTAGACATGAGCATTTTATGAGTAGCAGGTCTATAAGATGCATGATTTATTTTATTATTATATCCTAAAAAACTTTGATGAAAATTTCTATAAGATTTTTGACTTTTATTATAAAACTCTTTTCTTGTATTAACAATTGGTGCAATGTTCGTTCCTTTAGGCACCCAAATCATTTTTCCTTTATAATTTCCATTTCGAGCATTACACATGTGAAAAGAATGACCATTTCTGTTACAGTAAGAACATTTAGTAAATGGAGATGTATAATTTTCTTTTTCTTTACTTTTAACATGATAAAGTCCTTTATTTTTACTAAAATTTCCTATGTATCCTAATCCTTCTTTGTTAAATCCACATCTTTGTTGATTAAGCATGACATCAAGGTTTTCTTTCCCTTTTGTGAACTTAAGAACTATAAAATTTAAATCATCACGTTCTTTAGTTAAAATATTAATTTGATCTATTAAAGAAGAATCTTCATTTTATTTTTCTAATTTTATCTTTAGAGATGCATTTTCAAAATTGAGATTTTTAATATCTTCACTTAACACTTAATTTTTAATTTGAGTATTTTCATTAATTACGACAAGTGTTGAATTTTGTATTTCAAGATTTTTATTTATTCTTTTAAATTGTTCTAATTCTTCTTTTAATGAATCATTTTCCAATTTTACATCATTTAAACTTTCATTAGTTATAATCAAGTTTGCATTTTTCATTTCCAGATTTTTGTTAATTTTAATTAATTTTTCTAATAAAATTTTTAATTCAATAAAATCTTCTTTAATAATTTTATTATCTTCATATAAACCATTATATGCTTCTTGTAGTTTATGATGTTTTTTATTTATATTATCTAAGGTATGCATGACAAATGAAGTACTAGATAATTGATGTTCAAAATGTACCTTAGATCTTGGTGATGACTCATTGTTTGCCATTAAGCACAGATTTGCAATTTCCTCTGTTTGTTCAGCAACTTCTTCTTGATTTATAAGTAAATCTTTGAAAGCAATTCTTTTCTTTTTGATATCTGTATCCGATCCTGCTTTTTCGACTAACATGTCGACTTCGTGGGCACGCAGATTTCCAATAAGGCTATCAAGAGGATAAGTAGTTAGGTCTTGCCTTTCCTTAATAGCAATAACCTTCATGTTCCAGATGGATGGAAGAGCTTTGAGAATTCTTCTATTTTTCTCATTTGTTGTGTATGCCTTCCCTAGATGTTCCAGCTCATCAATGATTCTGGAAAAACGTGTTTCCATATCAATAATCTTTTCACCTTCTTCTAGCTTGAAATTTTCATACTCCTGGATTAGAGCATATTTTCTGGTTTCTTTAATATGACTGGTTCCTTCATAGGTTAGAATCAATTTTTCCCAGATTTCTTTTGCATTCTTGCAATTTCTAACTCTTTTGTATTCTTTTTCAATGAGGGCACTAGTTAGCACTTGTTCAGCTAGGGATGTAATGTTCATAGCCTTTTCATCATCAGTATTGAATTCATCAACATCTTTCTCAACGATCTTTTCTCCCATGATTTTTGTTGGAACTTTTACACATTGTTCTATTGCAAGCCAAACTTTGATTCCTTGTGATTTGGCATAGATTCTGAATCTGCTTTTCCAGGTGGCAAAGTTTGTACCATCAAATAGTGGAGGTCCTGTCATTGATAGTCCTTGTCCCCAACCAGTAGCACTATAGGCCATAGATGGATCTATTCTTAGGTATGCCTGTATTTACTCAACAAACAAGTTAAAGAGCTGAATAGATTATGACAGATTAAAAATTATCTTAGGTCTTTTTGATTTTTTGTATAATTAATTTGCAGTGTTAGAATTTAATATGCAAGGCGGTAAAAATCAATCACACAATGCACATAGATTTATGCGGTTCACAACATACATCCGGGTATCTGACTACGTCCGATCCTCAAGCTCCTTTTCAGGACTTGAGATCCTATTACTATCAATAATAAATACTCCTTCAACAGGCGGAGAAGCCTTTACAAAGTTTTATAGTCAAACTTCCAACTGTTGCCAACTAATCTATCTTGGACAGTAAGCTTCCCACTCCCTCCTCAAGCTTAGTTGTACATCTTTTGAGTTCAGTTCTATTCTATGAACTGGTCTTGAAACAACAGCCTCTTCCTCATCTCACAAGTACACTAGAGACCCAACTTCCCGCTGACCTCTCTAAGACTCTGGTCTTGGTCGAAGAATTACTCGTCTTTCTCACAGGTACATAAAATAAACTAACTCTGACCTTTTCTCTTTTTACAAATGATTTACAACAATTTGCTTCTCAAATAAGCAGATAAGATTTTAGTATAGATTGATGCATCTCAAATAAGCAAATAAGAATTTAGTACAAATGGATGCTTCTTAAATAAGCAGATATAATTTAGTATAGATTGATGCTTCTCAAATAAGTAGATATCAATTAAAGAGCAAATATATTTATAAAAGTTCAAAGACTTTTATACTTGAGAAATTATGCTTCTTTGTAAGCAGACAGTAATTTGTGCTTAGATCAAATAATGCTTCCGTGTAAGCAAATATGTAAATTATGCACTGTTATAAAAGTTTAAATAACTTTTATATTTTGTATAAAAAAATGCTTCTTGAATAAGCAAATAGATCAATTTTAGCTTTTACTCAAAAAAATGCTTACATTTAAGCAGATATACAATTTAATGCAAATTTATAAAGAATTATTTATTCTTTATGGAGTAAAAAGAAAAGTTACTTTAAGTTTAAATAACTTTTTAGAGTGAAAGTGTTTACGAGTAAGTAAATAAGTTATTTTAAGCTTTGAATCAAATATGCTTCTAATTAAGCGAGATATATTTACTTAAGTTTATGAAATAAAAGTTTACATAACTTTTATATTATACAACAAGTATTTTATGAATAAATAAATTTATGATCAAGTATAATAAATAAATCGGTTAAGCAATACTTGATATAACAAATATTATTGTTTAACTCAAATAATATATAAGAATATTTTATATATTATGTGAACTTTTATAAATAGTGTCACTTGGTACTATAAGGAATAAATGCGGTGGATTCTCTCCAGTGAGAGGTTTATCTCCGTAGCCTTGTGGTGCCCAAGTATAACAAATTTATAATTTTCACAATTGATATTTATATAAATATTTTCAATAGATCACTACGATTCTCAAATTCGGTTCGGATGACTACTCTTTTTGGAGCAGTATCTCAGTGTTGTTTTGAGCTATCAAGTGTCGTATCTATTTTACGATATTTATATAAATAATATCAATAAAAGGTTACTGAAGACTATAAGGAATCGTACGGTCGGATTCCTCTCCGTAGAGGTTTATCTCCGTAGCCTTGCGGCGCCCAAGTTTTTATTTATTTGATAAATAGATAAAATATAGATATATAAAATTGTGTAGAACAATTTATATTTGTATATCTATAAATATAAATAATCAAGAGATAATTCAAATAAATAAATCAAACAACTTATCTCAATATGCTTAGACCAATTTTCTCTTCTCAAATAATCAGAACTTTTGTAAGAAGAGAAAGAAAGCTTTTTAGAGAGAGAGTATGTGAGAGAGAAATAAGCTTTTATTTGTAAGTGAATTAACAAAAAGAAAATGAAGAAAAGCCTCCTATTTATAGATTTTTGAAGTCAGGGATAAAATGATAATTTTCAAAATCTGATTTGAAATTAATAGTTGAGATTTAATAATTTTAAAATCAACTGTTTGGATGAAAGAAAGAGGCACGCGGATTACCAAATGGTGAGGAAATCAAATTTTCGCCTGGGCAAAAAATCATTAACTTTGCATTAATTGTTCAACTCATTAATTCGGTCAAGAGTGGAGAAAAAAAAAGCCAGCTGTCACACATTTTTTTTAAGTCCAAAATGGGTGTCTCATTTTGCCACAACACACACATGCTATATTAAATGTAGTACTTTATGCATGCATCTTTGTTTATATATATATATATATATATATATATATATATATATATATATATATGTTGCCAAGATCTTTCTCCACGTCCCAATCACCAAGACAGCGTCCAATATCACCGCCGCATTCAACAAGTCAACACTAAAAGCTTGGACTTGACCAGTCGAGGATAGCTCGGCGTGAGAGTCGATCTGATGCGATCACAAGGTCAACAATGGAGAAAAATATTATCTAATGCTGAGAGAGATAGAATAATAATTCTATTGAAATGTGTGTGTTACTTACCCTCTTATGTGATCTTAGCCCCATCATACTCCTCGGGTTTCTTAGTGCCACCCACCACCTCCTCGACACCTTTTTCCCTCACTTGGGTCACTTGGTAGAAAGTAAGCGATCTACTTTCACTTTCTTTATTCTTTGTTTGCCACCATGGATCATTGAGTCCCATCCTCATTAATGCCATGCAACAAAGTGGCGGAACCTGATAGTCATTGTCATTTGGCATAATGATTCTTGGTCGAAAGTTGGGTTAAGTGACAATTTGTATAATGGGCGATATAATGACTAAGCCCGAATAATAGAAATGACCCAGTGGCCGGATCGACCATGACTTAGCATAACATGATCGAGGAGGAGCCCGATAAGTTGATTGATAAGGAAAAGGATTATGGGCTGACATTACCCCTAGTCTTATATTAAGCGAGGGTGTTTAATGAAAGACTATAATGATATAGGCCGGGGCGTAACCAACTATGATAAGTCGTAAGAGATCAAAGTGAAACTTGCAAAGCCCATCAAAATCGACCCAAATTGTTATCGGTATAGAAGTGAGAAGCCCGATGAGCCTTGAGCCCACATAGGTGAAGATATTTAGGTCTAAAGCAGATGAAACCTCTTCCATTCATCATCATTGCGATGAATTAAATGTAGCGCCCCTTAATTACAGGTACATTTGTCGATTATAAAAGGTAAACTTTACCAATTCAGCGGTTTTACTGCTAATTGAAATTTGAACCTTAGAGCTTTCTTCTTCTCTGCAAATTTCTTTCTGCTTCACAAAATCTTAACAATGGTGGCCAAAAACCTACGGCGAGAACTCTCCTCTTCGATGCGACTCTATCGATGTCGTTTCTCTGACCCGAAACCCTAACAAGAGAGGTTCGAGTTTCGACCCCAATCAACCACCGTGGGGGAACCCCTTCTCGATCTCCTCTACCCTCGATTTCTTCAAGGATGGGAACAATTCCCTAATGCCGACATCCGTTCCTCGGTCGCGGAATCCGAAATATGCATGCTCGGGACTCGTTATCAGATTCTGACATATATACTGTGATAAGGGCCCTGCTCTGAAGAAGGCGTATGTACCCAATGACCAGGGACGGTTGGGTCGCCGTACACATCACTCTTACGGAAAAGGGGTTCGCTACCTCTCGTGTCTTCATCATTACCCTCCCAGGGTTTATAGGAGTGAAAACCCGCCCGATTAGTGCCAACTCCTACATCCACATCTTGGCATTTATTGCCTTTTGCCGTGAACTAGGGATTGCTGCTCCTCTGTCGATATCTTCTTCACCCTCTTTTTCTGCTTTGGTAGGTCTCGAAGCGAGGCTTGAAAGTGTTAAGCAAGCAATCTCCTCGACCCTGACACGGTTGAGAGGAGATCCACGATGGATACTCCTTCCCGGCCAACAAGGGTTGGCATGAAGTGGTTTTTCATCACGGGACTGAGATCTCTTCTCTTCGGTGGACTACCTCGTAGGGTCTCTGTGACTTTGGAGACATATCAGAAGAGCGGGTGAGGAGATGGCGAGACTTCTTGAGGAAGATTCCTCCAAAAGAATGGAGTTTCACACTTACGACCAAACAAAGCTGGTTATCTGACCACAAATGTAAGTTTTGAATAACTTTGTAACATAATTTACGAGCTATATAAGTGATGAGGTTACGATCGTGTGGTTTTTGCGGTGTCTACGATCAAGCAGAGCTCCCACGGAGGTGAGAGACACGGAAGATTTTTAGCGAGGATGAATGGATGCAAGTGAAGAGCATCCGTGAAGAATCTTCCCGAGTTAACCCCCCTACTGCTAGACCCACCAACTTCTTCCCTTGGTAGCGAACCTCAGTAGAGCGAACCTGACATGCAGAAGAAAACCTCGGACCCTCGTAGAAGAAAGAGATCCATGCCAAGCGATCAAAACCACCTGATCGAAACAAACCACGAAAGTGACCTGAAACACTTCCGAAGCAACCCCCAAACAACCTTCTCAACCAATCCCGATCCTCCGACCTCTCACGAACCTACCCCGGTGAGGAGGAGCTACTCGATATTCCTTTTTGCGATCGGGCTAAGGTCCTTCGATGTAAAGAAAATAAGAACCAAATAACCCCCCGATTGTAGAAGAGCTTGAGTCCCTACCTCTTGGTGTCACTCCTCCGACCACATCCACGAAACCCGCGTGCACGACGATGAACCAGCCGGGTCGATCCTCACTCCTTCGAAAAAAAAGCGACCATCGGACATCCACCTGGTTCATCTCTGCTCGCAGCTTGACTCTGAGCGCATTCACTGCCGATCTCCTTCTCCCGAAACCATACACGCGGACCCCTCACCAGTCGCGAAGAACCTCCACCTTCTCCTCCAAGACAACCAACTCACAAGAAATTGATCGGGGCGCCATGGCCTCTCCAACAATGTGGCCCCAGGCTTCGATGCCCATTTTCCCTTCATTTATTCGACACCTTTGTTCGTGAAAGCAAGCGATCATCGGTTGGGAGCAGATTCGAATGGGGATCTACTCGTGAAGGCATGAGCTACTTGGCGAAGGTAAGCGAGTATCTTCTTTATTTACGAATTTATCTGCATACTTATATATCTGGCCCGATCAAATGGTATTGGAAACACATAGGCCGATGCGGTGTTGGACGTCTTCGTCGAGGTTTCTCGGCCGAATCGGAAGAAGAGATCTTGAGGAAGGAGAATGCCGTCTTGAAGTCTACCTTGGCGAAGGAGAAAACTTCAGCGTGAATGCCTTCTTCATACAAATGAAGGTCTTCAAAAAGAGTTAGCCCAAGCCAAAGGAGATGTGAAGGCCTCGAGGAAGAAGCGAAGTCGACAAAGCCTGCCACGAGGAGATCGTCAAAATGAATGTTGACTTGGTTCGGAGAGGCGAGATAAGGATGGGAAGATCGAGGAATTAAAAGGCGATGCTAAGATCTTGACCAAGACTATCCATAAAATTTGGAAGCGTGAGAGACTAAATCACATGAATAGGCGGCTCGAACTTCGAAGAAGAAATCAGAGAACTCGAGGCTCTTGGGACCTTGGGCCCCCTTTAGCAAGCGACCGACCATGCAAACAAATATCACGAAAATCTAGGAACTTCAGACCGAAATCAGCGGGGAAATAATGAAGATATACTCAGAGATTCTGAGCTTTCTTGAGAAGTCGTGGCAAGGAGAAGGTATCTGCGATGACTGGACCCATCCTTACTCGATTCTTGAGACGAAGAAGATGGCGCTGGTGATGTTCTTGTTTATGTCTTTTACGTCTTTAATTTACGGTATTTGTAGAATTATCAATAGTGTAATTAAATTAAATATTAATGAAAATGGCTTCATTCCTTATGACTTCGGTATATTTATTTTACGCGATACTCGATATTTATTTAAGTGAAAAGATGCACGAGAAACTCCTTCGTGAAATTTGAAACGACATTGTTAGGTAACAACTAAACATGCCATATAACGAGATAAGATGAAGTGTAAGAATGAAGCTTCTGAACTCAACACTTAGAAAAATTTAGGTAATAAAGTAAAGGGATACTTATTATTTACAAAGTGTGTGAGATAGATCTCGCTTCGTCGAGAATTTGTTTACCCCTAAAGGGCTAACAAAACCAAAAGATGACATTTGCCTACCACGAAGGGCGACAAAGTCGAAGGATGACACTTGCCTACCCAAGAAGGGGACGACAAGGTCTAAGTGTCGACAATTGCCTACCACGTAGGGCACGACAACGTCTTAAAGATGACACTTGCCTACGACGAAGGGCTGACAAGGTCTAAAGTGACAATTACCTACCACGAAGGGCGACAGCGTCTTAAAGATGACACTTGCCTACCACGAAGGGCTGAGTCCAGGTCTTAATGGCGTTTGCCTACCACGAAGGGCGACAAACTCTAAGTGACACACTAGAAAAGGCTACCATCGAATGGCGGTGAGTCCACGAACCTCCAACACAATGGCGTTTTACTACCACGAAGGGCACGACAAACTCATAAGGACCACTGCCAAAAAATTTGCTGCCATCGAATGGCGGTGAGTCACCGAACCTCCCAACACCAATGGCGTTTGCCTACCACGAAGGGCTGACAAACTCATGGGACCACTGCAAAAAAAGGCGCCATCGAATGGCGGTGAGTCCACCGAACCTCCCAACCCGATGATCGATCGACAATGATGAACAAAATTTGTTCGAGAAAAAGGGAACTTTTATTGATGATGACATAAATATTCTGAGACTTCGATTGTCTTGACATCATTTCTCTTGAAAGTACTTTCTAAGCTTTGCTTGACGTGCGAAGTATTCTTAATTCTTGACCCATCTAATGCTTTGATCGATAAGTTCCGGCTTGGCACTTGGTTATTTCATACGGTCCTTCCCGGTTTGGCATCGACTTTCCCAGATTACGAGGTGTAGATGCTTGACTTCTCGAGGACAAAATCTCCCACTTGAACCTTCGACATTTTACCCCCTTATTATAATGCTTAGCCACTCTTGATTTGATAGGTTGCTTGACTGATTAAAATTTTTTCTCTTACTTCTTCAAGTAAATCGAGGTTGGCCTTAAGCCCTTCCTCATTGTAGATTTCTCTGAATTGGTGACAGAAGATGGGAGATCAATTTCAAGCTGGGACTAAGGCATCGATTACCATAGGCGATCTAAAAGGTGAATCCCTGTTGTAGTCCTCGGAGTAGTTCGATAAGCCCACAACACGCTAAGTAGCTCCTCGGCCATCGCCGCCTTGGCTTCATCAATCTGCGCTTGATCCCATTCGGTGACGTTACATTGGTCACTTCAACTTGTCCATTCATTGTGGATGAGCCCCTTTGAAGTCTTTTCTGTCTTTGAATTCGAGTTCTTTCAAAAATGCTTCAAATTTCGATCCCTGGTGGCGTCCATTATCGATATTACCACTTTAGGAATCGAAGCGAAATCTCTTGATTCTTTCAAAATTTCAAGCATTCTGTTAGTTATTAACCTAAGTGGTTTTGCTTCTACCCACTTGGTCATATAATCGATGGCAACTATAACAAAGTGACTTGACCTTTTGCCTTGGTAGTGGACCCGATATATCAAACCCCCAGACGACAAAGGGTATAGGAGATAAGATCGAGTATAGCTCTTACGGTGGTGATGTGAGATCGAATTTGTTGAGTTGACACTTCTCGCACTTTTTGGCGTATTCGATCGCTTCTTTGAAGATGGTAGGCCGATAGTATCCTTGTCGAAGTACTTTATAGGCTAATGACTTAGCCGCCGTATAGTCATACAGATACCTTCATGTATTTCAGAAGAGCATATTCGACGACGGATGAGTCGAGCATTTCGATAGTGGAGATGAAAGCTCTTGAACAGATCCCCATCAATCGAACAAAATTAGCACTTTTATACTTGATTTTCTTGGCGAGCATCCGTCCAGAAGGTAAGGCGCCATCGCGGATACTCTATATATGGAGTCGACCGGTGGTTGGTTTGGTCGATGCACATTCTGGGATTCATAATGGACACTAGGATGTTGCAAAGTTTCTAAATAAACCGACCCATCAAAGCGTTAACATCCGTAGTGGCTAATTTGGAGAGTGCATCGACAATTGAATTATTATTACGCTCGACCCTTGAAACTTCGTAGGATTGGAAATGTTGAAGTTGTTCCTTGATTACATTAGATATTTGATCATTTTGGGCCTCGAGCCCGTATTCCCCGAAAGTTTTTAACGATTAGCGAGAATCACTAAAGATGATTATTCTTTGCACTTCAAGACTCTTTGCGGTCGTAACCCTGCAAATACCGCTTCATACTAAACCGTTGTTTGTCGCTTTGAGCTGAAATCGATGGCTGTTGTACCTTGAATCCCTCGGGACTCGTCGAATAATAATACTGCTCCGCGGCGGTGGTGGTAGAAGACCCATCTGCATCTGGCGTCCACGAACTCTGCTTCATTTGAAGAAGCGCAAGCGCTACTGTCAGATCCTTGACCGACGCCACAACTTCATCGACTTGAGAAAGCGAGCATTCAACAACAAAATCGCCCGAGGCTTGCCCTTTGATGGCGGTTCGGGGATGATATTCAATGAAAAATTGTGACAACTCCATCGTCCATGCAGCTAATCTCCCCGACACCTCAGGTTTGCCCATAATCTTCTTTAAAGGCTGATCTGTATACACTATTACCAATCTACCCTGGAAGTATTGCCTAAGCTTTCGACTAGCAGTTATTAAAGCAAAAGCAAACTTTTCAATGTTCGGGTACCTTGTTTCAGCATCTCGAAGGACATGGCTTACATAATAAACCGGGTGCTGCTTACCCCCAACTTCACGCACCAAAACTGCTCCTACTGCCAACGAACTAGCTGCTAAGTACAAATATAGGGGTTAAGAAGGCGGGCTTCACCAACAAAGGCGGCGAAGATAAGTAGGACTTGATGCTCTGAAAGGCGTCCTCACACTTTCGAAGTCCATTGAAACGTCTTTGCATTCTTGACCCTTTCGATGTATCGAAAGAGCGGTAGACATCTTTCCGTGAGACTTGGACATGAACCTCCTCAAAGCTGCAATCCTTCCGGTCAGGACGTTGAACATCTTTAAATGGTGAGGAGTCTTCGTATTCGAGGATCGCTTGAATCTTCTCGGGATTGGCCCGATTCCTCTCGGTGACAAGATAACCCGAAATTTGCGGCCCCTAGCCAGAAGGTGCTTGAGTGGGATTGATCTCAAATTGTCTTTGTGAATTGTGCGAAAGCATTCTTCTAAATCATCCGGATGTTTATGTACCAACATACTTTTGACAATCATATCGATCTACGTACACCTCCACATTCACCTTGGTGATATCGAAAAAACATGGTTCATCATCCCTCGATATGTGGCTCGGCATTGATGAGTAGAAGGTCATTTTCTTATAGGCATATCCGAGCGATGCGTAATGAGCGCCGTCTTGGTATATCCTCCTGCACATGGAAATTTGATGATATCCGGAGAATCGTCCATGAAACTTAACAAAGCATACCGAAGTGGCATCGATTAGTTGGTCGATGTGGGGTAGAGGGTAGAAATCCTTGGACAAGCCTTATTTAGATCGGTGTAGTCGATCGGACTTCGCCATTTACCATTTGCTTACGTACCGGCACCACATTCGCCATCCATTGCGGGTAGTCGATCTCGAAGATGAAGTCTGCGCCAGCGGTTTTCTGATCTCTTCATCGATTATTATTTGGCGTTCGGTGCGAAAATCCTCCTCTTCTGTCGGATGGCTTCTTCGACGGGTCTACCTCGGTAGATGCTCGGTGATATCCCTGCTTACCCCGGCATATCACGAGGCTCCCGTGCGAAAATATCAACATAGCTTTGCGGGAGCTCCGTGAGGTTCGTCGGGAGAGGTTCGGCGGGACCCGAACCTATTTTCACCGTCTTGTTCTCTTTGCGGGATGAGCTCTATCTCCTCCGTTTCTTGGTGGCATGACCAATGGTTGAACTACTCTCTGTGAAGGGTTCGATCTCTATCGCCGTAGTGCCTTACCTACCCGATATTCCACTCAAAGTGATCGACATTTCTATAACATCTTACGGCGGATCGAGTCCCCCTTCACCTCATGAGCCCCATGGTAGTAGGAAATTTGATTTTGAAATGAGGAATAGAGGTTGACTTGACAATGAATTAGAGTCCGACTTGCAAAATTATAGCGAGCGAGCCTTCCCCAAAATAGCATTATAAAAATAAGGAATCTACATATCTGACATAAAATTTGCAAGTAATTTCTACTGTTGGGGGTAGTTAGAAGATGATTTGGCGATTCGATAGTTCGACCACCTTAGCTTAGGGTCATTACTAAAACCATATAAAGAGCCTCTGTCCCGACTCCATCTTTCGCCCATCTAGGTGCATCCTACGATAAGCGTGGGCATCTGAGAATATCTCTGAAGACCCATTATCTACCATCATCCGTTTCATATCTCTAGAACCCCACATGCGATCGACACCAATGATCCCTCGTGCGGTTCGATGACTTAGAGAAGGTAATCTTCATCGATAAAAGAGATTACGAACTTCGGATAAGATACATCGATCTTCGGGAGGTACTTACTTTGTCGTGGCCAAGAATCAAGTAACCGGTAGCTTTTTCCAGCAATTTGCGAAGTACCCCGGTGATGACATCTATCACGTGCCTTGCGGTATTATCGGGATGGTAACACTTCTTTGTTGGTTGGTTGAGCTACGAGAGCAGAGCCTACATCCTGCTTTGTTGATTAGTTTGGCGACCACATCTTGAATTAAAGCACCGCTTGTACCTTTCTTTCAATAAAGTCCTTCAAACTATACGATCGTTTGTATCATGACGAAGCTTGATGGTAATCACAATACTTACGAGAATTTCCTTTTTAGGGCTTAATGTTATCTCGAGGTGGTTGAAAATAGGTTGATTCTTAATTTGATCCAAGATAACGATACATGCGTGTTAAGTCTTTGTGTACGTTCTATTCACTCTTTGGGTTGGGAAGCGGATGACGTCCTCCCCCTATCTCCAATTGTTAAACTTTTTGACCCGCGCCCGTAGCGGTCTTTATTACCCTCATTCTTTCTCTGGTCTTTATCGGTTCTATATCGTCTGTCTCCTTAAAAGCCGATGCGAAGCGGGGCGTTTGAGGTACATCCATGGCTTCCTCCACCACGATATAACCTTGACTTTGTCAAAGGCCTCGCAAGACTCTTGGGTGATGAAACATCAACTTCTTCACTAACTTCTACGATTTGACGGATCTAACCCATTTAAAAGCAGTCCAGCGGCTTGTAGATCATTGAATTACATCACTTGGCCGAATTGCTTCACGGAATCTCTTTACATATTGGCCCAAAGATTCATTGAAAAGCGTCGAACTGAGCCAGCGAACCGGTTGGTTTTCCCCTTCTTTTGTTGCTCCCAAAGCGAGCATGAAATTTCTTGCACATATACGCCGAAGATGAAATTGAATCGAGGGCAAAGTCCCCATCCACTGCGGGCATCCTTTACGAGTGTTGTGACAAAAGTATGACACTTAGCGACATCATTAAAAGTCGTAATAATCCATCGGTCGATCGAGCTTTGGTTGTGGTCGTAGGATCCCGATCCATCATAACTCTCGATATGGGGCAACTTCTTGGTGGGTCGACTTTTTCTTAAGAATCTCCGCGAAAAGGGGATGCCTTCTTTCAAAGTGTCCTTCGTTTTTTGTACTTATTGTTTGCTTAGAAGTTCTTTTAACTCTTTAACCAAATACTACTACACCTTACGGTTGAGATGATGCTTCTTTTTCGGTGACTCCTTTCTCCTACGAGTAGGCCAGGTTTCTTCTGATAGAACCTTGACTCTAGAAGGGCTTCTTCGATGTGAGTGTCCACGGTGGTGTACCCTCGGTAGACTCTCGGGAGTCTGATCTCTAGATATGCTTCGTCTTTGAATCCGGGCACTAAAGGCGAG
Organism: Panax quinquefolius; assembly: GCA_020205615.1. Taxonomy (NCBI): domain Eukaryota; kingdom Viridiplantae; phylum Streptophyta; class Magnoliopsida; order Apiales; family Araliaceae; genus Panax; species Panax quinquefolius. The sequence goes on from CM035159.1 coordinate 92,098,549, forward strand.
AATGTGCAACAACAAGGGCTTTCTTTGTGGTTTCGAGAGTACGATCCTGGATCGACCTCTTCGTTCTCTCTCGACCTTGCTCCTTAGAATCGGCGGGGTGATGTACCCTCCTCGATCTTTGAGGAGTAGGGCTTTGGGATCTTCTTCTTTCTCGATTTGGCCTCGAGACTCTCTCGTCTGAATGAGCAGGTTCTTTTCCACCGGTGTCCTTGCTCTTGGTTGATTATAATTGAGTTCTTCATCTCTCGACTCTCATCATCAAGGCCCATACGCTTTCGGCTATATATCTGTCGTTGCTTCACGAGTACTTCCATAGCTCTATCCGCTTCATCGCCATCTTAGCGGTCGTGAAGCTTTTTCATTCTGGTCCTCTCGTTATCGAGTTCTAGGCGAAGTGCCTTCTACTCGTTTAGACCATGGCGAGAACGCTTTTATCGATCGGGAAGACTAACCTACGTTTAGCCTTGCCGTTGCCTTGACCAGAAAATCTTGAGGATCGTTTGGATCTTTGTCTTAGCATGAACACTTATTATTGCGGTCCCAAAGCGATCTTTATGAGACACTTTCGTGGTGTCGATTCTTTGGCGACCCTAAAGGCGCGCCCTTGATGTAGGTGTTCTACTCTTCACCATGAATATTGGCGTAGAAACAAACCACGATGCGTGATTGAAAAATACTCGGGACACTAGAACTCACCCCTCTTCTACAGCGCTTGATGTTAGCGCGAAGATCTTTCTCCGTCCCGATCACGAAGCGCGTCGATATCCCTGCAGTTCAACAAGTCGACACAAAAAAGCAGCGGCTTTGGCCGTCGAGGATAGCTCGGCGTGAGAGTCGATCTGAGGCGATCACAAGGTCAACAATGGAGAAAAATATTATCTAATGCACGAGAGAGATAGATTAATAATTCTATTGAAATGTGTGTATTACTTACCTCTTATGTGATCTTAGCCCCATCATACTCCACTCCGGGTTTTAGTACCACCCACCACCACCTCGACTTTTTCCTCACCTCACTTGGGTCACTTGATAGAAAGTAAGCGATCCTCTGCCTTTCACACTTTATTTATTGTTTGCATAATGATTCATGGGTCATTGAGTCCCATCCTCATTAATGCCAATATAATACTATGACAAAGTGGCGAAACCTGATAGTCATTGTCATTTGGCATAATGATTCTTTGGTCGAAAAAGTTGGGTTAAGTGACAATTTGTATAATGCAAACATTAATATAATATACTAAGCGAATAATAGAAATGATCCCAAAAGTTTTGCTAGGATCAACCATGACTTAGCAGTTTAACATGATCGAGGAGGATATATATATAATATTATAATATAGTTAGTATATATATTAAAAATAGTTAAAATGATAATCAACATATGACTTTTTGTTCCATAATGCATGACCCAATTTATTTAACATTTTAAAATATCAAGATCAAGATAATCAATTAAATAAGATTTAGAAAATATTTTTGGTCAAAATAAATAAGATAATTAAAACAATTATAATATATATCCAATGGAGAGGATTCTACCCTTTTGTTTAATTTATTTACTAATTATTGTTATCATCAAAATAAAACTAAAAGTTGGAGACCCAACATAGTGCTATGCCTCGTTTGCACCTATATACAAAGGGTTTGAATTTTGTATAAAACTTCAATTTTAATGAGATATGACAATGAGGTTTTATAAAACAGGTTTTTCAAATCCTTGTGCTCAATAGTAATTGAGGCCTTTGATACTTCTATTTTATTATGTGTTCGACATGATTGCTTTTATTATTTTCGAAATACGAAGCATCTTCGAGAAACTAAGATACATAGCAGTGCCGAACTCCTTGTGGGCATGAAAGCCATCTAAGAAAATTCTAACACCGTGAATAATTTACAAGCTGATTGTAGCTGAAAATGTCCTTCACAGGAACCTAATCTAGATTCAAGAACTGAATCTGCGATCACATGATTCCTAGGCTCACATGATGATGCAGTATGTACAAAAGCTATAAAATATTATATATATATATATATATATATAAGCAGTAAATGGCCACGAAGTGATCTTCATGCCTAACAGAAATGTATATATATATATATATATATATATATATATAAGCTGTAAATGCACTAGATGTGTCTATCCAGGCTCAATCAAATTGAATTGAATCGAGAATAATATATATATATATATATATATATATATATATATAAGTATTTATATATATAAAAGCAGTAAATGCACAAGATGTGTCTATCCAGGCCCAATCGAGTTCAAATTCAAGAATTATATATATATATATAGGGATGGTTATCCATCTGAGAAGATGATTAACAGTACGCTCCGGCATCTGCCTCACCAGAAGACGGACCTCACAAGTCAACAAAGATGGCCCTAGTCATTATCAGCTTTCGGCAAAAGTAGAAAGCAGTCAACAATAGAATCATTGCTGTCCTCTAGTCAATCAGCTTTTACTTTAAGTAAAATGCTTTTACTTTTACCTTAGGCTTTTCTTTTGTAAGAAAACCTCACCTGAGGTCCTCTCTCCACATTCTCTCTAGTTACCGAAGAAGAAGCTTATTGCTTCCTTCTTCTAGTAAGATGAAGAAGAATTTCTTCATATTTCTCTCTTCCATTTACAGTTTATCTAGGTTAGACGTACTCCCTTCCTCAACTGTTTATAAATAAAAGAAAGAGATTACTTTACCGATTCACCGGTCATCTTCTTTAAGTTTCTTCTTTTTGTTTTATTTTTTATGTTAAAACTTATTTGCTGTTAAATGGTATCAGAGCCACACAGTTGGTTCTTGGTTCTGTTGGTGGTTCTCGATCCAAAACAGTTAGCCTAGCTTCTAAATGTTTATTCAAACCTTTTCTTCTTTTGTTCCAACTTAAATCACCTAATTTACTATAAAACACCTAAGATCGTCATAAGTCTCGTTATGCCATTGTAAGTCTCCAGTGTGGGAGCAGTGTAGGCTAAGGGAATCATTAGATATGTAGGTATGTGTTTACATAAGGTAAGACGGGTTTGATTTAAGCGGAATACCAAAAGATAAATTTTTGATTACTCTGTTAAAATGAAGTAGACTGTTAAGATCGAGTTCACTGATAGTTTAAGGCCAATCGAGTGATCCTTTGTGTCAGACGCAGTCTGATTTATTTTTAAACAAAATTTTTTACAAAATTTATGATATTTTGATGATGGTGACCAATTGTTCGGTGAATTTTTTTTCTCCTCTCTTTATAAACCTAATTTTTGGGGGAGAAGGGTATTTTCTTGGATAAAAATTTCGGGAAGAAATAGTATAGGGATGGTGATCCATCTGAGAAGATGATCAATAGTACCCTTCGGCATCTGCCTCACTAGAAGACGGACCTCACAAGTCAACAGAGATGGCCCCAGTTATCATCAGCTTTCAGCAAAAGCAGAAAGCAGTCAACAACAACATCATTGCTGTCCCCCAGTCAATCAGCTTTTACTTTAAGTAAAATGCTTTTACTTTTACCATTGTAAATGTAAATGTAAAATGTTTTTACTTTTACTTTTACTTTAGTAAATTACTTTTACTTTATACTTTTACTTCAGTAAATATAAAAGTGAATTCTGCGTGATTCAATAGTAATTTACTTTTCAGTTTTCTATTTAAGTAACTCAAAGTGTTTAGAGTTACTCAGGCTTTTTTTTTTTGTAAGAAAACCTCACCTGAGGTCCTCTCTTCACCTTCTCTCTATTACCGAAGTAGAAGCTTGTTGCTTCTTTCTTCTAGTAAGATGAAGAAGAAGTTCTTCACACTTCTCTCTTCCATTTACAGTTTATCTAGGTTAGACGTAATCCATTCCTCAACTATTTATAAATATAAGAAAGAGATTACTTTACCGATTCATCGGTCATCTTCTTTAAGTTTTTACTTTCTATTTTAAGTTTTATGTTAAAACTTATCCACTGTTAAATGCCATGTAGTTCGGAATAGGAAAATAAGAGAAGAATAGAGTGGCGCATATAATTAACACTTTACTTTCGGCTGATTGACTGGGGGACAACAATGATGCTGTTGTTGACTACTTTCTGCTTTTGCTGAAAGCTGATGATGATTGAGGCCATCTTTGTAGACTGGTGAGGTCCATTTTTTGGCAAGGCAGACGCCAGAGGGTACTGTTAATCATCTTCTTAGATGGATCCATCCCTATACTATTCCTTCCAAAAAATTTTATCCAGGAAAATACCCTTCAACCCCAAAAATTAGGTTTATAAAGAGAGGAGAAAAAGTTTTTCACCGAAAAAGTGGTCACCATCTTCAAAATTTCATAAATTTTGTAAAAATTTTTGTTTAAAAACAAATCAGACTGCGTCTGACACAAAGGATCACTCGATTGGCCTTGAACTATCAGTGAACTCGATCTTAACAGTCCATTTCATTTTAACTAAGTAATCAAAAATTTGTTCTTTTGGCATTCCGCTTAAATCAAACCCGTCTTACCTTATGTAAACACATAACTATAGATCTAATTATTCCTTTGGCCTACACTACTCCCACTCTGGAGACTTACAATGGCACAACAGGACTGAAGCGATCTGAGGTGTTTTACAGTAAGTTAGGTGATTTAAGGATGGAGAAAAAGAAGCGAATGTTTGAATAAACATTTAGAAGCTAGGCTAACTGTTTTGGACCGGGAACCACCAACAGAACCAAGAACTAACCGTGTGGCTCTGATACCATTTAACAAATGGATAAGTTTCTTAAAGAAATTTAAACAGTAAAGAAGAAACTTAAAGAAGATGAGAAGTGAATCCAGAAAGTAATCTCTTTCTTTTATTTATAAATAGTTGAGGAAGGGATTACGTATAACCTAGATAAACTATAAACGGAAGAGAGAAGTATGAAGAACTTCTTCTTCATCTTACTAGAAGCAACAAGTTTCTTCTTCGTTTCCTAGAGAGAAGGTGGAGAGAGGACCTCATGTGAGATTTTCTTACAAAAGAAAAGCCTGAGTAACTCTAAACACTTCGAGTTACTTAAATAGAAAACCGAAAAGTAAATTACAATTGAATCACACAGGATTCACTATTACATTTACTGAAGTAAAAGTACAAAGTAAAAGTAATTTACTAAAGCTAAAGTAAATGTAAGAAACATTTTACATTTACATTTACTATGGTAAAAGTAAAAACATTTTACTTTAAGTAAAAATAGAAGTAAAAGTAAAAGTATTTTCTTTTACTTTACTTTCGGCTGATTGACTGGGGGACAACAATGATGCTGTTGTTGTCTGCTTTCTGCTTTTGCTGAAAGCTGATGATGTATGTGTGTATATCCAGGCTCAATCGAGTTTGGATTCGAGAATAATGTATATATATAAGTAGTAAACGAACTGGATGTGTCTATCCAGGCTCAATCGAGTTCAGATTCGAGAATTATATATATATATATAAAAGAAATAAAAGCCACGAATCGATGATTCGGACATACACACACAACACAACTCTCAACGTGAATAACTGTGTGTGAATGAAAGTGGAGAAAGGCTTTAAGAAATCTGAGATGTCTTATAGTGGGCTGCCAAGAAGACTTTAGATAGCTTTAAATGAATGAATACTCGGTTTTCACCGGTAAAATATAGCAAAACACAAGCTCACAGGTGTTTGGAAAGAGAAAACACTCAGTTTAAAGTGCGTATAAAGCAAAATGGATAGGGCTTCCTTACCTTTTCTCTTCTTAAAATGGCCACCCCAAGCCCACTATTTATAGAGGGGGGAGCTAGAGGTCCACCTAAGACTACCCGGGGTGCCCCGGGCTCCATGGGCCCTACCGTCTCAAAGTACGTGCACGCATGCAACGCGTTGTCCGCTTGAACCTTTATAACTTTCAATCCGGGCATCCGATTGAGGCGTATAATACCTTTCTGGGATGCTATTATCGAGAGGTACACAATGACATGGGATAAGAGGTTGTATGAAGTCAGAAAGATCGGTTTATGACAAGATCTTCAGGTCTTCAAATTCTATCCGGTGTGCTATCTTGTGTAGTAGTCACTCGGGATTTTGAGCTATGGTTCTTGTAGGAAATTTCTTTGTAGAATGTGGGTTGAATTGTTGTTGAGACGACGTGAATGTGGGATTGAGGTGGTAAAATGACGATTTTGCCCCTTAACATGGTTATCTCTGGCTATGGGCTGATTTAGTAGTCGTTGCTCAGGGTTATCTCTGAGATTGGGCTTCTGTGAGTATTAAATGTCCTCAGGGTTATCTCTGAGGTGGGTCTAACCTCCTGGGGTTATCTCCGGGGTTGGGACTGAGTGCCTCGGGGTCATCTTCGAGGTTGAAGCTGATTTCTGGGGATTAAAACGGACTTTTTCGGGGTTATCTTCGGAACTGCGACTGCATTCCTTGGGGTTGTATTCGAGGTTAGAATTGAAAATCCCATGGTTGTCTCTGGGACTGGAACTGAGTATCTCAGGGTTGTCTCCAAGATGGAAAGCTGAGTATCCCGAGGTTGTCTTCGGGATTAAGATGATTTGACTTCTAGGGTTATCTCTGGAATACGATTTTACCCTCTTACAAGGTTAGTAATAGGAATGCAAAATTTTGAGTGTCTACAGATGCCCCTCTTTATCATATTCATGCAATGTAATGGCATGGATAGGATAAAAAATACTAGACACTTGAAATGTGACAAGATAATTATGATGTAAGGTAATGCAACATGATGCAAGTGTATGATGAATGTGATTTGTTGGACCGTCTTCCAATGGAATGTGATGACTGTTCACTCCCACGACTTCTGATGGGGAATGGAGTTATCACTAATGACCCTGGCGAACTGCTTGGATGTCTACTCCAAAGCTCTCAGGAACTTCCAGGATGTTGACATTGGGGTTATCACCAAAGTCCTTAATCCTTAGTACATACTTCCCACTGAGGATGCACCCCTCGTGTACGGGAGACTCTGGGGAATAATGTGTTGTCTGATGAAGATTTGTATAACATATTCCATCATCGGTCTTCCCCGATGAGGATAGTTTTCCTTGGTTTGTATCACCAGGTCTTTCCAATGCTCTCAGAGTTACTGCCAACAGTCTGGGTTGTCAGAGTTACCTGACCCTCACTAAAATGTACTTAAATAGATACCATCATCAGACCATTTCTGATGCTTCACTGGGTTTAATTGCCATTGGCTAGTGATGTCAAGGTTGCTTGACCTTCGTTGAAATGTGCATCAATGGCTGATATCATCAAATGGCTTTCGATACTTCGTTGGATTTACTTGCCAAAGGCTGGACTAACGTCAAGATTACTTGACATTTATTGAAATGTGATTCAACGGCTGATATCATAGGATGGCTTCCGATGCTTTGCTAGATTTAATTGCCAATGGATAAATAATGTCAAGGTTGCTTGACCTTCATTGAAATGTGCTTCAACGGTTGAGATCATCGGATGGCATCCAATGCTTCACTGGATTTACTTGCCAACGGCTGAATATTGTTAAGGTTGCTTGACCTTCGTTGAAATGTGCTTAAACGATTGTGATTGTATGAAGCATCCGATGGGGATAGGTTTTTGAAGTTATAACCCTGAACTGACAGCATTAGACCTTTTTGAGGTATTGTCGAGTGTATTTTTTAAAAGTTGTGATCATCGGTGTTGTGAACCCTGTGTCTAGGAAAATACCAACGAGTGATATGTAGACCCGCTATTGTAGCACTCCATGACCCTCCAGATGTTCCAAGTTCCTATGGATTTTATAGAGGGCATGCTAGTGCACTAGGTATCGGACAGGCAGGTGTTCCGGTTTAAGACCCAGGAGTTGACTCCCACCTTAGAGGAGTATAAGCGATTGATGGCTTTGCCATTGGACAGGCCTTGCGCTCAGATGTCTATTGGGGATATGAGCCGATATTTTATTACCCTCACTGGGTTAAGGTGTAGAGTAGCCCAGGATGAGATCACCTCAGGGCATGTAGTGTCCTTGTATGTTCTGTAGACAGATTTGGCTCACTGTACAGTTATGTACAACACTCTGGAGATTTCACCATGTCGGAGGATCAGTGGCGTGTTGCCAAAGTAGATATACTTATGATGTGTGTAGTGGCTTATCTATACATTCAACTGTATATGGATCATCTAGACATCGGTGTAGTTATGGCAGTGTGGGCTCTCAAGGAGGGACGTAGCATTGTACTGATGATTGTGGTAAAGACATTGAGGCCAGCCACATATTGCCACACCCATTCTGTAGGGGTATTTACAGGCAGCTCGGTCTTGCTATATGTGCGGTTTATGTTATAATTGAGACTAATTGGCACATTCTGACGTCATATGTACTGTTTTTCCCATGAGATATCTATGTATTACTCCTTTGAGCCAGTGGAGTTTATAGATGCTGCATCATGGTCGATGTTTTTGGCAGGGATCAAGGATCCATTTGACATTTTACTGCGTTCAGGGCTCAGTTCCCCCTATAACTACATTACTCATGCACTTGGCATGGATTATCTCTATTTGGCTGGTTTGAGGGGCATGGCCACTTATCACCCACTAGCTGTGATGGCATAGTTTGACCAGTTTTAAGATATTCATCCTTTTGAGGGGGCATTGGGTCAATGTTTATCTTCTCGACATTTGTCATCAGAGGATAAATTTAGGGTGTATGCCTATTGGGATCAGCGTGAGAGGGTTGAGTTCTCTGTTAGCCATCCGAGTCATTCTACAGAGCATTCTGCATGGATGGAGGCAGAGATTACATCAGCCGGGGTTATATCCACCGTGATGGGGATTGATTTTGACAGTGGGGAGCCTATGGAGGACATTGATTCTCCCACTGAGGAGGAGCTATTTGCTGGGTTGATAACAGCTCTTGTTGATTCTCCCAGTATGACTGCTACTGTGACCCCACATTCGGTAGAGTATTTAGAGCAGAGTCTGCATCTGGCGACATATGAGAGACATCAGGCTAAAGCCTTATTGTTGACAGCTCTTGCTGGGAGAGATGCCGCTCTAGCTGAGAGAGAGAATGGCTTGGTTCGTAAAGATACCATTATTGCTGAGCGGGACGAGGCTAGATCATCTAGAGATACAATTGTGACTGAGCAGGATGGCACTATATCACAGACAGTACTGCCTTGAGGTCTCACACTATTGATATGATTATAGAGGTGAGCATCTATATTGATGAGCATAGTGTCACCTTACAGTTGGCTGTGGATCTCTTGGCTCGCGTTTATACCCTTGGGCAGGAGTTCACAGAGTTACCCCCTTCTTCTGAGAGGGATGCCATGTTAGATTTGATAACATGTATATCCACTGAATTGTAGATGAGCTTGTATTTTCCTGCACAGACTAGCTTAGCCATTTTTATCATGTATAATACATATTGTATATATCAAACAACATTATATACGGCAGAGAAATATATTTTGATTCACTTCCCTTTTAGTTATGCCTTGTTATTTGCTTGATATTTGCCTATTTCTTCAGGACTTTTGATCATGATGTATTCTGAACTCCCCCTTAATGGACAGACATTGAGATGTCTCAGGATCTTTCAGAATGTATCATTGATCTGTGTATTCCCTACCCTTTGGTGTCTTGGGACTGGTTTATGTATGTGGTTATGGAGAGGAGTGTGGCTTTCCTCTCTAAGGTTGATCGCACTACAGATGGTCGCTGAAACTCCTTTGTATGGGGGAACCCAGGTAGTTCCATCTCTTATGGATTGGTGTTTCTCTTTGAGGATTTAACCGCAGCTTAGATGGTCGCCGATTCTCCCATTTATGTGGGGAGACCAGGTAATTCCATCCCTTTGGTCTGAGCCGATGAAATGTGGTGGATTGAAAGATTTAAAGGATGATCCCAGTACCGCTAACAAGTTTTTATGTTTTGGTAGGGGTAAGACCGAACCATGAATGGCTGCCTACATACTCCCATTGAGAAGGGGAGATTAGTCTGCGTAGTTTGAATCTGGTGTGAAAGGTTCAAAGTTGTATGTGAAAAGGGTGTAGAGATATTTTTTGTTTTTTCTGTGTCGTGACCGGACCATAAAAATGGCTGCCTATATACTCCTGTGTATTGGGGAGATCAACTGTGACGCCCCCAAAATAGGTATACATCACCCATCTCGAGTCGCCAAATACATGGTACAAAATTCAAATACAATCTTAAATATACAACATGAGCTGTGAGTTTTAATACAAACATTGCCTTCTAGACAATATTAAAACTCAAAATGTAAGACCCCAACTTTTATGAATAAAAATGAATTTTCTATAAATATCATTTTTGAATATTATGGAATAAATTTGATATAATGTTATAGTTGTGGATAATATTTATAAATTTTGCAAAGTACACAAGTTGTTATATAATATTCGATTGGTCAGGAAATATTCGTTTTAACAGGGAATATTTAAATGCGGCAAGCACAATCATTGGTGGACCCCATAATGTAATTATTGTCGGATTGAGAAAACGACAAAAATATTTTATTGAAAATAACGGCGGAAGTTTTACCATTAATCTTTGTTGAACTACTCGATAGTAAAAAATACGATGTCTGGCGTGGTTGCATAGTATACATACGGTATTGATTATTGATGCTTACGTGAGAAGTCATTCGGTTTTATTCAATTATTGTCGATATTTTATATATTATTAAATCAATAATTGAGATGATGAGAGTTATTAATATTATTATTTGTAATATTATTGATGTCTAGAAGTTACGCTAAGGAGAGGTTTGGTCACCTAATTGCGGCGCTTGATAGGAGAAATCCTTATTGGAAAGCCCTCTTTCACAGGAATGACACAGTCGATTAATAGTGTGAATAATAATAATGATGATGAAGTTTTGTTTTATTAGTATTATTAATGTAATAAAATAGAAAAGCTTTTTATATAAAAGCAGTAATACTTTTATAAAGTTATTCGCTTTATTAGGCTAATAGTAAAATCTTTTTATATAAAAATGAATACTTTTATAAAGTTATCTATTTTATTAGACAATAATTAGAATATATTATATTTTATTATGCATAGTGTTTGCATAGTGCCTGCATAATGTTTGCATAGTAAAATCTTTTTACATAAAATAGAATACTTTTATAAAGTTATTCATTTTATTAGATTATAAATAGAATATATTATATTTTATTGTAAACCCGAACGGGACCGTCGTTTAAAGTAAATTAATCTGGACCCTTCATTGGATTGGTTACTATTCATCCATTCTTCTATAAATAGAAGCTCATTCCTTCATTATTTCTTACGAATTCACTGAAACTCTAGAGAGAGAAACTATAGAGAGAAAGAAGAAAAGTATTCTGCTACTTTACTACTCCGATATAAAGTTTCTTTTACGGTAAGGGGTATTATTTCTTTTGTATTCATGAAGAGAACTTCTGTTATTCCATTCTTTATTATTTTGTTGGAATAACTTTGATATCTGTGAAGCTACCCTATACTTGGTGAAATTCTTACATTATTCCATTCTTTATTATTGGAACGTTGAATATCCCGTCAACATATTTTCTATTTGGACTGGTTTCGTCTTTATTATTACTCGTTGGAATATCCATCGTGTGTTAGACCTTGGTATTTTTGGTTCCGTTTTATCTTTATTATTCTATTGGAACATCTCGTGGTGGCATGTAATTTTACTTGACTGGTTCCGTTATTTATTATTCTGTTAGAATAACCTGTCTATGCGAAGTACCGCATGCATGGTGATTTCTTTTGTTATTCCATTCTTTATTATACTCAGTTGGTTAAACTTTTGACTTCTATACTCCATGAAATTAGTGGAATAACCTTGATATTTGCGCTTCTTCCAGTATATTTTCATGGAAATATTCTTTTGAGCATTCTTGAATTTTACTCTACAATGAAGTATCATGTTGACAATTTGGACTTTATTAGTTCCTGAATAAATTAATTCTTGAACTTGTTTTATTGAATTCTTATATCATTGTCATCATCCTCATGTTTATATTTTTTTGAAAGTCATCTGTGGCCTATAGTGCATAGATGGACTTGGTATGATTATGACCAGGGATTATTCGGTGTAATCATGACCGTAATGTTACAAATGATGTGGTAAAAGCCCTCATTAGCCTGTAGTGCATTGATGGACAGTTGTTGGCATGATCATGACTATTGATGAAAACACGAATATCCTTGGCCCGTAGTGCATGGATAAATTGTGGTTGTGATACTAATGAATATCCTTGGCCTTAGTGTAGGGATGATGTGGATTATTTATTAAGCTGAGTCCCAGCGATAAAAGTGATGAAAAACCTTTTAAATCATAAAAGATAGTAGATTTTATTCTCTACTTGACTCTTTTAATGGATTGCTTGTTCCGCTGCAGTTAAACTTGATGTCTATTATATTTTATCAGTTTAACATTGTTGAAGGCTAATGATAATTTATTCTGCATTATCTTAGTCATAATATTTCTTACTGGGCTAGTTGAGCTCACCCTTTCTTTCACTGTTCTCTTCAGTAAATGAGAACGTAGCCGGGACTAGTCGGGGAACGGAGTGACGGTCCGAGATGGTGTCTTTGTAGTCCTCACTATTCTATAAAATAGTGTGATAATAAATTTAATGAGGACTTATTCTGAGAGTAGATATTGTCTAGAAGACAATATTTGTATTAAAACTCACAGCTCTTGTTGTATATTTAAGATTGTATTTGTATACTGTACCATGTATTTGGCGACTCAGAATAGGTGATGTATACCTATTTTGGGGGCGTCATAGTTGGTGTCAAAGCTTAGGGATATTATCCCGGGCTGAGATGTGAGACAAGAACTAGGAGGGGATAGACGGTGAATACCTTCGCTAGTATGACCTACCTAAGTTTATTTGATATTTAATTGGTCGGTCAGAGTATAGGGATAATATGTGATATGTTAATTAACCCTTGTTTTGTGGCAGTGTTTGAAAATGGCATCTGAGAATGTTGAGAACATCAATGGAGCACAGGAGACAGTTGAGTCTCCACAGATCAATAATCAGGATAATGTGCATCAGGAAGGCGACAATCCTCAGGCAAACAACAACACTGACCAGATGATGAACGATGGAATTTTCAGAGGATTTATGCAATTCATGCAACATCAGGCAAGAGCGGCTCCTGCACAAAATGCAGGTGGAAACACTAGCAACTCTCGGACGGTCCCCGCTAAGCAGTTCAAGGAACTTGGACCACCGGAGTTTTTGGGAGAGCCAAAACCACTGAAGGCGGAGACGTGGATAAAGCAGATCTGTAAGATATTTGATATCTTGGGATGCTCTGAGGAGCAAAAGGTTCCCTTTGCCACCTTCATGTTGCGTGCAGAGGCAGATTACTGGTGGGAATCTGTAAAACGTACTCAACCTACCGCACTGAAGATGACTTGGGAGAAGTTTCAAGAATTGTTCAACGATAAGTACTTTCCCGAAAGTATTCGCCACATGAAAGAGGTAGAGTTCATTAAGCTAGAGCAAAACAACATGACCGTGTTGCAGTACGAAGCCAAGTTTACTGAGTTGTCCTGGTTTGCGTCCCATTTGGTTGATAATGAGGAGAGAATGACGTGAATGTTTCTAAGAGGTTTGAAACCCGAGATACGTCAATATCTTATCTCTCATAAACTGTGTTTGTATTCAGATGTTGTTAATAGGGCTCGATTATTGGAGTAGCGATAATGAGTTAACCCAACCAAAAAAGAAAGGTACCAAAAAATGATAATACTAGTGATAAGCGATCATGAATCGGTGACAATAAGTGTGGAGGAAATCAACATGCCAGAAATGGTAACCACTTCGGTGGTAATCATGGCCAAAACAATAAGAATGGACATTTCAAGAAGAAGAGATTCAACAATAATGGAAAGACGTCAGCACAAGCACCCGTTGTTAAGGAAGGAGAACGACCACCTATCATATGCTTCAAATACGGAGGGGAGGGACACATCAGTCCAAACTGCGCGATGCCGTCCAAAGCATGTTATAATTGTGGAAGAGAAGGTCACCTAGCCCATTTTTGTCGTTCACCGAAGACAAGTTCAGCTAGGATGGAGGCACCAAAGGACGCCCCAAAAAAGTCAAAGCTAGTAGTGCAAGGGAGAGAGTTTCTCGTGACCTCCCAGAAAGCAAGGAACCCAAATGAGGTCATCACGGGTAAGCTTATCATAAACTCTAGTGAAGTATATACCTTATTTGATACCGGTTCTACCCATTCTTTTATTTCTCCTACTTGCGCTCAACGTTTAAATTTGACTGGAGAAATTAGACTTTGACTTATCTCATTGAAACTCCATTGGGAGAAACCTTCATTACATCCACTTTGTTTATAAGTCTTATTTGGTTCAAATCGGCATGCATCACATTACACCGTCGATCTTATTTCATTAAAAATACTTGCATTTGATGTAATTCTAGGGATTGATTGGTTAACTACTCATCATGCAAAAATTGATTATTTTCGTAAGGTTGTTAGCTTTCATATTCCTAATCAACCTATTATGCGAATTCAAGAAACCAAACCATTAAAATCAATCACTGTCATCTCAAGCCATAAAGCTATTCATTTATTGAAAAATGGATGTCAAGCTTTCTTAGCTCATGTCACGGATCTAAACAAAAATACGTCAGTTTTGAATGATATTTCTATTGTTAATGAATTTCTTGATGTATTCCCTGAAAAACTTCCTGGCCTACCCCCAGAGCGTGAAATTGAATTTTGTATCGACCTTGAACCCGATACAAAACCCATTTCCAAAGCCCTATATCGAATGGCTCCTATTGAACTTCAGGAGTTAAAGACCCAACTGCAGGAATTGTTAGACATTAACTTTATTCGTCCTGGTACTTCTCCTTGGGGTGCTCTTGTTCTATTCGTGAAGAAGAAAGATGGGAGTATGCGACTTTGTATTGATTATCGGGAGTTGAATCATGTCACCATAAAAAATAGGTACTCATTGCTATGTATTGATGACTTGTTTGACCAGTTGCAAGGCGCAAAATTCTTTTCAAAGATTAATCTTCGTTCCGGATATCACCAATTGAAGATTAGAACCGATGACATTCCAAAGACGGCTTTCAAAACTCGGTACGGGCATTATGAATTCCTAATAATGTCTGTTGGATTGACTAATGCTCCTGCTGCCTTCATGGATATGATGAACCGAGTATTCAAGGAATATTTGGATCACTTTGTGGTTGTCTTTATTGATGACATCCTTATTTATTCCAAAAGCCGTGAAGATCAAGAGCAACACTTGAGGCTGATACTCCAAAAGCTTTGTGAATATAAGATTTATTCCAAGTTGAAGAAATGAGATTTCTGGCTTAAGGAAGTAGCATTCCTTGGGCACGTGGTATCAAGTCATGGAATATCTGTTGACCCAGCAAAGATTGAAGCTATTCAAAGTCGGGAGCAACCTAAATCGATGAATAGAAATCACGTAGCTTTCTCGGCTTAGGTTGGTTATTATCAGAGATTCGTAGAAGGGTTTTCTCTAATCTCTACTCCCTTAACTCAGCTGACTCGAAAAGATACAAAATTCAGTTGGAACAAAGAATGTGAGAAGACTTTTCAAGAACTCAAGAGAAGACTCATTTCAAGACTTTTATTCGACAATACCATCCGGCTCGAGAGGATTTGTCATCTACAGTGATGCTTCAGGCAAAGGGTTAGGATGTGTTCTCATGCAACATGGGAAAGTCATAGCCTATGCCTCTCGACAACTCAAAGAATATGAGAGGAATTATCCTACTCATGATCTAGAGTTAGCGGCGAAATATTTTGCACTAAAGATTTGGAGGCATTACTTGTATGGGGAAAAAGTGGAGATCTTTATGGATCATAAAAGCCTCAAATATTTCTTCACTCAAAAGGAACTCAACATGCGACAACGACGTTGGCTTGAACTGTTGAAAGATTATGATCATACCATCCAATACCATCCTAGAAAAGCAAACGTGGTAGCTGACGCATTGAGTAGAAGATCATATGCGGGTACGAGTGCGATATTGTCAATGCAAAGGCCCATTTTGTATGACTTGCAAAGGATGGAGATAGAGATAAAGACTCCAGGGACCCACGTGATAAAGGCGAATATACGAGTAGAACCGACTTTAATCGATAAAGTTAAAGCTGCTCAAGCTATAGACCTGGAGCTGATGCATATGAGGAAGAAAGTACAAGAAGGTGCTATGCTGGAAGCAAGAATCGATGAAGAAGGAATACTTTGAGTCAACTCCAGACTTTGTGTTCCTAACGACCCTAAGTTAAAGTATAAAATCATGATGGAGGCGCACAACACACCGTTTGCAATCCATCCTGGGAGTACCAAAATGTATCATGATCTTCGACATACATTTTGGTGGGGCAATATGAAGAGGGAGATAGCGCTGTTTATCTCAAGGTGTTTAACTTGTCAACAAGTCAAGGCAGAGCATTAAGTACCAAAAGGTCCATTGCAACCACTTGAAATTATAGAATGGAAGTGGGAGCACATTACTATGGATTTAGTTACTGGTCTTCCCAAGGTTTCTCAAGGCATAGATGCAATTTGGGTCATTGTTGATAGATTGACCAAATCTGCTCATTTCTTACCTATACGAGAAACTTATACACTTGAACGTCTTTCTCGTATGTACATAAACGAGGTTGTAAGATTACATGGTATGCCAGTATCCATTGTTTCTGATCGAGACCCAAATTCACTTCACGATTTTGGGTTAGTTTGCAAAAAGCTATGGGCACGGATTTACGATTTAGTTCGGCATATCATCCTCAAACGGATGGACAATCAAAGAGGACTATTCAAACTCTTGAAGATTTATTAAGACTCTGTGTCCTTGACTTCAAGGGAAGTTGGGACAAGTTCTTACCATTGGTGGAGTTTTCCTACAACAACAGTTATCAAGCAAGTATTGGCATGGCTCCATTCGAGGCGTTGTATGGAAGAAAGTGTCGTTCTCCAGTATGCTGGGATGAGGTGGGGTAAACAACGTTGTTGGGACCAGAGTTGGTACGTATGACTACGGAAAAGATTATAATGATCCGACAACGTATAAAAACCTCACAAGATCGACAAAAGAGTTATGTTGATCTTCATCGAAAGGACGTGGAATTCGATATTGGAGATCATGTGTGGTTATGTGTTGCTCCATGGAAAGGAGTTACGAGATTTAGAAAGAGAGGAAAGCTCAATCCTCGATTCATTGGTCCATTTTTAATCCTCGATCGAGTAGGAATTGTAGCCTACAAACTTACTTTACCGCCAAGTATATCTCGTGTTCATAACATTTTTCATATATACATGTTACGTAAATATGTGAAAGACCCGAACCACATTATTGAGTTGGAACCGGACGAAATAGCGGAAGATTTAACGTATGAAGAGGTTCCTGTTCAAATCTTGGATAAGAAGGAACATATTCTACGCTCCAAGATTATACCTTAAGTCAAAGTTTTATGGAGGAACCACGATGTTGAAGAAATGACCTGGGAGTTAGAATCTGAAATGAAATCAAGGTATCCTTACCTCTTTGACATACCAGGTACGTACCCTAATTTCGAGGGCAAAATTTCATAAGAGGGGAGATTGTAAGACCCCAACTTTTATGAATAAAAATAAATTTTCTATAAATATCATTTTTGAATATTATGGAATAAATTTGATATAATGTTATAGTTTTGGGTAATATTTATTAAATCAATAATTGAGATGACAGAGTTATTAATATTATTATTTGCAATATTAATGATGTCTAGAAGTTCTGCCAAGGAGAGGTTTGGTCACCTAATTAATTGCGCCAATAGGGATAAATCCTTATTGAAAGCCCCTCTTTCCGGAAGCGACACGGTCGATTAATAGTGTGAATAATAATAATGATGATGAAGTTTTGTTTTATTAGTATTATTAATGTAGTAAAATAGAAAAACTTTTTATATAAAATAGAATACTTTTATAAAGTTATTCGTTTTATTAGGCTAATAGTAAAATCTTTTATATAAAAGCAGAATACTTTTTATAAAGTTATCTATTTTATTAGAAAATAATTAGAATATATTATATTTTATTATGCATAGTATTTGCATAGTGCCTGCATAGTGTTTGCATAGTAAAATCTTTTTACATAAAACATAATACTTTTCTAAAGTTATTCGTTTTATTAGATTATAAATAGAATATATTATATTTTATTGTAAGCAAATCTGGACCGTCCGTTTAAAGTAAATTAATCTGGACCGTTCATGGATTGGTTACTATTCAGTCCATTCTTCTATAAATAGAAGCTCATTCCTTCATTATTTCTTACGAATTTAATTCTTTGAAACTCTAGAGAAAGAAGAAAAGTATTCGCTACTTTACTACTCAGATATCAAGTTTCTTTTTTACGGTAAGGGTATTATTTCTTTTGTATTCATGAAGAGAACTTACATTATTCCATTCTTTATTATTACATTTGAATAACCTATATACGTGAGGCTACCCTATACTTGGTGAAATTCTTACATTATTCCATTCTTTATTATTACGTTGGAATATCCTTTCCGCACATGCATTTTACTGTGGGATGTAGTTCCATCTTTATTATTTTGTTGGAATATCCTCATCTATGTGTTTTACGTGGGACTGGTTTAATCTTTATTATTCTGTTGGAACATCCATCGATGCAATTTAATTTCGACTTGATTGGTTCCGTTATTTATTATTTTGTTAGAATAACATCTGTCATAAGTCTCGCATGCATGGTGATTTCTTTTGTTATTCCATTCTTTATTATACTCAGTTGGTTAAACTTTTGACTTCTATACTTCATGAAATTAGTGTAATATCCTTGATATTTGCGCTTCATCCAGTATCTTTTCATGGAAATATTCTTACGAGCATTCTTGAGTTTTACTACAAAGAAGTATCGTGTTGACAATTTGGACGTTATTAGTTCTGGATAAATTAATTCTTGAACTTGTTTTATTGAATTCTTATATCATTGTCATCATCCTCATGTTTATATTATGTTGAAAGTCATCTGTGGCCTGTTGTGCATAAATGGACTTGGTATGATTATGACTAGGGATTATTCGGTGTAATCATGGTAGTAATGTTACAAATGATGTGGTAAAAGTCCTCATTGGACCGTAGTACATTGATGGGGCGAGTTGTTGACATGATCATGACCATTGATGAATACACGAATATCCTTGGCCCGTGGTAGTGCATGGATAAATTGTGGTCGTGATCTTAATGAATATCCTTGGTAGTAGTGCATGCTGGGGATGATGTAGATTATTTATTAAAATTTGAGTCAATGATAAAAGTGATGAAAAACCTTTTAAATCACAAAAGATAGTAGATTTTATTCTCTACTTGACTCTTTTAATGGATTGCTTGTTCATTGCAGTTAAACTTGATGTACATTATATTTTATCAGTTTAACATTGTTGAAGACTAATGATAATTTATTCTGCATTATCTTAGTCATAATATTTCTTACTGGGCTAGTTGAGCACACACTTTCTTTCACTGTTCTCTTCAGGAAATGAGAACGTAGCCATGACTAGTCGGGGAACGGAGTGGCGGTCCGAGATGGTGTCTTAGTAGTTCTCACTATTCTATGAAATAGTGTGATAATAAATGTAATGAAGACTTATTCTGAGAGTACATATTGTCTAGAAGACAATTTTGTATTAAAACTCACAGCTCTTGTTGTATATTTAAGATTGTATTTGTATTCTGTACCATGTATTTGGTGACTCAGAATAGGTGATGTATACCTATTTTGGGGGTGTCACACAAAATAAGTCCTCAATACACATTTATTAACACACTATTTTATAGAATAGTGAGGACTACTATGACACCATCTCGGGCCGTCACTCCGTTCCCCGACTCATCCCAGCTATATTCTCAGTTCATGAAGAGAACAATGAAAGCAAAAGGGTGAGCTCAACTAGCCCAGTAAGAAATATTATGACTAAGATAATGCAGAATAAATTATCATTACTCTTCAACAATGTTAAACTGATGAAATACAATAGACATCGAGTTTAACAGCAGCGGAATAAGCAATCCATTAAAGAGTCAAGTAGAGAATAAAATCTACTATCTTTTATGATTTAAAAAGGTTTTCATCACTTTTATCGCTGAGACTCAGCTTAATAAATAATCCACATCATCCCTGCACTACGGCCAAAGATATTCATTAGTATCACGACCACAAATTATCCATGCATCACTTTGCCAAGGATATTCAGATATTCATCAATGGTTATGATCATGCCAACAACCGCCCATCAATGCACCAAAAGCCAATGAGGACTTTTATCACATTATTTGTAACATTACTTACCATGATTATAATCGAATAATCCTCGGTCATAATCATACCAAGTCCATCTATGCACTATGTGTCATGATGACTTTCAAAAAATATAAACATGAGGATGATGACAATGATATAAGAATTCAATAAAACAAGTTCAAGAATTAATTTATTCAGGAACTAATAACGTCCAAATTGTCAACATGATACTTCTTTGTAGAGTAAAACTCAAGAATGCTCAAAAGAATATTTTCATGAAAAGATATTGGATGAAGCGCAAATATCAAGGATATTCTACTAATTTCATGGAGTATAGAAGTCAAAACTTTATCCAACTGAGTATAATAAAGAATGAAATAACAAAAGAAATCACCAAGCATGCGATAAACCGCATAGATAGGTTATTCCAATGTAATAATAAATAATCTGAACAAAGTCACGCGAAAACGCATGATGTGATGTTCCAATGTAATAATAAATAGCGGAACTGTGTCATGCGAAAACGCACAAACATGATGTTCCAATGTAATAATAAATAATGTAACCAGTCATGCGAAAATGCATGCATGTGATGTTCCAACAGAATAATAAATAACGGAACCAGGTCATGCGAAACGCACAGACAGGATGTTCCAACAGAATAATAATGAATGGAAGATTAGAAGAATTTCACCATGTATGCGGTACTTAGCATAGACAGGTTATTCCAACATAAAAATAAAGAATGGAATAACAGCTCTTACGAGTATTGAAAGAAAATAATTTTCTTCATGAATACGAAAGAATAATACCCCTTACCTTAGAAGAAACTGGATATAGAAAAAGAAAGGTAGCAGACTGCTCTTCTTCTTTCTCTCTATAATTTTCTCTCTCTAGAGTTTTAGTGAATTTGTAAGAAATAATGAAGGAATGAGCTTCTATTTATAGGAGAATGGAAAGGCACTGTGTAAGGATTTTTTTCACGGATGCAACAGTTATGCAATCGGATGAAATTTTTTTTGTAACCCACAGACACAAATTGTCAATCAACCAACCAATAAGAATAAAGCAAAATTATAATACATATATATATATATATATATATATATATATATATAAAGCACACATGTTATAAACATATATATACATATAATACTAATTGCCTTTTGTAAAGCAACATCATTTCCCCCACCATTTCCCACCCATATGTTAAACATATATATAATAATTATACACACATCAACTATGTAATTCATCCACCCATATTACACAACTTCCCACCCGACAATGTAAATTCCCCCCTCCCCCACACAAGACATCAACCTCACTAGTGGCCACACCTTTTATTATATAAAATAATTTTCTACCGATTATTTTGAAAAATGGGTAAATGAGGGTCCATATAATAATCAAAATTTACACAAATACTTCATAAAAATCACCTTAATAATTTTAACAACATTTCTCACCTTTATTATAATTCACAATATTAATCGATCAGGTCGTTCCCAGGAAAGAGGGGGCTTTCCAATAAGGATTTCTCCCTATTGGCGTGTAATTAGGTGACCAAACCTTTCCTTGGCAGAACTTCTAGACATCGTTAATATTGCAAATAATAATATTAATAACTTCGTCATCTCAATTATTGATTTAATACTATATATAATATCGACAATAATTGAATCGAATAACGTGAGATATTATGCAGCAACTACTATAGCAATAATTGAACAAAACTGAGTGACTTCTCACGTAAACATCAATAATCAATACCGTGTGCTACTATGCAATCAATGCCATTATCGCATACTTTTACTCTGAAAGTAGCTCAACAGTTTTAACTGTAAAACTTCCGTCGTTATTTTCATAAAAAATATTTTTGTCGTTTTCTCAATCCGACAAAAATTCCGTTTTGGGGTCCACCAATGATTGTGTCGTCGTACGAATATTCCCTGTTAAAATGAATATTCCCCGACCAATCGAATATTATATAACAACTTGCGTACTTTGCAAAATTTATAAATATTACCCACAACTATAACATTATATCAAATTCATTCCATAATATTTAAAAATGATATTTATAGAAAAATCATCTTTATTAAAAAAAAATGGGGTCTTACATCAGGTCTACTTAGTTCGCCCGTGATGGGACACACTAATGTTGTGAAAGGGGTGTTATTTTTTGTTTTTGTTAAAGGTTAGACCGGACCATACAAATGGCTACCTATGTACTCCCGTGTATTAGGGAGATCAGGTCTACGTAGTTCACCCCATGTACATGGCAGACTGTAGATGAAAGGTGAAAGGTTTAATCCCTGGTGGGATAAACTGAAGGTGTGAAAGGTTTTGAAAACCTTAGTTGAGTGATGGATTTGATGATCCGGAACCAGGCTGCTGGTTGGAAGGAATGTTTGTCCCTGATAGGGCAAATGAAAGTGAAGAAGGGTTGTATATAGTGAGAAAGGTTTTGGAAACCTGAATTGACTGGGGATCTGGCAATCCAAACCCAGGATGCTGGTTTGCTGGTAACTTCAGACATAGTACCATTTCACGGTGTCTGAGTTAATGAGTTGCAGAAATTCATAGCTATCCATCCCATAATCGGAGAGCTCCTCCTGTCAATACCTCCTTAACAACAAACGAGCCTTCCTAGTTTGGGGCGAATTTTCCTTTGGATTGATCTTGGTTGATAAGAGTTTTCTCTAAGACCAAGTCATGCTCTTTGAATTGCCGTAGCCAGACTTTTTTGTTATAGAATCTGGCGATCCTCTGTTGGTATAATTGACCATGGAAGATGGTAGCGGCTCACCTTTCATCTATTAGAGACAATTGGTGATACCTATCTTGTAACCATTGGTCTTCATCCAGCTTAGCGTCTATCAACACTCTGAGGGATTCCATTTCACTTCTATGGGGAGCATTGCTTCTATTCCATAGGTTAATGAGTAGGGGGTTGCCCCAGTGGAAGTGCATATTGATGTTTTGTAGGATAATAGAGTTAGAGGCAACAAGTCAGGCCATCCTTTGTGATTGGCGGACATCTTTGCATGATCTTTTTTATATTCTTATTAGCCGCTTCAACAACACCATTCATCTTTGGACGATAGATGATGGAGTTGAGATGTTTGATGTGGAATTTACTGCATAACTCCTCCATCATTTGGTTGTTGAGGTTTTTGGCATTATCTGATACAATCACCTCTAGTTGTCCATATCGACAAATGACATTATTTTTAATGAAACCAATGATCACCTCTTTAGTAACCCTGGGGGAAGAGGATATTTCTACCCACTTAGTGAAGTAGTCGATCATGGTGAATATAAACTAATTACCATTGCAGGCTTTGGGCCCGATCATGTCCATTCACCACATTGAGAAGGGCCAGGGTAAACTCATATTGTAGAGCTCCCTTAGAGGGGTGTGGATAACATTCCTATGAATTTGGCATTGGTAACATCTCTTGACGTGATCATCATAGTCAGCCTTGAGAGAGAGAGCCATTAATGCCCTATTCTTAGGATTTTCTTGATAAGTAGAGGGCTGCTCATGTGTGGGCCACATACTCCACCATGGATTTCATCTATGAGCCTCTGAGCTTGGTCTTTGTCTAGACATCTGAGAAGACCTAGTCCTGAATCTCTTTTGTAGAGTGCGTCTTCGCTTAGGTAAAATTTCATAGCCATTTGATGGGTCCACTTTCTTTTAACCGGACTCGCCTCAACGAGTGTAGATCCATCTCATAGATACTCCTTGATCTGCTGATACCAAGGGTGTTGGACGGGAGGTAGTGAAAGTAGTATGCACACAAGCCAATCATGTTTGATGATAAAGCATATACTTTGTAACAATCTTATTCATTTATTAATAAAAAGTATTAATTTATTAAAGGCTTTTAATTATCTACATGATGCTGTTTTATAATATGTGATAAACCCATAGTTTTAAGCAATGCTTTTAGAATAATGATGATGATCATTCTAATGAGATCTAAATTCTTAGAAAGCTTAAAACTAAAATAGTTCCCAATCATTGGATTACTAAATTGGGGATTAGTGAATCCAGGATAGATTGGTACATACGTTGCTTTCTCATTGGATGAGGATGATTGATCTCATGATCATTTGTGTGGAGACACTAAAGCAAGTATGTAGGTGCTTATTAGAGAATAAGTTCACTGAACGTGGCTCGCTAAGGAATACCTAATGGAGTTTTACTTGCTTTGTCATCAATAGGAATTCCTCAGAGTGATAGTAGTACAAGTGATCCTTGGACTTGAGGTCATCATAGTATCTTGTGTATAATGAGTTATACTTTGACTTATTCCTTAAGACCCTTAGGGTATATCAAAGGGTATGCTTGGGTATAATAAGTTGTACATGGAGATAATGTATGATCAATAAAGAATCTACCACTTTATTAAAAGAAGAGAAATGTCCTATGTGATTCGATAAATGACAACCCAAGAGTCCTTGGTAAGGCGTAATGAAATTAGAAAGAAGTTTCTAATTTGCATTATTTCGAGTTAATGCATTTAAGGATCGAAATACATATAATTAAATAAAATAAGACTCGACAAAGAATTCCATGTCTTATATTTAATTGGGACATTGTATGGTGGAAGGATTGAATTGCACGGTAACTATTTACTCAAAGGTTCTTTTATGATTAATGTTGAAATCTATATTATCCGGAAAGTCGTTGATCGCTAGGAGGCTTATCCCTATTGTAGAATAAATATTATTTATTTAAATAAATTAATTGTTTAATTTATTTATTTAAATAAGATTAGAATTGTTCTAATTGATTTATTCACAAATGGGTTTAATATGGAGAACCTAAAGGGTCACACCATAAAAGGAAGAATAATTATTTAAGAAGTTAATGGCATAATCGTAATAATATGTTAATATATTTAATTTAATCTATGGTGATAGAATAAATTAAATAGCTTAATATTTATTATTTAATATTTTAGAAATATTAAATATAAATTAATAAGAGGAGTCTTATTAATATTATTACAATTATTATTTTTTAATTTCTAAAAGAG
Source organism: Panax quinquefolius (assembly GCA_020205615.1). Classification (NCBI taxonomy): domain Eukaryota; kingdom Viridiplantae; phylum Streptophyta; class Magnoliopsida; order Apiales; family Araliaceae; genus Panax; species Panax quinquefolius. Next base: position 92,123,908 of record CM035159.1, read on the forward strand.
TTTAGGAATTAATTTAATATAAGTACTCTCATTTATTCCTAATTGGATTAGGAAAGAAAATTAGTTAAAGGAGTTTAATTAATTATCCCTAATAAGATTAGGGAGCTTAATTAATTAAAAGAATTTAATTAATTAAATAAATCCCAATTTCTTAATTGTTAAGGTGGGTTGCCCACATCTATAAATAAGAGGAGTCTTATTATGGGTAATGTGGTTGTTGACTTTTACAACATACGTAATTCCAAAAGTTGGAGATCGCGCCTTTTTTCTATCTGAGATAGGAAAAACTAGGGTTTGAGCCAAATACCCCTTCTTCTTGAATTCTTATTATTCCTTGGTGGATCACCTCTAGAGGCCAAACACCTGGGTGGCTAACGTTGATCAAAGGAAGAAACCAAACCCTGTGGATTCAAGTTGAACGCGAAAAGGATTGGAGGTGAACTTGTACCTGAGGAAGCTTGGATCTTCAAGGGTATGTTTCTTATTCATCTTTTTCGTTTAATTAATAATTGTGCATAAAGGGTGATCCGGGTATATGGTTTGTAAAATTTTAAAACTCTGATTTTTACTCGCTTCCGCTTATTTATGCAATTTGATTGCGTTCTTGAATATTACAAACCTAACACCTTTGGCCCCTACCAGTAAGACTTGGTCTTTCTTGGTTGAAAAGTGACTCAACATTTTTCAAACTGTTAAGCAAATCAGCGAGGCTGATATCTAGCTTGTTTATATGAAAAATTCACAACAATTGTGAAAGGAGTCCGGGAGTGAGTGCAAGATCAAATCTTGGCTCAACGAGTGTAGATCCATCTCGTAGATACTCCTTGATATGCTGATACCAAGGGTGTTGGACGGGAGGTAGCTCATCTGATACTTCTCCAACGTAATTCCCATAGGCTGGAGCCTTTTCTACGGAAAATGTGATGTTTGACATGTCTTCCTTGTCAAGTATGTTAATCAAGGAGGCCAAAGTTGCTAGTGCGTCCTCAAAGTCTTTCCTATTTTGAGGAATGTGGAGGAAGGATATTTCTTTAAACTCTGAAGTTATCTGTATAACTTGCTGATGGTAAGGAAGAAAATGTAGCTCTTTGGTGTGATAGATCCCAGTGGTTTGTCTGATTACCAATTCAGAATCTCCAAAGATAGTTAACCATCTGATGCCCATTGATTGGGCAAGTTTCAACCCCATGATACAACCCTTCTTTACGGTTTGTGTTGTTGGTCTTTGAAAAAGCGTAATTTAACAAATGACGGATACTACTCACCCACAATGTATACTAGAACAGCTCCAGCTCCAGAACCTTCCATGTTTATGGCTCCATCAAAATGCATCTTCCATGGTTGGTGTGTATCGTCCTGATGGTGTTGTTGAACTGTCATTACCCCTTCATCAGGGAAATATGTTTCCAAGGGTTTGAAATCCCCTAAAGGTGCGACAACCAGTTGATCTACAATTCCTTGACCTTTGACAGACTTTTGCGTCACGTAGACGATGTCAAATTATTGTAGGATCAATTGCCATTTAGACAGTCGACAATTCAAAATGGGTTTACTGAACACATACTTGAGAGGATCCATGCGGGATATAAGATGGGTTGTGTGACCATGGAGATAATGCTGCAATCTCATAGAAGCCCATGCTAAAGCACAACAAGTTTTCTCAATCAGATTGTACTTGTGTTCACTGTTGCTGAATTTTTACTAAGGTAATAAATAGCTCATTCTTGGCCTCTATCATCTTTCTGTCCTAACATGCAGCCCATGGCGTTGTCATTGATTGATAGGTACATGAATAGGGGAACACCATCCTTGGGAGGCACCAAAACAAGAGCTTTGTCTAGCTGCTCTTTGATTATAAGGAAGGCTTTTTGACACTCATCATTCCATTTCATGGAGAACTCCTTCCTTAGGAACATGAAGATAGGCTCATAGGTTGCTGTGAGTTGGGATATAAATCGACTGAAGAAGTTGATTCTTCCCAAAAATCCCCGTACTTCCTTCTCTGTCTGAGGTATGGGCATTTCCGTGATGGCTTGGATTTCTGTAGGATCCAGCTCAATCCCTTTGTGGCTGACTAGGAATCCTAGCAACTTGCCTGATTTAACACCAAAGACGCACTTGGCAGGGTTTAACTTTAAGTTGTACTTACGCAACCTGTTGAAAAGCTTTTTGAGATGATCTAGGTGGTCTTCCTCCCTGCAGGATTTGACAATAATGTCATCCACATATATTTCTATCTCTTTGTGAATTAGATCATGGAAAAAAGCCATAATGGCTCGCTGATAGGTAGCTCCGGCATTGATGAGGCCGAACGAAAACCGTCAATATTAAAAGTTTCCCCAAGGAGTGATGAATGCAGTTTTCTCACGATCCTCTTCAGCAACCATGATTTGATGGTACCCTGCAAAGCAGTCAACAAAGGAGTACATGTCATACTGAGCTGTATTATCAATGAGTATGTGGATAAATGGCACATGAAAGCTATCTTTGAGTCAAGCTTTATTCAGATCCCTGTAATCCACACAAACTTGCACCTTTCTTCTAGGTTTAGGTACGGGGACTATGTTGGATAGCCACTCTAGGTATGTTGACACCATAATGATGCCGACTTGAAATTGTTTCACAATATCTTCTTTTACTTTTAAACCCCACTAAGGTTTTAATCGCCCGATGTAAGACATCGAATTTTATGAAATAAAAGTATTCAATTTTTCTTATAATTATTATTCAGTAAATGGTTAAATTGATAAAAAAGTTAAAGTTATAGGTAATATATGAAAAATTTCAAAATACGCAAGTGGTTATAAAATACTCATTTCTGTTGGGGAATATTCGTTTGGTCGCGGAATATTCTTGTTATCGGGGAATATTCGTACGACGGCGCAACCATTTGTGGGCCCCATAACAGAATAACTATCGGATGAAGAAAATGACAAGTTTGAGTTTTTATAAATAACGACATAGTTATTCTTTATTAACACTTGTTGGAATACGGTGGTTAAAAATAGAATACTGGCGTGGTTGCACGCGAAGCTTACGCAATATTGCATGAAGATTTTTGAATTATTGATCCTTACGTAAGAAGGCACTACTCAATAATTGTTACAGTAATTACTGTTCAATATTTTATTTTATTGATTCAATAATTGCTGCGTTGATATTTTATATTATTGTTGTTTCAATAATTGTCATTGTATAGTATTTCTCATTATCGGATCAATAATTCATATTATTTGAATAATATTATTAGATAGCATTATTGGCAATGTCTAGAAAGTTCTGTCAAGGAGAGGTTTGGTCACCTAATTGCGCACCAGTAAGGAGAAATCCTTATCGAAAAGCCCCCTCTTTCTTGGGAACGGCCTGGTTGTCATAATTGTGATTCTGTAATATTATTTGTGAATAATTAATTATTGATTTATATGATAAGGAAATATTTATTTGATGTAGATATAAATGGTGGATTTATGTATGTGGTTATAAATGAAGGAATTAATGTTTAGGTGTTTTATCAGTATTTTATCGGAATGGAGGTATTAAAAATCAAATCGGTGTTCTTAAAGCTCTATTGTGTGAGTTATAATTTTAATCCGACCATTGGATCGTTGTGATTTTTGGATATGTTATACATATATAAGTTGAGTATATGTTCAAAAATTTTGAACCGTTAAAAATTAACGTATGATTTGTTATGAATTTTAAGAGGTGTTGAAAATCATCCGTTTGTGGATTTCGGATATTTTATGTCTGGAATTTAGAAAAACTTAAAGCTACAAAGTTGTGGAGAATTCGATTTCATGTGGAATGGACATAAAATTCATATTTTTCTGATAAAAGGGCTATTTTATATGAATTGTTGAACTTTCCTAAAATAATTTTTTTTTTTAAAATTATGGGTGGGACCCACTTTTGTTTTTTATGGAAAATTTGCTAGGAATCAATTGTGATGTGCTGAAGTTCTTATTCAAAGGTGGAGGCTAGTTAGTATTGGTGTACGTATAATAATAATATATTTTATTAATTTAGTGTCCTTTGGCGTTCTAGCATTTTTCTATAAATAGGTGTTTAGGTTAGAACTGAAAATCACACCAGAAACATAAGTTTTATCTCTCTATATTATCGAGCGTATTTTTGTGAGTATTTAGATACTTTGAGAGTTGCTATTCAGTGCAAGTTTCCTTCGGCTTTACATCCGATATTCCAGTCAGAAATACTGCTCTTTTGAGGTAAGGGATTGTAAGGGTTATTATGTTTTTCAGTTTCGTAATTTTTTCGACCTTCAAAAATTCTGGAAAAATTTGAAATGATAATTTGATGAGTTTTCTAGATTGTGTCAAAAAATAGAGATTTTTGGATGTATAGATTAAGAGTTATGAATTTTATGGGAAAAGACTATTTTAAAAGTAAACCCTTGTAACTCCTTGTGGTTAACTCCAAAATTGGTGAAATTTTTATTGGGAGTACATGTATATAACATCAGTATACTCTGTAAATTTTGAAATTTTTGGACAAACGTACAATTTATGATAAATGTCTAAATATTCGGCAGTTTTGGCCATATGAAAAATAGTAAATGAATTTTAAAAATTCCGAGAAAAATATATGTTCAATATGGGACTATATTCTGCTAAATCCCAGAAAAGAAAATTTTCTAAGACTGATTTAGTATTTTTCATGAAAATGAACTAGTTATGAGTAAATGAATTAAATATGTTATGTGAAGTAAGAAAATTGGAAAATAGTATTTTATGGCTTGAGAATCCTATATAAGGTATATGCAGATTTTTGATGAGGGTTTTGGTTATTGGTGATGAAATCTTATGAGTTTGGCATTTTAGGATGATTCAATGCATTAATTAGTAAAGTGTAAACAATTAAAATAAATTGTTTATAAGTTTAAGAATTGATTAAAATATTGTTGTAATATTAATAATATTAGATTATGAGATTATTAAGTTATTTATAACATTTGGATTAAGGTGTTATAAATATTGATATGGATTTTATTGTGAAACTTTATCTTTTCGTGTCGGGGTTACTATTCACGTATACGGTACTATTCACATATACGACAGTATTCATGTATATGGCACTATTTACGTATATGGTACTATATACGAATACGAGTTACTATTCATGAGTTACTATTTATGAGTTATTATTTATGAGTTACTATTTACGGGGTACTATTCACGACAACATTATTTTTTTTTCTAACCAAATTATCATTGATTTATGAATCTTACTCTTGAAATTAAATCCATGTGTTGATCATATTGGTTTTATTATCATATATAATATTTTTATAATCTTGGTTAAGAAATTTCTCTTTGACTTGAGTGTAAAGATGAGTAGATTATTTGTATGATCGTGACTATGAGTTCTCTTTGGCTAGTAGTGCAAAGTTGAATCGTTGACTGGTATGATCATGACCATTGAATTTATAATTGAATATCTTTAGCTTAAGTGTAAAGGTGAATTGATCAACATGGTTATAATTATTGTTTATATAAATTCTGAAATGATTATGTATTTCTTTGAGATATTAATATCTTTGGCATGTAGTGCAAAGATGAATTGTTGTTGAATATCTTTGGCCTGTAGTGCAAAGATGACCTGTTGTTGAATATCTTTGGCCTGTAGTGCAAAGATGACTTGTTGTTGAATATCTTTGGCTTGTAGTGCAAAGATGACCTGTTGTTAAATATGTTTGGCATGTAGTGCAAAGATGAAATGATAATGAATATCTTTGGCCCGCAGTGCAAAAATGAATTTATTAGTATGATTATAAACAGGAACTGTGATTTGGTATAACCATGATCTTTGATGTTTCAGGTAAAGATAGGTGATGAAAATTATCTTCGTCCTGGATGAGAAGAGGAATTTAGAATAACAATTATGATTATGAGTTATTTATATGATTGTGGAAATGAACTGTTGATTGATGTTACAAAGATAAAACATTATTGGTGGACTTTTAACGTGGAGAAGATAATATACTTTATAGTCTATTTGACTCTTCTAATGGATTGCTCGTTCCGCTGCAACTATGGTTGAAAAGTTTTATCATCTACCATATGTTCTAAATCTCTGATTTATTTTTGATGAAGGCTATTGATAATTTAATTATCTTTAGTCATGATATTCTTTACTGAGCTAGTTGTGCTCACCCTTTCGCTTCACAATTCCTTTCAGGTAATAAGAGTGTTGTCGACGGGTCGACGGGGATAACAGGGGAATAGAAGCGGTGGTACATAGTCGTTGAGGTTCTCCTAAATAGTATGGAAATAATTTTATTGAGAACTTTAGATAAGTGTGTCGTATTGTATACGTCATTTGATATTTAATTTTGGTGAATCAAATAGGGTGAGGTGAACCCAACTTTGGAAGGGTGTTTTGCCACTATCATACAAGATGTCTAATGACATACAACCTCGTGTTATCATAAGACAGGGTTGGGTACATCCACTTGCTGAGTATATCTACGAGCACTACCTATATGATCTTGGAGTTTGGTTGAAATAAAATTTTCAATTGCAGACAGTGGAGATAGTTATATGTCAAGAGAAGACTCATCATTGGAAAAAACATGATAGTAATCTTCTAGTTTTTCTTTGGGATCTATTGGGTCAACCAAGGATAATTCTGTGGACATATGATATCTATCATAACCTAGACACATGGCCTCCCTTATACAAAGGTTTCTTTGAGCACTTCCCAAAGATTTTAATTTCTAAAACAGTTTTTGACTGTACCTTTATGTAAGGTGCCATTGTGACGTACTATCTAAGTTGGTGTCAAGAGTCACAATTGGTATATATATTTGTATCAAAACTCACAACATATGTGTTATTGTATTTTGCACGACAATTGTAGTAATAAAGTTGTAGTTATTTTCTGTACCATGTATTTGGCGACTCAGAATAGGTTGGATGGATTGGACCTATTTTAGGGGCGTCACACCCGAGCTTCTGCCTGATTAGCTTGAATCCCTCTTTGATGGGGAGGTGATGAATGACAATGTTAGTGGACAAACTGACCATATCTTCATGAGACCATGCAAACACATCTTGGAATTAGGTCAATGGAGTAACCATGTCATTCCTTTGGTTTGGAGTAAGGTCCGTACCAATATAGATTTTTTTGGGGTTTTCTAAGGTTCCGAGGTTAAAAGAGGTGGTTTGATCAAGATTTGGCTTGGCTTTGTCTTCGACCCATTCTTTGATCTCTTAAGGTATCTCATAGTCCTCTTGTATTTCCATCAAGTCTGAGTCCAACTTTACATCAAAGTTACAGTCATCATGATGTCTGGACAATCATCATCCGGAATGTCTCTATTCATACCCTCCGTATGGACTAAGACGCGCATGTTTGATAGATATTTATATATCTCTTCTTTGCGCCTTCGATTCCTTTCTTCCACCTCTGGGTCTGGAATCAAGACTTCCTTTCCTTTGACCAGTATCGGCTTAGGAAAGAACATAGCTATCATATGGGCAGGAACCTTTAATGAAGGCCGTACAGGCTCAACCTTTGTAGGTTTAGGCAATCGCCTTAAAGATGAAGGAATTGGCTTGTGCTTGTGAGGGTTCCTATGACTAGACCCAGGAGAATAACCTAATCCAGCTGTCCCTATTTGACTGGGAACTTGAATTAGGTGCTTGATGCCCTGATGATCCTTTCCTAACCCTTGTCTAAGTTGAAAACCCAAGGATATCATCTCTTGACTTACCAACATTACCTCGACAGAAATTATGGGTATCAGAGGTGGCACCTCAATTGATTGATAGTGAGTGTTTCTCACCTCAATGGCATGGAAGTTGACAGGCTCAACTTATGCATTGAAACTGATGAGTGGTATGCCATCTTGTACAGGACATTCTGGCTCAGCAATAATAGTGAACATGCTATTGTTAATGATGTATTTGAGTTACTGATGAAGGGTGGAAAGGATAACTCCAGCCATGTGAATCCATGGTCTTCCCAAAAGTAGGTTTTATCCTGTGGTGATCTTAATCACTTAGAAGGATACATAAAATGTATGTGGACCGATCTCCACTGACAATTTAATCTCTCCGATAGCATTTCACCGAGATCCATCAAAGGCTTTGATGATTGTATGGCTTCTTTGAATCCTGTTGAGATTGTTGTTCATTTTCTCCTAGGTGGCGTAGGGGCAGATGTTTAAGGATGATCCTCCATCTATCAGAACTCCTCCCACCATATATCCGGAGGACATAACTGCTATGTGCAACGGTTTACAATGACCCATCCCTTCAGGAGGTATGTCATCATCGGTGAAAGATATCACATTACTGTTAAAGATGTGATCAACTAGATGATGGAACTTTTTAACATCTACTGATTTTGGCAAGTGGGCTTCTTCTAGAACTCTCAGTAAGACCTTCCTGTGATCTTCTGAAGAGAAAAACCAAGTCTAGTATAGAAATCTGTTGTAGAGCTTCTTTCATGTTTAAAACTGTGACGCCCCCAAAATAGGTATACATCACCCATCTTGAGTCGCAAAATACATGGTATAAAATTCAAATACAATCTTAAATATACAACATGAGCTGTGAGTTTTAATACAAACATTGTCTTCTAGACAGTATTAAAACTCAAAATAAGTCCTCAATACATTTATTAACACACTGTTATATAGAATAGTGAGGACTACTATGACACCATCTCGGACCGTCACTCCGTTCCCCGACTCATCCCAGCTATATTCTCATTTCCTGAAGAGAACAATGAAAGCAAAAGGGTGAGCTCAACTAGCCCAGTAAGAAATATTATGACTTAGATAATGCAGAATAAATTATCATTAGTCTTCAACAATGTTAAACTGATAAAATACAATAGACATCGAGTTTAACTATAGCGGAATAAACAATCCATTAAAAGAGTTAAGTAGAGAATAAAATCTACTATCTTTTATGATTTAAAAAGGTTTTCATCACTTTTATCGCTGAGACTCAGCTTAATAAATAATCCACATCATCCCTGCACTACGGCCAAGGATATTCATTAGTATCACGACCACAATTTATCCATGCACTATGGGCCAAGGATATTCGTGTATTCATCAATGGTCATGATCATGCCAACAACTGTCCATCAAGGCACTATGGTCCAATGAGGACTTTTACCACATCATTTGTAACATTATGGTCATGATTACACCAAATAATCCCTGGTCATAATCATACCAAGTCCATCTATGCACTACAGGCCACAGATGACTTTCAACATAATATAAACATGAGGATGATGACAATGATATAAGAATTCAATAAAACAAGTTCAAGAATTAATTTATCCAGAACTAATAACGTCCAAATTGTCAACATGATACTTCTTTATAGAGTAAAACTCAAGAATGCCTCAGAAGAATATTTCCATGAAAAGATACTGGATGAAGCGCAAATATCAAGGATATTTTACTAATTTCATGGAGTATAGAAGTCAAAACTTTAACCAACTGAGTATAATAAAGAATGGAATAACAAAAGAAATCACCAAGCATGCGATAGACCGCACAGACAGGTTATTCCAACAGAATAATAAATAACGGAACCAAGTCATGTGAAAATGCACAGATAGGATGTTCCAACAGAATAATAAATAACGGAACCAGGTCATGCGAAAACGCATAAATAGGATGTTCCAACAGAATAATAAATAACGGAACCAGGTTATGCGAAACGCATGCATGAGGATGTTCCAATGTAATAATAAAGAATGGAAGAAACGGAAGAATTTTACCATGTATGCGGCAGATTACATGTATACGTTATTCCAACATAAAAATAAAGAATGGAATAACAGCTCTTACGAGTATTGAAAGAAAATAATTCTCTTCATGAATACGAAAGAATAATACCCCTTACCTTAGAAGAAACTGGATATAGGAAAAGAAAGGTAGCGATCGCTTCTTCTTCTTTCTCTCTATAATTTTTCTCTCTAGAGTTTCAAAGTGAATTTAAGAAATAATAAAGTAATGAGCTTCTATTTATAGGAGAATGGAAAGGCACTTTGTGTAAGGATTTTTCTCACGGATGCAGCATGCTTATGCAATCGGATGAATTTTTTTTGTAACCCATGCACACAAATTGTCAATCAACCAACCAATAAGAATAAAGCTAAATTATAATAATATATATATATATATATATATATATATATATATATATATATAAGCCACACATGTTATAAATATATATATACATATAATAATAATTATCTTTTGTAAAGTAACATCATTTCCCCAACCATTTCCCACCCACATGTTAAACATATATATAATAATCATACACACATCAACTATGTAATTCATCCACCCATATTACACAACTTCCCACCCGACAATGCAAATTCCCCCCTCCCCCACGCAAGACATCAACCTCACTAGTGGCCACACCTATTATTATATAAAATAATTTTCTACCGATTATTTTGAAAAATGGGTAAATGGGGGTCCATATAATAATCAAAATTTACACAAATACTTTATAAAAATCACGTTAATAATTTTAATAACATTTATCACCTTTATTATAATTCACAATATTAATTGACCAGGTCGTTCCCAGGAAAAAGGGGGCTTTCCAATAAGGATTTCTCCCTATTGGTGCGCAATTAGGTGACCAAACCTCTCCTTGGCAGAACTTCTAGACATCGTTAATATTGCAAATAATAATATTAATAACTATAAAACTATAAAACCGAGTAGCTCAACAGTTTTAACTATAAAACTTCCGCTGTTATTTTCATAAAAAATATTTTTGTCGTTTTCTCAATCCGACAATAATTTCGTTGTGGGGTCCACCAATAATTGTGCCATCGTACGAATATTCCTTGTTAAAACGAATATTCTCCGACCAATCGAATATTATATAACAACTTGCATACTTTGCAAAATTTATAAATATTACCCACAACTATAAAATTATATCAAATTCATTCCATAATATTTAAAAATGATATTTATAGAAAAATCATCTTTATTAAAAAAAATTGGGGTCTTACAAAAACCACCTTGGCTTCATTATGTCCCATTGTACGGAGGAATTCTTCAATCTTCTCCGTGGGAACTTTTGCCTTTGACTTGATGGTAGGCTTCATTACCCATTGGGGAAGATATAGTGGATTTTTTTTCCACACTACAACAGTTGTATTGGATGTGGATCCTTCAGCCTCTCCATAATTCCATGGCATTTTCTTGAGGCTGATAATATGACACTGTGACCTGAATGGCAATATAATTGGCTTTGGTGCAACCACTTTTAAAGGGTTTTCAACGCCTTTGAGCTGAATTGGTTGAATAGTAAGTGTGGTGGCAGCTACATCTTCCTCAGAGGATACAACTGCTACATCTTTCCCACTCTCAAATGATATAGCGTTGTTATCTACCATTTGTAGGTCACTGCTGTCAACCAAGTTCTGAATAAGATGGCGGAGTGCCCAACATTCTTCAGTGTTGTGATCGCGAGAGTAGGAGTGGTATTGACATACTCCATTAGAATTAAACCATCTTGAGCGTGGGCTGATTGAAGGTAGCAGAGCTGTAATTCTTCCCTCATTGATCAGCATCTGTAATATCTCTTCCATTGGTTGGCCTAAATAGGTGAATTCCCTTTTGTTGGCGAAGTTGCGACGGGCTTTAGCTTTTGCTCTTTTTTTCAATCTTATCCTCCAATGTTTCACTTTCTGGAGTAAGTGATGGAGTACTTGTAATAAGAGGAAGGAGTCTAGCATGCTTCTGGCTGAATAATTGACACGTGACTTGGTGCTGATGAACCACCACTTCTGCCAATTAGTTGACTTGTTCGCCAAGAGCCTTCATTTTCTGTTCCATCATAAACTGAAACTGCGCATAATCCCATTTGTCAGCATTATTCTTGTTGTTTTGGGATGATCCACCAACATAATGGGAGCTCTGTCCACTGCTCCAATTAATCATGTTAACCTTGTCTTCCTTGTATTGAGGGAGAGGGTTGTCTTGCAGATGGGGTTGGTCGGGTTTAGTTACCACAATCTCACCATTGTCAATTAAATCCTGGATCTTATGCTTAAGGGCTCAACAATCCTGAGTGTTATAGTCAGGAGTTCCAGCATGGTAAACACATGTCTTGCTTGCATTGAAACCCTTTCCACTTGGGTTGGCTAGTGGAAGAAGATGGGTAATTTTCTTTTGAGCTGTTAGAAGTTTGAGAATATTTTCAAGTGATTCCCTTAAGGGTGTGAACACTCGAGTACGTCTAACTTCTCCACTTTTTGGCAATGGGGCATTTGAAGTCTGTGCTTGAAAAGGGGAATAATTTCTCCTCTGAATAGGCATGTTTGGATTGCCTTTTTGTCCTTCTAGTATCAAGGAAAAATCTTCCACTTTCTTCTTATGGACCCTCTTGGGGTTGTTTCCATAACTTCTATACTGAATGTGCTCAACTATAACTTTTAGAGCAGTAAGGTATTGAATCGTCCCATATTTCAATCCCATCTCAGCCATTTCTCCGTGTTTGATCATTTCAGAGAATGGTTTGCCTATGCCAGCTAAGACCCTCTCATAAAAGGGAGCTTCTTGAATGTCTATGAAGGTCATCACCATTTCAAACTCAGTCATAGATGGAATAACTTGAGCAGCCAGACGCCTCCTTCTTTGGACATACTCTCTAAATGAATCATTGACTTATTTCTTGACCTTGGTAATTTGATATCGGTCTGGAGCCATTTGAATTTGGAAACTGTACTGACTGAGGAAAGCTTGGGCTAACTCTTCCTAGATATGATTCTTGGAGTTGTCTAATCTGGTATACCATGCTCTGGCTTCTCCAGTCAGACGTTTTTAAAATAGCTGCATTATGAGATTTTCATCCTCGGCATAAGATCCGAGCTCTCCAATGAATACTTTTAAATGTGTGTAAGGATCTCTCAATCCATCATACTTCTCAAAATCGGGAGTCTTGAATTTTTCTGCATAGTGAACCCCAGGGAATATACAAAGGTCTGAATATGAAACACTCCTGTGTGCTCCAATCCCTTTGATAGACCGAATGGTCTCTTCCATTTATAGGACTTTCTTCCGAATATCACCGGTGTCTGGATCTTCTTTGAGATGGGTGATTTCAGGGGTTTTGTTAGTCTTATCAGACTGAGACTCAGGTGCTTGAACTTCATTGTCCGGACCCTGGATTCCTCCATGTGCAGAGGGTTCTGTATGTATGGGTATTTGTGGACCCTGAGAAGACTTATGTAGTTCTTTGAGCAGAAAAACTAACTCTGTAATTTGATAACTTAATCCTTCAAACTCCTCGCGAGAGACTGGGGTAAGATTAGACTGGCCAGATGTAGCCATGCTTGGCCGTAGGCTTACTGTCTTTGTGGACTTTGAACGGGTAGCAGGACCAATTGTTTCCCTACAAAAAGACTTATATAGTTTAGTCTTAGGGAATGTAGAAATGTCACATGCTATATAATGTTTTCGTTTTTAGGAGTATTATCCTACAAAATGGAGGTCAGTTGTTTAAATGACAAGATAGCATGACAGGTTTTGATATAAAAGGGAATGCCTGTAAACATATTCCTTTATACTTTCCATTACATTGAGATTGACATGGAAATGAAATTACAGGTAATTAAAATTATAAGTAATTAAAATGGGAAGATATGAAGAGACTTCCCTCCACGTTTGGTTTATCAGAGGTTGACCTGTCTTAGGTTACTCTCGTGGCTTTTTGGAATGAAGGTTCCCAGATCATTGCAATTTCCTTAACGGGAAGTTAATCCGGTCTTTCAACTGGAGTGAATCTGGGTGGTGCCTTTCCTGAGCCTCATTGGATATAGTCTCCCTACGAGTCCAGTAATCAAACACCGATAGGATAGCCTCCTGGTGGAGGGACCACACAACATACATTCACCTACATCGCGTCTCACCGTATGGAAATGATGACATATGCGAAGCACTAATATCACAGGCAGATATGGTGTGAAGCACTAAGTGCAGTAAGTAAATGCATTAGTACACATTAATTCAAATGTAAATGCAACATCCATACACAAGTAGATAAAAGTTTTGAAAAGCTTTGAATAGTGGCTTAAGCCCTCTTACTGGATGTGCCCAGCAGAGTCGCCACCTGTCGACGTCTGGAGTTTTATTTGTCCCTTTCTGTTCTTGTCTTTTGGTGTTCTCATGTTATGTGAGATTTGTTTGAAAAAACAAGTTTGAAAAGGCCCGACATGTATATGTCAACGATTGGACTCTAAGAGTCGCTAGTTGGTATTTTTAAATGGTTGCACCAACTCAACCGACAAAAGGTTTTCACAATGACCTAGTGATGTGAAACTGCTTAACTGGTCTATGAAACCGAGATTCGTTAGGGTCCGGGGGCTTGATTAAGCGGAGGGAAGGTGTTAGGCTCCCCCCGACTTCCGTGGTGACATGGTTACCGCCACTTTTTATTTTAATCCTATATTTGGATGTGTGTGTGTAGGTCAATGTGCAATTATCATGAAGTAGTGTTATGCCTCGTTTGCACCTATATACAAAGGGTTTGAATTTTATGTAAAATTTCAATTGTAACGAGATATGGCAATGAGGTTTTATAAAACAAGTTTTTCAAACCCTTGTGCTCAATAGTAATTGAGGCCTTTGATACTTCCATTTTATTATGTGTTCGGTTTAATTGCTTTTATTATTTTCGAGATGTGAAGTATCTTCGATAAAATAAGATACATAGCAATGCTGAACTCCTTGTGGGAATGAAAGACATATAAGGAAATTCCAACACCGTGAATAATTTACAAGATGGTTGCAACTAAAAATGTCCATCACTGGAACCGAATCTAGATTCAGGAACTGATTATGTTATCATATGATTCCTAGGCTCACATGATGATGATGCAAGATGTACAAAAAGTACAAAGAATATATATATATATATATATATATATATATATATATATATATATAAGCTGTAAACGCACCAGATGTGTCTATCCAGGCTCAATAGAATTCAGATTCGAGAATAATACATATATATATATATGTATATATATATATATATAATATATGCCATGGATCAATGATCCGGACATACGCACACAACACGACTCTCTACGTGAATAACTTTGTGTGAATGAAAGTGGAGAAAGGCTTTAAGAAATCTGAGATGTCTTACAATAGGCTGCCAAGAAGACTTCAGATAGCTTTAAATG
The DNA here is from genome assembly GCA_020205615.1 of Panax quinquefolius. Taxonomy (NCBI): domain Eukaryota; kingdom Viridiplantae; phylum Streptophyta; class Magnoliopsida; order Apiales; family Araliaceae; genus Panax; species Panax quinquefolius. Next base: position 92,139,121 of record CM035159.1, read on the forward strand.
AATGAATACTCGGTTTCCATCGGTAAAATATAGCAAAACACAAGATCAAAGGTGTTTAGAAATAGAAATCACTCAGTTTAAAGTGTGTACAAAGAAAAATGAACAGGGCTTCCTCGTCTTTTCTCTTCTTAAAATGGCCACCCAAACCATCTATTTATAGAGGGGGGAGCCGCAAGTCTACTTGCGACAACCGCAGGTCCACCTGTGGCTACCCGGGGTGCCCCGGGCTCTTTGGCCCCGCCCTCTTGAAGTACGTGCATGCATGCAACGCATTTTCTGCTTGAACCTTCATAACTTTCAATTCGGGCATCCGATTGAGGCGTATAATACCTTTCTGGAATGCTGTTGTGGAGAGCTACACAATGACATGGGGTAAGAGGTTGTATGAAGTTGGGAAGATGGGTCCATGACCAGATCTTCAGATCTTCAAATTCTATCCGGTGTGCTGTCTTGTGTATTTGTCACTCAGGATTTTGAGCTATGGTTCTTATAGGACACTTCTGTGTAGAATGTGGGTTGAATTGTTGTTGAGATGGCATGAATGTGGGATTGAGGTGGCAAAATGATGATTTTGCCCCTCACTAAGGTTATCTCTGGCTCTGGGTTATCTTTGAGATTGGGCTACTGTGCGTACTGAATGTCCTCAGGGTTTTCTCTGAGGCGTGCCTGACCTCTCAGGATTATCTCCGGGGTTGGGACTGAGTGCCTCAGGGTCATCTCCGAGGTTGAAGCTGACTTCTGGGGATTAAAACGGACTTTTTCGGGGTTATCTCCGGAATTGCGACTACACTCCTTGGGGTTGTATCCGAGGTTGGAACTGAAACTCCCGGGGTTATCTGTGGGACTGGAACTTAGTATCTCGAGGTTGTCTCTGAGATGGAAAACTGAGTATCCCAGGGATGTCTCCGGGATTGAGCTAATTTGATTTCCTAGGTTATCTCTAGAAGATGATTTTTCCCTCCTGTAAGGTTAGTAACAGGAATGCAAAATTTTGAGTGTCTATAGGTACTGAAATTGTTCCTTGTTGTTTATAGGATGTTTGAGGATAGACATGATAGTCGTTCAGTGGATTAAGAGCAGGCGGTCCATGTTCAGGAGCCTAAAAAGGTTGAGGACACTGTGGAGGATATCTTGATAGAGAATTTAATGGCAAGAAACACGGCGTTAGAGGAAAAGGTGGCATAATTAGAGATGGAGAATCATATTATTCAGTTTACGGAGCAACAATACCTATATGTAGCTTACTAGGCTCAGGTAGAACTAGTAGAGATGAGAGCAAGATTAAAACAAGAGGAGAATAAGTTTTAAGTGTTGAGCATTGAGCATTAGGCGATGCATCTGAAGTTTGACTTAGAGATCGTTGACAAGATCTGAGTTGAGGATGCTTGTGTCCGAGCAACGAGGAGGGTGGATGTGACGTCCCCAAAATTGGTATACATCACCCATCTTGGGTCGCCAAATACATGGTACAGAATACAAATACAAACTTAATTATACAACATGAGTTGAGAGTTTTTACACGAATATTGTCATCTAGACAATATCCAAACTCAAATAGAGTCCTCATTACATTTATTAGCACACTATTTTATAGAATAGTGAGGACTATTATAACACCATCTCGGGCCATAACTCCGTTCCCCAACTAGTTTCGGCTACGTTCTCATTTCCTAAAGAGAACAATGGAAGTAAAAGGGTGAGCTCAACTAGCCTAGTAAGAAATATTATGACTAAGATAATGCAGAATAAGTAATTATTAGCCTTCAACAATATTAAATCGCGATATAATATAATAGGCAAAGAAGTTTTTCTCGCATAAATAAACAAGCAATCCATTAGAAGAGTCAAGTAGAGCATGATATCTACTATCTTTTATGATTTAAAAAGTTTATCATTAACTTTATTGCAGGGACTCAGTTTAATAAATAGATCACATCATCGAATCATCCCTGCACTACATGCCAAGGATATTCATTAGTATCACGTCCACAAATTATTCTTGCACTACGGGCCAAGAATAATTCGTGTAATCATCAATGGTCATAACTATACTGAATTATCCCTGGTCATAATCATACCAATCAACAGTCCATCTATACACGTAAGCCAAAGATGACTTTCATCACAATATAAGCATGAGGATGATGACAATGATATAAGAATTCAATTAAAAGAAAGTAAAGGATAAATTTTTAAAGATTTATAATTTAATTTATCCAGAATTCAATAATGCCCAAATTTTCAACATGATACTGCTTTGTGGAGTAAAATTCAAGAATAGTATCCATGTATCAAAAATAATTTGGACAGAAAAGAAATAAATTTTTTGGTGAATAGTACCCCATGATTAGTACTTCGGGAATAGTACCCCGATATGAAAAGTGCCCCAAATACCCGAGTGAATAATATTTAAGTGAATAGTAATTGGGTGAATAGTAACCCATGAATAGTAACTCGTGAATAGTAATCGGGTGAATAATAACCCGTGAATAGTAACTTGTGAATAGTACTTCGGGTGAAAATATTGATATTTAATAAGAAAGTTCATATCAATATTCCAATAAAATAATACTGGATGAAGCGCAAAACTCACAGATATTCCACTAATTTCAAGGATTATAGAAGCAATAATTACCATAGTAAGTTTAGATTTAAGAATATGAAAAGAATTAACATACAAAAACTGCAAATGGATTTTCACCGTCATACTGAGACGTAATCCGAGAGTAGACAAAGTTATTCTCGTGACGCCCCGAATCCAAGTCCCTCGACCCCCGGTTGATCATCACTATAAAATACAAATATCCACCTCTAAACAACATACGAAAACTAAAGTGCAGAATATAATAAACGTACGTCGTTCTTTCAAAAGGTGTTACAAGTCCCAAGATACGATAAACTTAATATCATCTTTCAAACGTACCCTAAAATAAATGTTAGGGTTCATATTACATAACAATAATTTAAACTAAGTGCAAGATAAAGTTCGCTCCTTGCCACTATTCTACATCTTTCATTTACCCTTGTCCTTCCCTGAGGTCTCGGGCTTAGCTGTAATATATTCATGATATAGCAAGGATGAGCAAAAAGTTTGCTCAACAAGTTTAAATACAACAATAAGGATATATCATGGTGAATGGAAAAATATCTGGCAATGGATTCAAAACATGAATATCTGAAGGATTCAACAATTTGAATATCATAAGCAAGGATAATGATTTGATTTTAGAATTACTGCTACTCAAGTAGACTTTGAACTATAACACTCCAATGGAATCAATAGCTAATTGACCCTTTGGTTACTGGCTATAGAATAAGTACTTGAGGGGATCAGCCTCACGTACTCTATGTATATGCATAACATTTAAATCTGTTCATTGTATCTTTATTAGATACCTGTAATCCCCTATCATAGAAAGGGGTGCTCTTTTAGTCTAAGAATCCTTACCATCAATTGGTTTGGATAGCCTTTACAAAACTTCATAGGCTTGTCTGACCGGACAAAGGTTTAGACTCTAGTACAACTCAAAGTTGTGTAAGTGAGGAAATTTGTAACAGAATAAATTCGGATACTTGCTTAATATAATTTAGGGTAAGTTTAGGGAAAGTTTCTTAACAAAAGTAGGGTTCAAGGAAACTTGCTTACGACATGCGTCGAATAAAGTAATGCAAGGGCTTAGGATACTTGCCTGCTTGCTTAGCTACAATATAATTCTAGCTTTAATTACTTGCGTTGAAACGACCTAATGTTATCAAGTCGATCATTTCAATTAGTATGTGTAAACTAGTATGCGTCTACACTTACAAGAATCAAGTCATCACATAGCATGCTTCTCAACACATTACATGGCACATTGGTCACATATTACAAGATAAAGAGATCACGTAAGCATGCCTTAATATTTCAGACCAAAAACAGATTATCTTGGCAAGACTGCAGGATGGCGCAGCTGCGCCTGGTCTAGGTTTAGGGACGGCGTAGCTGGGCTATCCCTTGGCCAGACCAAGGTTGAGCTTTTGCTCTCCTGACTTCAGTCCAACTCTAACACACTAATCACACATACATTTTAACCTACATACATGTTAGAGTTTCACATATAACACATTATCATACTTGAGTTCATTACCACAAGTTTAACTTACAATTTATATGCCATTAAAACGTAAAAAGTCATGTAATCCTCAAGCTTTACAATCTTGGTCATACAATACTTAGTAGTAATGCTTGTATATAGACAACACATATATACTTTACTCACATAGTTCATATTCTAGAAATTTCCTTTTCTTTATGACTATGTGTGCATAAGTGAAAACCACACCTTAACCAAACGATGCTCATGTCAATATGTCTATAGGCATAATGAATTCTAATACACATGCTCGTATGGTTATAATATACTTTACTCATTATTTGATAATATTAATTCCTTCATTCTAACTTCCTTTGAATTTAACACTAAGTCAACTTAGCATATACAAGGCATTTTAACATGAAACTCTCATGCAATTACAATATATATTAAAGCCACATGCATGATCAAATGGTCAGGTCTTAAGATAAAGGCCTTGGTCAAGTTCACTTTTGAAATCACAAATCTCATTTTAAGACCACAAGTATTGCGTCCAACATTGCTATACTTGTTCATACTACATGCATGTGCCTACATGTGCATGTTAAAACAGTTTACAAGCCTGCTCTACCATGTACTAACAAGTTAGCATGAATAAGAAACAAAATAGGACATCTTAGGTCTGGTGCAGGTCTGGCGCAGCTACGCTGCACCCTAATACAATTAGGGCGCAGCAACGCTATGCCTGAGAAAAAACTGAGTTCGGGTTAAGGTAGCAGCTACTACTGCGCACCCTAGTATGCAAAATAGCGCATTGCCTTGCCGTTACTCGCATCAAAGACGAGAAGGTTACTCTATTTTGCAGAGTAACTACCAACATGATTTCACTTGCTTCAAACATGTTCCAAACCATTTTGTGAGAGTTCAAGCATGTAAGGAAACTTCCTAAACACATTATAGCATGCTAATTCACTTTCACTAATAAAGAATTTCAAGTAAATTTCAAGAAATTGACAAAACCCATTTCAAGAACACAAGTTATGATTTTAAACCTCTTGGCTTGAATTGGCTTCCTTAAACACTAAGTATGCTCCCAAACTTTCTCAGCAACTTAGAACTCTCAATATCAAACTTAAGCAAACAACAAAACTGAATTTGGAGCTAGTATTTATTGAAGAAACTATGAACTAGACATTGGCTTTACACAAGATTGGAGCTCATGGTGCAAAGGAAAAACACAATGGTTGCTAAGGAGTGGTTCACCAACTGATTTCTAGCCATCATCCCTACACAACTCTACCCTTTTTTGGAAAATACGTAAGTTAGCTTCATGCTACTATTCATGTACTTGGTGACAATCATTTTGGGACAAGGAAATAATTCTCAGTATTTGCACAATGGTATGCAACAATGTAATGCAATATTTAGCTTATACCATATATACACATAATATAAACTTTGGTTATGAAATAGGTGTACACAATTCATTTCCTATAACATATGTTATAATGATTTAAAAGGGCATACAATGTATTTCCCAATTACAAGATATCTAGTAGTGCACATATATATATATATATATATATATATATATATATTATTATGCAACTCACATGAATGCAAATAACTCTTAATATATAGTCTATATATAATATATATAGACATATTAATGTGCCACCTTGTACTTATATAAAATATACAATTAACTACCACATAATAAAGGTTTACTATATTGCATGCTTTTGCACAAATAAATCAAGTAAACATATAATCAATTTATAAACTATTAATCTATTACACATTAATTATTATTTATTCATAATAATTATTAATTAACACATTATCAATTAATTACCCATAATTGCAATTAATCAATATAAATAAACTCTTACTACTATATTCAAATAAATTGAATATTTAATAATCCTATCAATTTCTTGATATCAAACTCTTAGGGTTAGTCAACTAATTTAAATAACTATTAGTGACTCCCTTTAATCATTTCATACATTCTCATAACCACATAAGGTTTAAATAAACTCACAAAACTAACTAGTTAAAATTAAATCACATATTTAATTAATAAGGAGTTTAAAATTCATGGTCGTTACATCCCTCCTCCCTTATAAAAATTCTGTCCTCATAATTGTAAAAATAAGGTTACTCAAATAAAAATGGATAATTCGCTTTCATTTTCTCTTCTAGCTCCCACGTAGCTTCTTCTACTGCGTGATTCCTCCAGAGAATCTTAACGGAATGGATAATCTTATTCCTCAACTTCTGTTCCTTCCTATCTAGTATCTGGACAGGATCTTCCTCGTACGATAAGTCTTTCTCGACTTGAATTGGTTCATAGGAGATAACGTACTTGTAGTCTAGTTTATATGGCCATAATACTGACACATGAAACACATTATGAATGGGCTCAAGTTCATGAGGTAACGCTACCTCGTACGCCACTTCACCGACTCGCCTCAGAATCTCGAACGGTCCTATGAACCTAGGGCTCAACTTTCCCTTCTTCCCAGAACGAATCTTCCCTTTCCAGGGAGAAACTTTCAGAAAAACATAGCTTCCTACTTCAAAATCTCTCTTCTTGCGATGTAAGTCTGCATACTTCTTCTGGCGATCTTGAGCTGCTACTAGTCGAGCTCTTATCGCCCTGATGATTTCTACCGTCTGTTGTACCAACTCTGGCCCCAACAGTCGACGTTCTCCAAATTCGTCCCAATAAAAGGGTGTTCTACATTTCCTCCCATATAATGCTTCGTACGGCGGCATTCCAATACTGGCGTGATAACTATTGTTATACGCGAACTCTACTAATGGAAGGTGATCCTCCCAAATACCCTTGAAGTTCATCACACAAGCTCGGAGCATGTCTTCAAGTGTCTAAATCGTTCTCTCACTTTGTCCATCGGTCTGCGGATGATACGCGGTACTCATTCATAGTTGTGTCCCCATCCTTTCTTGAAGACTCTTCCAGAAGTTTGACGTAAATCGTGGATCTCTATCTGATACAATAGATACCGGCACCCCATGCCTTGAGATAATTTCCTTAACATATAATTTGGCTAACTAGTCCAAACTATACTTAATCCTAATCGGCAAAAAGTGAGCTGACTTAGTAAGATGATCTACAATTACCCAAATGGCATCGTGCCCTTTGTGCGTTGTCGGAAGTCCCACCACAAAGTCCATTGTGATGTGCTCCCATTTCCATTCTAGAATCTCTAATGGTTGTAATAAACCACTTTGTAGTTGGTGCTCTGCTTTGACTCTCTGATAAGTTAGGCATCTACTTACACATTCCGTAACCTCTCTCTTCATGTTTGGCAACCAGAGGTGGTGATGCAAATCTTGGTACATCTTCATGCTTCCTGGGTGTATCGAGTATCTCGTACTATGCGCTTCTTGCAAGATCTCTTCTCTTAGTTCTGGTACTAACGGTACCCAAATTCGTCCTTCAAATCTTAGCAGTCCAGTGCTATCAATCTTAAATTTCAACTCATCACCTTTAGTCAATCGCTTCTTGATGTTAATATAATCTTCTTCCTTTTCTTGTGCTTCTTTAACCTTATCCAATAAAGTTGGACTCGCTGTCACTGTAAATAATTGTTCGTTGGTCTGCATCGGATACTTAATCTACAAGTCTAGTCGTTCGAAATCTTTCACCAATTCTTCTTGAATGGTAAACTTCAATAACTTCTCTCTGCCTTTTCTGCTCAAGGCATCTGCCTCTACATTTGCTTTACCTGGATGATACAGAATCTCACAATCATAATCTTTGATCAATTCTAACCATCGGCGCTGCCTCATGTTTAATTCTTTCTGCGTGAAGATATACTTCAGACTCTTGTGGTCCGTATATATCTCACATTTCTCACCATACAAATAATGCCTCCAAATCTTCAAGGCAAAAACTACCGCTGCTAACTCCAGATCATGAGTTGGATATCCCTTCTCATAATCTTTTAGTTGACATGAAGCATACGCAATGACCCTGCTATGTTGCATCAGTACACATCCAAGACCCTTGTGTGACGTATCACTATACACTATAAATCCTCCTGTGTTGTCCGGTAAAGCCAACACAGGTGCTTGACTAAGCCTCTTCTTTAATTCTAGGAAACTTTCTTCACACTTCTCCGTCCAATTTAACTTAACTGTCTTTCTGGTAAGATTGGTCAACGATGATGCTAATTGCGAAAAATCCTGAATAAATCTTCGATAATATCCCGCCAATCCTAAGAAAGTCTTGATCTCTGTCGGCGTCTTCGGCTGCTCCCAATTGATAACCACTTCTACCTTCGCTGGATCCACTGAAACACCATTCTTGTCGATAACGTGTCCTAAAAACTGCACTCTCTACAACCAAAACTCACACTTGGAGAATTTTGTATACAACTTCTCCCTCCTTAATGTCTCTAACACTATCCGAAGATGCCCGACGTGTTCTTCCTCCATTTTTGAATACACTAGAATGTCATCGATGAATACGACAACAAACTTATCCAAATATTGCTTGAACACTCTGTTCATCAAATCCATAAAGGCTGCTGGCGCGTTCGTCAATCCGAAAGACATTACCAGAAACTCAAAGTGTCCATACCGAGTGCTAAATGTTGTCTTTGGAATATCCTCCAGCCTCACTTTCAGTTGGTGATAATCGGTCCTCAAGTCAATCTTCGAAAAGTACTTTTCCCCCTTCAACTGATCAAATAAATCGTCTATTTTGGGCAATGGGTACTTGTTCTTATTGGTGACCTTGTTCAACTCTCGGTAGTCGATAAAAAGTCTAAGCGACCCATCTTTCTTCTTTACGAATAAGACTAGTGCTCCCCACGATGATACGCTCGGTCGAATGTATCCCTTATCTAACAATTCTTGTAATTGAGCCATCAGTTCTTTCATCTCTACCGGTGCCATACGATACGGTGCTTTGTATACCGATGCTATCCCTGGTGCCAAGTCAATGACAAACTCAATCTCTCTATCTGGTGGCAATCCCGGAATCTCGTCTGGGAAGACATCAACGAAATCCCTTACAATAGGTATCTGACTCAGTTCACCCTCAACTCGTCGAGTATCAACCAAGTGAGCCAAATAACCTATACAACCCTTCCTAAGCAATCTCTGTGCTTGAACCATCGTCAGACAATGAGATTATCTCGGCGATTTACTACCATAAAATACCACCTTTGACTTATTCAGAATCTTAAGGTGTACACACTTCTTCTTACAGTCTATAACTGCTCCATGAACCGATAACCAATCCATTCCAAGGATTACATCGAATTCCCCCAAACAAATCGATATCAAATCCACCTTGAGCTTAAATCCTCGCAATTCGGTATAACAATTCCTATGAATGTATTCTACGGGAATAATTTCCTTGTTCGCTACTTCTACGTTCATAGGGTGTCCTAATTTTTCATAGGGTAATTTTAACCGTTTAGCGAATTCTTCAGAATCAAAAGAGCAGGTAGCACCCAAATAAAATAACACGTATGCATCTATATCATTGATCAGAATGATACCTGACACCACGTCCTTGGACTCCACCGCATCTTGTACGGTTATGTTGAACGTTCGTGCCGTTGGTCTATTAGCTTGATTGGCTGGTCCTCCAATGTTCAGCCAATTGTTATTGTTGTTGCGGTTGCCGCTAGCTGCATCACCCTTTTTCTTCGGGCAATCCTTAATTTGATGGTCCGTGGCTTCACACGAGAAACAACCTCCCTTTTGCTTATTCGGACACTGAGGAGCCATGTGCCCTGGTTGTTCGCAACAATAACAAACACTCTTTCCCTTCATGCACTCCCCCGAGTGATTCCTCTCACAATTGTTGCACTTCATATTTTTCTTAGCCTCCCCTCCAGACTTATTACTTCTAGAAGATTGACTCTCCGTCCATTTACGCTTGTTGGGGTTGCTGCCTCCGTTACTTCCCCCTTTTTGTCCATCCTGACCGGTCTTCTTTTATTGTTTAAATCGTGCGATGGCTTCATTGCCTCCCTCGGGAATGATAGCCCTTTTCAAAAGATCAAAGTAAGTCTTAATTTTTAATACTGCCACTGCCTTCTGCACCCATGGTTTCAGTCCTAATTCGAACCTTCTTACCTTCCTGGCCTCCGTGTTAACCTGATGTGAAGCGAATCGGGCTAACTCGTTTAATCTTGCCACATACTCTGCGACAGATATACTACCTTGCTTCAGTTCTAGAAACTTAACCTCCATATCCTGTTGCGTATTCTCCGAAAAGTAATTCTCGAGGAATAGCTCTTTAAATCTCTCCCAATGAATAACTCCTTTGTCTGCTCGGCCTCTATTGGCTTTTCGCCAATAGTTAGCTTCTCCCTTCATCATGAAAGTGGAAAAACTCATCTTCTGTGCTTCGTCCACTCGTGCGACCTCAAACACCTTCTCCATCTCTTCTATCCATGTCTAGGCTTCAATTGGATCCAAGTTTCCTCGGAACTCCGGTGGTCCTACCAATTTGAAGTCCTTAAAGCTAGCCAAGTGTTGTCTGGGTCGCCCTGCTTTGCTTTGGCGGGTGCATTTTGCATTGCCTCAGTTAACAGGTTAACGAAGTTCTGCATTGGATCAACATTTGCCCCTCCACCATTGTTAATGGATCCTTCCTCCCTCTGATTTTGCTGAACTCTCCTAGGCGGCATGATCTGAGGAAAGGAAGAAAAAATTAGGCTTTATGTGATATGTTATTCATGTTAGCATTAAGAAGTTTAAGATGTCTATTAATCATTCTTGATTTAAATAAACAACTTCAATATCACAATAAAACTTGATGGATTTCCCCAACCCATCACTTACATACTCTACTTCAGTCTTTTTGCTAAGGTTATAACCTAGGTTTCGCATTCCTAACGTTTATAACCTAAAGCTTTGATACCAACCTGTGACGCCCCCGAATCCGGGTCCTCTGACCCTAGTTTGGTCATCACTATAAAATACAAATATCCACCTCTAAACAACATACGATAACTAAAGTGCAGAATATAATAAACGTACGTCGTTCATTCAAAAGGTGTTACTAGTCCTAAGATACGATAACCTTAATATCATCTTACAAACATACCCTAAAATAAATATTAGGGTTCATATTACATAACAGTAATTTAAACTAAGTGCAAGATAAAGTCTGCTCCTTGCCACTATTCTACATCTTTCCTTTACCCTTGTCCTTCCCCGAGGTCTCGGGCTTAGCTGTAATATATTCATGATATAGCAAGGATGGGCAACAAGTTTGCTCAACAAGTTTAAATACAACAATAAGGATATATCATGGTGAATGGAAAAATATCTGGCAATGGATTCAAAACATGAATATCTGAAGGATTCAACAATTTGAATATCATAAGCAAGGATAATGATTTGCTTTTAGAATTACTGCTAGTCAAGTAGACCTTGAACTATAACACTCTAATGAAATCAATAACTAATTGACCCTTTGGTTACTGGCTATAGAATAAGTACTTGAGGGGATCAGCCTCACGTACTCTATGTATATGCATAACATTTAAATCTGTTCATTGTATCTTTATTAGATACCTGCAATCCCCTATCATAGAAAGGGGTGTTCTTTCAGTGTAAGAATCCTTACCATCAATTGGTTTGGATAGCTTTTATAAAACTTCATAGGCTTGTCTGACCGGACAAAGGTTTAGACTCTAACACAACTCAAAGTTGTGTAAGTGAGGAAATTTGCAACACAATAAATTCGGATACTTGCTCAATATAATTTAGGGCAAGTTTAGGGAAACTTGCTTAATAAAAGTAGGGTTCAAGGAAACTTGCTTACGGTATGCGTCGAATAAAGTAATTCAAGGGTTTAGGATACTTGCATGCTTGCTTAGCTACAATATAATTCTAGCTTTAATTACTTGCGTTGAAACGACCTAATGTTCTCATGTCGATCCTTTCAATTAGTATGTGTAAACTAGGATGCATCTACACTTACAAGAATCAAGTCATCACATAGCATGCTTCTCAACACATTACATGGCACATTGGTCACATATTACAAGATAAAGAGATCACGTAAGCATGCCTTAATATTTCAGACCAAAAACAGATCATCTTGGCAAGACTGAAGGATGGCGTTAATTGAGAGCAGTCTCAGCTTAGGGACTACAAGTAATGTTGCTCTCGTCCTTAGCTAGACCAAGGTTGAGATTTTGCTCTCCTGACTTCAGTCCAACTCTAACACACTAATCACACATACATTTTAACCTACATATATGCTAGAGTTTCACATATAACACATTATCATACTTAAGTTCATTACCACAAGTTTAACTTAAATTTTATATGCCATTAAAACGTAAAAAGTCATGTAATCCTCATGCTTTACAATCTTGGTCATACAATACTCAGTACTCATGCTTGTATATAGAAAACACATGTATACTTTACTCACATAGTTCATATTCTAGAAATTTCCTTTTCTTTATGACTATGTGTGCATAAGTGAAAACCACACTTTAACCAAACGATGCTCATGTCAATATGTCTATAGGCATAATGAATCCTAATACACATGCTTGCATGGTCATAACATACTTTACTCATTACTTGATAATATTAACTCCCTCATTCTAACTTCCTTTGAATTTAACACTAAGTTAACTTAGCATATACAAGGCATCTTAACATTAAACTCTCATGCATTTACAACATATATTAAAGCCACATGCATGATCAAATCGTCAGGTCTTAAGATAAAGGCCTTGGTCAAGTTCACTTTTGAAATCACAAATCTCATTTCAAGACCACAAGTATTGCGTCCATCATTGCTATACTTGTTCATACTACATGCATATGCCTACGTGTGCATGTTAAAACAGTTTACAAGCTTGCTCTACAATGTACTAACAAGTTAGCATGAATCAAAAACAAAGCAGGACATCTCGTGTGCAGTGTAGTCTGCAGCAGTAATTTACCGCAGACCCTAGTATAATTAGTAAGATTTGCGCCACGCACGAGAAAAAAGCGAGTTCGGGTTCAAGTAGCATTTGCACTATACCCTAGTACAAATAAAGCGCATGTGACGCCCCCAAAATAGGTATACATCAGCCATTCTGAGTTGTCAATACATGGTACAGAAACAACTACAACTTTATTATTACAACAGTAAAACTGTGAGTTTGAATACAAATATTATCTTCTAGACAATATCTATACTCAAATAAATCCTCATCATATTTATTGATACATTATTTTACAAAAATGGTGAGGACTACTAAACAATTCTTTCTAAAACCTTCATTCCATACCCCGACTCGTACTCGCTATATTCTCGCCTCCTGAGAAGAAAAATGGAACAAAAAGGAAAAGGGTGAGCTCAACTAGCCCAGTAAAGAATATTATGACTAAGATAATATACAACAAATTACCGTTAGTCTTCAACAGGAAAAATCTAATAGAATACAATAGACAACAAATTTTAAATCAATATTCAGCAATTGAAATAATAATTCATTAGAAGAGTTAAGTAGAGAATGCAAACTACTATCTTCTATGTATGAATTTAAAAGTTCATCGCTCTATCTTTTATCCTCGTAACATCAATCAATATACATCCGGAATCAAATATTCATCTTTGCACTCTGAGCCAAAGATATTCATCGATTGGTCATGTTCATCTAAACACTGTTCATCTTTGCACTACTACCAAAGATATTCTTCAGAAATCATTCATCTTTGCACTACTGAGCCAAAGATATTCAATAATATCATCATTTAAGACCGAGGATGATGAAAAATATTTTTAAAGAAACGAATCCGATTGAAACAAAATGACAAGGATTAAGGATTAAGGATTAAGTACTTTGTTTTATCCATGTTCAAAATACCTCAAAAATAATCATAGTGGTGTAAAATTCAAGAATGATCAAAACATGGATACAATCAAAGCTAGTATCCGAATAGATATTTTGGACAAAAAGAAGAAATTTTATTTTTCTATTGAATAGTGCCAGTATAACGTGAATATTGCCGATATCGTGAATAGTAACTCGACACCAACAGATAGAAATTTCCCAAAAAACATCTTCACGCTTCACTGAATAGTACTCGTGAATAGTAACTTCGTGAATAGTAACTCATGAATAGTAATTTCGTGAATAGTAACTCATGAATAGTAACCAGACATGAAAAAGTTCCAAATTTGATAAAAAGTTCCAACCAATATTTCAAAGATAATGATATTGAAGAAATAATATCATTTGAGAAGAAAATAACATCCCTTACCTCGAAAGATTAGTACTTCTAATTTGGAATACTGTGTAGTCTTTGAAGGAACTTGCACCGTCTAACAATACTCAAAGTATACTCACAAGAATACGCTCAATATATCGAGAGAGAAATATAGAGAAACTTCAGTTTTTGGTGTGTTTTTCAATTCTAACCAAAGCACCCTATTTATAGGAAAATGCTTAGAACACCAAAGTAGAAAATTGAATATAATATTAATATATTTTTCACATTTTCTTTAGTCCACCTTAGACAACTGATCTCAGCCCATTTGAATCACATGTGAGGCCAACTTAGTTGCAAAAAACGTTTTTCTCAAAATAATTAACTAAAACTCCCAAAAATTAATTATTTCGGAACTTCGGAACTTCAATAATTCATAATAAATATCCCTTTTATCAGAAAATTCAAATCTCACGAGTTTTTATAGGAAATTCAATTCTCTACAACTTTGCAGAAGAAAGTTTTTCCGAATTCCAAACAGAAATTGACCGAAATCCACAAAGCGGGTATTTTTTTAAAAGCTATAATCAAATTTCAGTCAATAAATGGGGTCCACCGACATGTTTAACATGTTTTAAATATTTATTGCAACAAAAATACTCTTCCTCCTCGTATACTCATATATCCCATATTCGTTGTAAAAATATCACCATTATTATATTATTATAATATAATAATATATTTAAATAAATTATTTTATCGTAAAAGATAAAATTTCAATTTTCAACAATTGTCACATTAAAAATTTTCTCCATCTATATCCACATAAAATCAATATTTTACTTATCATATGAATCAATAATTAATTATTCACAAATAATATTATAAAATCACAATATCGATAACTAAGCAATTCCCGGAAAGAGGGGCTTTCAATAAGAATTTCTCTCTTCTTGGCGGCAATTAGGTGACCAAACCTCTCCTTGAGCAGTAACTTTCTAGACATTGCCAATAATGTTATCTAATAATATTATTCGAGATAATATGAATTATTGCTTCGATAATGAAAAATCTTGTGTAATGATAATTATTGAAACAACAAAGAATATAAAATATCAACGTAATAATTATTAAATCAATAAAATCGAATAAGCGATAATTATCGTAACAATTATTGAGTAGTGCCTTCTTACGTAAGAATCAATAATTGGTGCAATACCGTGTCTTCTTGTGTTTTAACCACCAGAGTATTTTAACAAGATAATAGCAGAATAACTACACGCTATTTTTAAACAACTTATATTTGTCGTTTTCTTCATCCAATCGCTTTTTAGTTATGGGGCCCACACATGGCTGCTAGCCGTCGTTACAAATATTCCCGACAAAGTCTGAATATTCCACGCCCAAACAAATATTCCCGACAACAATGAATATTTTATAACCACTTGCTTATTTTGAAATATTTGCGTATTTTACCCCTAACTATCCACATTAATCAAATCAACCCTTACTATTTCAAAATAATAAATAGAGAAAATTAAATTTCATTAATAATAAGTTGGGGTCTTACAGCGCAGCTGCGCTGTACCTGCATCAGAGACAGTAAGGTTACTCTATTTTGCAGAGTAACTACTAACATGATTTCACTTGCTTCAAACATGTTCAAAACCATTTTGTGAGAGTTCAAGCATGTGAGTAAACTTCCTAAACACATTATAGCATGCTAATTCACTTTGACTAATAAAGAATTCAAGTAAATTTCAAGAAATTAACAAACCCCATTTCGAGAACACAAGTTAAGATTTTATACCTCTTGGCTTGAATTGGCTTCCTTAAACACTAAGTATGCTCCCAAACTTTCTCAGCAACTTAGAACTCTCAATATCAAACTTAAGCAAACAACAAAACTGAATTTGGAACTAGTATTTATAGAAGAAACTATGAACTAGACATTGGCTTTACACAAGATTGGAGCTCATGGTGCAAAGGAAAAACACAATGGTTGCTAAGGAGTGGTTCACCAACTGATTTCTAGCCATCATCCCTACACAACTCTAGCCTTTTTTGGAAAATACGTAAGTTAGCTTCATGCTACTATTCATGTACTTAGTGACAATCATTTTGGGACAAGGAAATAATTCTCAGCATTTGCACAATGATATGCAACAATGTAATGCAACATTTAGCTTATACCATATATACACATAATATAAACTTTGGTTATCATATAGGTGTACACAATTCATTTCCTATACCATAGGTTATAATGATTTAAAAGGGCATACAATGTATTTCCTAATTACAAGATATCTAGTAGTGCACATTCATATATCAATATTATTATGCAACTCACATGAATGCAAATAACTCTTACTATATAGTCTATATATATAATATATAGACATATTAATGTGCCACCTGCATACTATATAAAATATACAATTAACTACCACATAATAAAGGTTTACTATATTGCATGCTTTGCACAAATAAATCAAGTAAACATATAATCAATTTATAAACTATTAATCTATTACACATTAATTATTATTTATTCATAATAATTATTAATTAACACATTATCAATTAATTACTCATAATTGCAATTAATCAATATAAATAAACTCTTGCTACTATATTCAAATAAATTGAATATATTTAATAATCCTATCAATTTCTTGATATCAAACTCTTAGGGTTAGTCAACTAATTTAAATAACTATTAGTGACTCCCTTTAATCATTTCATACATTCTCATAACCACATAAGGTTTAAATAAACTCACAAAACTAACTCGTTAAAATTAAATCACATATTTAATTAATAAGGAGTTTAAAATTCATGGTCGTTACAATTCTAACATACTAAAGGATGAATACAAAAAATAGTATTCCTTATGAATACGAAAGAAATAATACCCCTTACCTTAGTTGAAAGTTGGATACTGCAAAAGTGAAGTAGCAGAATACTCTTCTTCTTGCTCTCTATAGTTTCTCTCTATAGTGTCTCTTGTGAATCACAGTGAATCAGTGAGAATGAAAGAAGAATTAAACTTCTATTTATAGGAGAATGGACTAAATAGTAAATAATTCATGAACGGTCTAGATTGATTTACTATTAGAACGGACGGTCCATATTGATTACTATTAAAACCACAACCGACGGTCCAGATTGATTTACTTTTAAAACCACCACCGACGGTCCGGATTGATTACTTTTAAAACCACCACCGACGATCCAAATTGATTTACTACTAAAACCACCACCGACGGTCCAGATTGATTTACTATTAAAACCACCACCAATGTTCCAGATTGATTTAACTTATTACACTTTAGTACCCCAAAAGTTTTCCAATTTGCATTATTCCCCTCTAACTTTTGTAATTCACTTATCTTCAATAAAAACATTCTTAATACTTCAACAATTATTCATCATTAATATTATAACTCCCAATATTTAACAACCAGATCATTCCCAGGAAAGAGGGGGCTTTCCAATAAGGATTTCTCCCTATTGGCATGCAATTAGGTGACCAAACCTCTCCTCGACAGAACTTTCTAGACATTGTCAATATTGTAAATAATAATATGAATAACTTTGTTGTCTCAATTATTGATTTAATAATATAAAATATTATGTAGATTATAATGTGACAATAATTGAATCAAATAACGTGAGATACTATGAAACAATTACTGTAGCAATAATTGAGTATAACTGAGTGACTTCTCACCTAAACATCAATAATCAATACCGTGTGCTACTATGCAACCACGCGTATTATTGTATTTTTACCACCGGGTAGTTCGACAGTTTAACGATAAAACTTCCGCTGTTATTTTTATAAAAAGATATTTCTGTCATTTTCTAACTGCGACAATACTTCCGTTGTGGGGTCCACCAATGATTGTGCCGTGTTAGAACGAATATTCCCCAACCAATCGAATATTCACTGACACAACAAATATTTTATATCAA
Organism: Panax quinquefolius; assembly: GCA_020205615.1. NCBI lineage: Eukaryota > Viridiplantae > Streptophyta > Magnoliopsida > Apiales > Araliaceae > Panax > Panax quinquefolius. The sequence continues at coordinate 92,157,393 of CM035159.1, forward strand.
CTTGCTTACTTTGGAAAATTTTCCAAATATTACCCACAACTATAACATTATATCATATCCACACCATAATATGCAAAAATATATTTTGAGAAAAATTATTCTTTATTCAAATAAGTTGGGGTCTTACAACCTCCCCTTCTTATGAAATTTCATCCTCGAAATTAGGGTACGTACCTGATATGTCGAAGTGGCGAGGATACCTTGATTTCATTTCAAATTCTAAGTCCCAGGTCATTTCCTCCACATCGTGGTTTCTCCACAAAACTTTGACTTGAGGTATAACCTTGGAGCGTAGAATATGATCCTTCTTATCCAAGATTTTAATAGCTACCTCTTCATACGTTAAATCTTCCTCTATCTCGTCTGGTAATAATTCAATAATGTGGTTCAGGTCTTTCACATATTTACGTAACATAGATATGTGAAAAACGTTATGAACACGAGACATACTTAGCGGTAAAGCGAGTCTATAAGCCACAGATCTTACTCGATCAAGGATTACAAATGGGCCAATGAATCGAGGATTGAGATTTCCTCTCCTTCCAAATCTCGTAACTCCTTTCCATAGAGCAACACGTAACAACACATGATCTCCAATATTGAATTCCACGTCCTTTCGATGAAGATTAGCATAACTCTTTTGTCGATCTTGTGAGGTTTTTATATGTTATCGGATCGTTTGAATCTTTTCCGTAGTCATACGTACCAACTCCGGTCCCAATAATGTTGCTTCACCTACCTCATCCCAGCATACTAGAGAACGACACTTGATAACTGTTGTTATAGGAAAACTCTACCAATGGTAAGAACTTATCCCACCTTCCTTTGAAGTCAAGGACACAGAGTCTTATTAAATCCTCAAGAGTTTGTATAGTCCTCTCTGATTGTCCGTCCGTTTGAAGATGATACGCCGAACTAAATCGTAAATCTGTGCCCATAGCTTTTTGCTAACTAACCCAAAATCTTGAAGTGAATCTTGGGTCTCTATCAGAAACTATGGATACTGGCATACCATGAAATCTTACAATCTCGTTTATGTACATATGAGCAATATGTTCAAGTGTATAAGTTTCTCGTATCGATAAGAAATGAGCAGACTTGGTCAATCTATCAACAATGACCCAAATTGCATCTATACCTTGAGAAACCTTGGGAAGACCAGTAACAAAATCCATGGTAATGTGCTCCCACTTCCATTATGGAATTTCAAGTGGTTGAAATAGACCTTTTGGCACTTGATGCTCCGCCTTGACTCGTTGATAAGTTAGACACCTTAAGATAAACCCCGCTATCTCTCTCTTCATATTGCTCCACCAAAATGTATGTCGAAGATCACGATACATTTTGGTACTCCCAGGATGGATTGCAAACGGTGTGTTGTGCGCCTCCATCATAATTTTATACTTCAAGTCAGAATCTTTAGGAACACAAAGTCTGGAGTTGACTCAAAGTATTCCTTCTTCATTGATTCTTGCTTCCGAAATAGCACTTTCTCGCACTTTCTTCTTCATACGCATTAGCTCCAGGTTTGTAGCTTGAGCAGCTTTAACTTTATTTATTAAAGTCGGTTCTACTCGTATATTCACCATCATCACATGGGTCCCTAGAGTCTTTAACTCTATCTCCATCCTTTGTAAGTCATACAAAATGGGCCTTTGCAGTGACAATATCGCACTCGTACCCGCATATGATCTTTTACTCAATGCATCAGCTACTACATTCGCTTTTCTAGGATGGTATTGAATGGTATGATCATAATCTTTCAACAGCTCAAGCCAATGTATTCGGCGCATGTTATGTTCATTTTAGGAGAAGAAATATTTGAGGGTTTTGTATCGTATTCAAGGTCGATACAAAATTCAATTTCACTCTTTGGGGGTAGGCTAGGAATTTCTTCAGGAAATACGTCAGGAAATTTATTAACAATAGAAATATCATTCAAATCTAACGTATTTTTGTTTAAATCCGTGACATGAGCTAAGAAAACTTAACATCCGTTTTTCAATAAATGAATAGCTTTATGGCTTGAGATGACAGTGATTGACTTTAGTGGTTTGGTTGTTTGATTTTATATAATAGGATGGTTAGGAATATGAAAGCTAACAACCTTACGAAAACAATCAATTTTAGCATGATGAGTAGTTAACAAATCAATTCCTAAAAACACATCGAATGCAAGTATTTTTAAAGAAGTAAGATCGACAGGTAACGTGCGGTTACCGATTTGAATCAAACAAGACTTATAAACAGTGGATGTTATGAAGGTTTCTCCCAACGGAGTTCCAACAGATAAATCAAAGTCTAATTTCTCCGGAGTCAAATTTAAACGTTGAGCGCAAGTAGGAGAAATAAAAGAATGGGTATAACCGGTATCAAATAAGGTATAAGCTTCGCAAGAGTTTATGATTTGCTTACCCGTGATCACCTCGTTCGGATTCCTCTCTTTTTGGGAGGTTATGACAAACGCTCTCCCTTGAACTACCAGTTTTGTCTTTTCTTGGACGGCCTTTGATGCCTCCATCCCAGCTGGACTTGACTTTGGTGCATGACAAAATCGGGTTAGGTGACCTTCTCTTCCACAATTATAACATGCTTTGAACTGGTGCATACAGTTTAGATTGATGTGTCCCTCTCCTTCGCATTTGTAACATACGACCGGTAGTCATTCTCCTTCCTTAACAATAGGTGCTGGTGCTGATGTCTTTCCATCATTATTGAATCTCCTCTTCTTGAAATTTCCACTTCTATTATCTTGGCCATGATTACCACTAGAGTGGTTACCATTTCTTGCATGTTGATTCCCTCCACGTTTGTTGTCACCGCTTCAATGACTGCTACCACTGGTATTATCTACTTGCTGGCTGCTCTCTCTTGGTTGGGTTGACTCATTATCGTACTCCAATAACTGAGCCCTATTTACAACATCTGAATACAAACACAGTTTATGAGAAATGAGGTATTGACGTATTTTGGGTCTCAAACCTCGTAGAAACATTCGCGTCATTCTCTCCTCATTATCAACCAAATGGGATGCAAACCGGGACAACTCGGCAAACTTAGCCCCGTACTACGACACGGTCATATTGTTTTGCTCCAACTTGATAAACTCCACCTCCTTCATATGACGAATACTTTCAGGAAAGTACTTGTCATTGAAAAGCTCTTGGAACTTCTCCCAAGACATCTTGAGTGCGGCAGGCTGGGTACGTTTTACTGATTCCCACCAGTAATCTGCTTTTCCTCTCAACATGAAGGTGGCAAAGGGAACCTTTTGCTCCTCGGAGCATCCCAAGACATAAAATATCTTGGTGATCTGCTTTATCCACATCTCCGCCTTAAGTGGTTTTGGCTCTACCCAAAACTCTGATGGTCCCAGCTCCTTGAGTTGTTTAGCGGTAACCATCTGTGAGTTGCCAGTGTGTCCACCTACATTTGGAATAGGAGCCGCTCTTTCCTTATTTGCATGAATTGCATAAAGCCTCTTAACATCCCATCGTTCATCATTTGATTGGTGTTGTTTTTTACCTGAGGATTATTGTCTTCTTGTTGCACATTATCTTGGGTATTGATCATTGGTGACTCAATGGTCTCATGTGCTTCATTGCTTACCTCGACATTTTCAGATGCCATTTCAAACACTGCCATAAAACAAGGGTTAATTGACATGCCACATATTATCCCTATACTCTGACCGACCAATTAAATACCGAATAAACTTAGGTAGGTCATACTAGCGAAGGAATTACCCGTCTCTCCCCTCCTAGTTCTAGTCTCACATCTCAGCCAGGGATCATATCCCTAAGCTTTGATACCAACTATGAAGCCCCCAAAATTGGTATACATCACCCATTTTGGGTTGCCAAATACATGGTACAGAATACAAATACAAACTTAATTATACAACATGAGTTGAGAGTTTTTACATGAATATTGTCATCTAGACAATATCCAAACTCAAATAGAGTCCTCATTACATTTATTGGCACACTATTTTATAGAATAGTGAGGACTACTATAACACCATCTCGGGCCATCACTCCGTTCACCGACTAGTTTCGACTACGTTCTCATTTCCTGAAGAGAACAATGGAAGTAAAAGGGTGAGCTCAACTAGCCCAGTAAGAAATATTATGACTAAGATAATGCAGAATAAGTTATCATTAGCCTTCAACAATGTTAAACTGATAGAATATAATAGACAACAAGTTTAACTGCAGCGGAACAAACAATCCATTAGAAGAGTCAAGTAGAGCATGATATCTACTATCTTCTATGATTTAAAAATTTATCATTAACTTTATTGTAGGGACTCAGCTTAATAAATAGATCACATCATCGAATCATCCCTGCACTATGGGCCAATGATATTCATTAGTATCACGTCCACAAATTATTCTTGCACTTCAGGCCAAGAATTATTCGTGTAATCATTAATGGTCATGACTATACCGAATTATCCCTGGTCATAATCATACCAATCAACAGTCCATCTATGCACGTAAGCCAAAGATGACTTTCATCACAATATAAGCATGATGATGATGACAATGATATAAGAATTCAATTAAAAGAAAATAAAGGATAAATTTTTAAAGATTTATAATTTAATTTATCCAGAATTCAATAATGTCCAAATTTTCAACATGATACTGCTTTGTGGAGTAAAATTCAAGAATAATATCCATGTATAAAAAATAATTTGGACAGAAAAGAAATAAATTTTTCAGTGAATAGTACCTCGTGAATAGTACCCTGTGAATATTACTTTGGGAATAGTACCCCGTGAATAGTACCCCGACATGAAAAGTGCCCCAAATACCCGAGTGAACAATATTTGAGTGAATAGTAACTCGTGAATAGTACCCCGGCATGAAAAATGCCCCGAATACTCGAGTGAATAATATTATAGTGAATAGTAATTGGGTGAATAGTAACCCGTGAATAGTAACTTGTGAATAGTACTTCGGGTAAAAATATTGATATTTAATAAGAAAGTTCATATCAATATTCCAATAAAATAATACTGGATGAAGCACAAAACTCACGGATATTCCACTAATTTCAAGGATTATAGAAGCAATACTTACCATAGTAAGTTTAGATTTAAGAATATGAAAAGAATTAACATACGAAAACTGGAAATGGATTTTTACTTGTCATACGGTACGTAATCCGCGTAGAGAGGTTATTCCAACATACTAAAGGATGAATGCGAAAAATAGTATTCCTTATGAATACGAAAGAAATAATACCCCTTACCTTAGTAGAAAGCTGGATACTGCAAAAGTGAAGTAGCAGAATACTCTTCTTCTTGCTCTCTATAGTTTCTCTCTCTATAGTGTCTCTTGTGAATCTCAGTGAATTAGTGAGAATGAAAGAAGAATTAAGCTTCTATTTATAGGAGAATGGACTAAATAGTAACTAATTCATGAACGGTCCAGATTAATTTACTATTAGAACGGACGGTCCATATTGATTACTATTAAAACCATAACTGACGGTCCAGATTGATTTACTTTTAAAACCAACACTGACGGTCTGGATTGATTACTTTTAAAACCACTACCGATGGTCCAGATTGATTACTTTTAAAACCACCACTGACGGTCCTGATTGATTTACTATTAAAACCACCACCGACGGTCCAAATTGATTTACTATTAAAACCACCATCAATGGTCCAAATTGATTTATTATTAAAACCACCACCAATGGTCCAGATTGATTTAACTTATTACACTTTAGTACCCCTAAAGTTTTCCAAGTTTGCATTATTCCCCTCTAACTTTTGTAATTCATTTATCTTCAATAAACACATTCTTAATACTTCAAAAATTATTCATCATTAATATTATAACTCACAATATTTAACAACCAGATCGTTCCCAGGAAAGAGGGGGCTTTCCAATAAGGATTTATCCCTATTGGCGCGCAATTAGGTGACCAAACCTCTCCTCGACAGAACTTTCTAGACATTGTCAATATTGCAAAAAATAATATGAATAATTTTGTTGTCTCAATTATTGATTTAATAATATAAAATATTATGCAGATGATACTGTGATAATAATTGAATCAATAATATGAGAGATATGATGCAACAATTACTGTAGCAATAATTGAGTATACCTAAGTGACTTCTTAGGTAAGCATCAATAATCAATACTGTGTGCTACTATGCAACCACGCAGACATTGTATTTTTTTACTAGGGTAGTTCAGCAGTTTTAACGGTAACACTTTCGCCATTATTTTTATAAAAAGATAATTCTGTCATTTTCTAACTACGACAATACTTTCGTTGTGGGGTCCACCAATGATTGTGCCGTGTTAAAACAAATATTCCCCGACCAATCGAATATTCACTGACACAACGAATATTTTATATCAACTTGTTTACTTTGAAAAATTTTCCAAATATTACCCACAACTATAACATTATATCATATTCACACCATAATATGCAAAAATATATTTTCGAAAAAAATTATTCTTTATTCAAAAAAGTTGGGGTCTTACAGGGATCAGTTAAAGGTTGAGGCAGAGGCCAGACGGGTCAGGATAGAGACTCTGGGACGAGCTCTAGATGCAGCATATGCGAGTCCCCGAGTAGGAGAAAGGAGATTGTATTTCAAGATAGGAGAGTCTAGCCGCTCCGTTCGACGTCGAGTGACTGGAGTTACGCCTTATGAGCATTTTCAGACAGAGGAGGCTCAGTCGGGCAGTCAGTGATGTGTTAGTTTGTTTGTTATATCGATAGATGTAGTAGTACCCCTTTTGTTTATTAGGGTTATATGTTTGATGTAAACCTCACTAGGTGTGAGGTAGTATGTAAATATGATGTATCCCCATTTATGTGTATAGGGGAGTATATCTTTTGTTAGATCCCATCTTTTGATGTTTAAAATGGGATAGTTAGCGTTTATAGAAATATGCCAAGCATGTAAGTGAATGACGCTAAAATTTATAATATGAATATAAATACAGTATTATAATTACATGTTTGAGTAAATAGATAAGTATTAAGAATTAAAATGATAAGCTATCTATTTGATGATTTGAAAAGTCTGTAAATCAAATATGTTAATTCAGTAAGCTAAATGTGTTAATTCAGCAGGCTGAATGTGTTAATTCAACATGCTGAATGTGTTAATTGGCAAGATGAATATGTTAATTCAGCAAGTTGAATTCATTAATACAACATCATGATGATATAATTGTTAGATTTTAAATTAGATGTTATATTTTAAACACTTAAAAGTATAACATATAATGAAACTCAAAGTAATAAATTAAGGTTTTGGTTAATCAGATAATGCCGCCAAGATGTCAAAATCCTAACTAGAGGGAGGAAAGATCTGTAAATAATGAAGGAGGTCAAGCAGACCCAATTCGAAACTTTGTTGACATGTTAGCTCAATTTATGCAAAATAGAGCACCAGCAGCCAGAAATCGGCTAGATAATGGATTGTCAAATTTTAAAGACTTTAAAGCAGTCAAACCGCTAGAATATTTAAGGGAACCACAAACCCTATAAAAGCTCAGGCGTGGATTAAAGAGATGGAAAAAGCTTTTATTATTGCCAAGGTAGGAAAGGAACAAAAGGCGACTTTTGCTACATACTTGATGAAAGGTGAAGCTAATTATTTTTGTGAATCAAACCAGGCTAGAGCCGGAATAGTAGTAGTAACTTGGACAAGGTTTAAAGACTTATTTTTGAGAATTATTTCTCGTCGAGTATGCAAACCATGATGGAAGTGAAGTTTCTTGAATTGAAGTAAGAGAACATGATAGTTTCAGAGTACGCCGCTAAATTCAATGAGCTGGCAAGATTTTCACCACATCAGGTGGACACGGAGGCAAGAAAGGCGCGCATATTTGAGAATGGTTTGAAGCTGTGGATATATAGCAAGGTGGAAGTTTTGCAGATTAATACATTTTCAATTTTATTGGAAAAGGTTATCGTTGCAGAAGGTGGTAGTGAAGCGGTGTCCAAGTACAATAAGGAAAAGAACAAGAAGAAGATAGAAGGTGGAAATCAGGGTGCCAGCAGTGGTGGCAGTACCAGTAGAAACGCTAGTGGAGCAACAGTGGCAACGACTCAGGAACACAATAAGGGAATATACAATAGAAGAAACCAACGCGTGCAAAGTGTGGAAAGAATCACTCGGGAGAGTGTATGAAAGGGAAAATGTTTGTTATAATTGTGGTCAGGAAGGACATATTTCACCAAATTGTCCTAAGCCGAAGAAAGGTGGTTGTTTTTCTTGTGGAGGAACATGACATCGATTCAAGGATTGTCCATTGAAGAAGAATTCTGATGGAGGAAGTGGGAACAATAGAAGTTCTATAAAGTTAACCATTGGAGGAACAGTTCAGCAGAGTAAGCCGACATCAAGAACATTTAATATGACTGTGTGTTGGGTAAAATCTAATTACGCACAACACACAGGTATACGTGGTCAATAAGTAATATAATAGTAAGTAGAGTATCATTCCCACAGAGAATTAGTAAGAAATCAACCCTTACAATTATCAGCTTCCTATAAATTCAAATTGTATTAAACAATCCAATTTAAGAATTATAATTATAAAAACTAAATATTACTAAAAATACTAAAATCAACAAATATAAAAACTGAATTTTCAAACAAGTATTGGAGAATTAGGCTTACAACTTCACCCTAAGCTTCACTCTGATTATTTCCCTTTATTCTAGTTCAATTACTATACAAGTTTATTAATCAAGAACACGAAAGTAGAATTAGCCACCTCTCGATGCACTAACACCATATTAACTTAAATCCACAATTTAGATAGAATTAAGTTAAACACCTTAATTAACTAACTCACTAAATCTCTATGTGAATTACAATCAAAGAAGGTTTAAGTTCAAGTTCTCTATTCGATTACATGCGATGTTAAGCATATCTCTCTCGAATTCTAGAACACATGCTATATTAACTAAGTCTAGACTCGTACTTTCTCTCTCGAGTGCATACAAGTCCACAAAGAATTGGTGATCAAGAAATTCATAAATTCAACCATAAATTAATATAGATAACTGAGGAACATCTTATTTAACTGAAAATCAAAGTTACATAATCATCGTTCCACTTTAAGATCCATCATAAGCCTAAAAAGTAATTTAGTTCATCGTCAATGAAATGAAAATTGAATTAATTAAAGAAAACATCCTCTCAATTACAAATATAAAACTAGAAAAGAAGAATAAATTCAGAACCACCCTTCTTTTTAGTCCAATCTGTAATTGATGTGAAAATCCTTCAACAAACTCTCTCCAATTCTCTTGCTCCAAAATTTGTCTTCAATGAATGTTAAATTGCCTTCTCCCTCTTCAATCTTGTTGTTTGTTGTTAATTATACACTTAAACACACGTTCAGACTCTAAATCCTAGCCAATATGAGTTCCATGCCATCCCAAACACTTAAGCTCACGTTCCTACAACATTTGAAACCAACTAGGAGTCTTCACATCCCTGTACCCCCGCCCCGATGGGGGTGTAAGCTTGTATTGAGCCAACCCCGGCTGGCTATTGAATTGCTAACTGAGATCAAGTCCCCCCGCCCCGGTGGGGGTGTTAGGCATAAAAGTGCTAGACCCAGCTGGCTAGTAGTCTGTCAGTTGCTCCCTTTTGCTCTTTCTCTTGCCACATTCCACTATAAGTCCATTCTTTTTATCCAAATGCTACTCCACCAATCCTAAACACAAAAAAAAGCTAAACAAGTAAAAACAAACAATAAAAACAAAGATTTCACACAGCTTAAGCTTGAATTTGAAGCTGATAAGTAGGTATAAAACCCACTTATTACTGTGCAAGACACAGTTACATCAAAAGAGGTTATGTCAGGTATAATTCTGATAAATTATTTAAATGCATATGTATTAGTTAATTAAGGAGCTACCTGTTCATTTGTGTCTAATGAATTTGCAAAAAGATTAAATTTACCTTGTGAAAAGTTAAAGAACGCAATCAATATTGAAGTTGTAAACAAAGTAGTGGTCTCTGCAGAGTTTATCTATAGAAATTATTATGTGGAAATAAGGGGACATAAGCTAAGTGTGAACTTGATTCCAATATACCTAGGAGAATTTGATATTATCCTAGGGATGGATTGGTTATTTAAATATGAGGCAGTTATAGAGTGTCATAAGAAGAGCATACACCTTAAGACACTAAATAAGTCTAAGATTATATTTTATGGTAGCAAGTCAACGATGAGTGGGTTTTATACCTATGAATTAACCTATTATTTTAAATATAAATTGTGTTAATTCGTTATTTTTGTGATTCATTTTACTTGTTTAGTGTTGTTTTATGTGTAGGTGTGGTGGCATAGCATTTGGGCTTTAAAAGATGGCTTTGTGGCTAAAATGGGCAAGAAAATGAGCAAAAGCTGGAAAGTAGCAGATTGACCCCCCGCCGGGGCAGACATTATAGAGGCAAAACCCCCACTGGGGCAGGGGTACCTGATCGATAGATAGAAGCACTACCCGCTGGGGCAGGCTATTAATGAAGGAAAACCCCCGTCGGGGCGGGGGTACGGGAAAAGGAACTGTAATGCTGTAGAGGCGTGAAGGATAGAGGTTGGCATGGTCTGGAACTGCATTGGGCATCGAATTATGGTCAGAATACGTATCCTAGGGTAGATATTAACAAAAAACAACAAGGGAGATTATATTTTATTCAATCAACTAAGAATAAAGGAGGAATTGGAAGACCTAATTTGAGCAAAGACATTGGAGGAAGGATTGAAGGTGGAATTCACAATAATTGCATATTGAAGTAGAGAAGAAGGGTGGTTTCATATTCATTCTTTTTCTTTAATTCAATAATTATAATTGAGATGATGTTTACTTTGATGAATTCAGTTGTTAATTCAGTTATGATGAACTAATTTTCTTGTTAGGCTTGTGACGGATCTTTGGGTTAAACGATGATTATGTAGCCTTGATTTTCACTTTAATAATCTATCTTTCAGTTTAACTGTAGTGATTTGTGCTTAAATTTATGAATTGCTTGATCACCAATTCTATGTGGATTTGTATGGATTCGAGAGAGGAAATATGAATCTAGACTTAATCATTATAACATGTGTTCTTGAATTCTGTGATTGAATGGAATTTTGATTAATGTTAGGGTAGAGATATGCCTTGCGTCGCATGTAATCAGATAGAGAACTTGAACTTAAACATTCTTTGATTGTAATTCACATAGAGATAAAATGAATTAGTTAATTAAGGTGTTTAAATTAATTCAATCTAATTTGTGAATTTAAGTTAATATGGTATTAGTGCATCGAGAGATAGCTAGTTCTACTTGAGTGTTCCTGATTAATAAACTGGGATAGTGAATTGAACTGAAATAGGGTGTAATAATCAGAGTTATACTAAAAGTGAAGTTGTAAGCCTAATTCTCCAATATTTGTTTGAAATTACAGTTTTTAAGTTTGTTGATTGCTTGGTATTTTTAGTATTTTTAATATTTTTAGTTTTAATAGCTATAATTCTTGAATTGGATTGTTTAATAAAATTTGGATTAGTAGAAAGCTGGTAATTGTGAAGGTTAATTTCATATTTAATCTCTGTGGGAACGATACTTAACTTATCATTGTATTACTTGTTGACCACGTGAACTTGTGTGTGAGCGTAATTAGATTTCAACTAATAAGTTTTTGGTGCCGTTGCTGGTGATTAGTATAGATTTTTATATTTTACAATATTAGTTTAATTAGTCCAGTTTTACTTAAACATTTTTTTCTTTTGTTTTGTTCTTTCTTATTTCAGGTTCTTGAAGTTGGTTTATGCAATCTTGGTCTAAAAACCCAGACTTTCTTCCTTTTTAGGACGATATCGAGAAACGGTTTCAAAAGCTAAGTAAGTGGATTAAAGACACACGGGAAAACTTTGAGAATTCTGAAAAAGAAGAAGAAATAATGGCCGCTGAAGACTAGAAAGCGTTGAGAGATTTTGCTACACCTAAGGTGACTGAGCTTCAGTCGAGTATCACCAGGCCGGCGATTGCTGCAAATACATTTTAAATCAAGTTTGGGACTATTGAAATGATCCAAAACTTAATTCGGTTTGGGGGACTTGCAAACGATGACCCGAATGAACATTTGGTCAGGTTTTTGGAGATATGTGACACTTTCAGATACAATGGGGTGTCAGACGACATAGTCAGACTTTGCTTCTTCCCATTTACCCATTTACCCATTTACCGTCGGGATCAATCACCACTTGGGAAGATCTTGCTCAGAAATTCCTGGTTAAAGTCTTTCCACCAGCCAAAACTGCAAAGATGAGGAATGAGATCACTATGTTTGAGCAGCAGTATAGAGAGTCTTTATATGAGGCATGGGAACGGTACAAGGAACTACTCAAAAAGTGTCCTCATCATGGACTACAAAAATGGCTGCAGATGAATATGTTCTATAACGGGTTGAGTGGGAATCTCAGGACAAGTATCGATGTATCTTCGAGTGGAGCATTTATGGCCAAGAGCTATGAGGAAGCGTATGATTTGATTGAAACTATGGCATCTAATAACTACCAGTGGCCTACAGCAAGGATGACATAACCAAAGATAGCTGGGGTATTAGAGGTAGATGGAGTAACAGCGCTGGCGGCACAGATTTTAGCCTTATTATAGAAAATAGATGCTCTGACTAGTACACAACCACATCAGCTGGCATATGTTTGTGAGTTATATGCAGGAGAACATCCTACAAAATAGTTTGCAATCAACCCAACATCAGTTCAGTTTGTGGGCAACTACAATAGGATTCCGCAAAATATGTATCAAAATGCCTACAACCCTGGGAATAGGAACCATCCTAACTTTTAATGGAGCAACAATCAAAATCAGCAGGCTCTATGACCTTCTTATCCCCTGGGGTTCCAAAATTAGAATCAACAGGCAGCTCCATCTCATGAGAAAAAAATAGATTTGGAAGAGATATTATTGAAGTACATAGCAGGCAATGAGGCAGCCATAAAAACGCAAGCACCAGAGATTAAGAACTTAGAAAATCAGATGGGACAACTTGCATTGGTTTTAAACAACAGGCCTCAAGGGATGTTGCCGAGTGATAAAGAAAAGAATCCAAGGGGAAATCACGAGCAGTGTAATGCTATTACACTAAGGAGTGGTAAGGAATTGGGGTCTAACTTGGATAGGAAAGTAAGTACAGATGATGATTGTAAGAATGAAGGGAATGAATTAGACAGGAAATCTAAGGAGAAAGTGGGGGAAAAGCCAAAGGAAGACAAACAGGATACAGTTACACCACATGTACCTTTTCCTCAAAGGGTGGAAAGTTAAAAGTTTAAGGACCAGTTTTCAAGGTTTATAGATATATTCAAACAATTACACATCAATATTCCATTCACCGAAGCACTTAGGCAGATGCCACGTTACATTAAGTTCATGAAAGAAATACTTTCGAAGAAACGGAAGCTCTAGGACTTAGAAACAGTGGTGTTGACTAAAGAATGCAGTGCAATACTGCAGAAAAAGCTTCCTCCTAAATTGAAAGATCCAGGAAGCTTTACAATTCCATGCGCAATTCACAATCAAGATGTGGGCAGAGCTCTATGCAATCTAGGAACGAGTATAAATCTTATGTCACTGTCCATTTACTGAAAGTTGGGGTTAAAGGAAGCGAAACCAACCAACATTAGTCTACAACTTGCAGATAGATCATTAACATACCCATTAGGAATAGTTGAAGATGTATTGGTGAAGGTTGACTCATTGATCTTTCCAGTGATTTTATGGTGTTAGATTTTGAAGAAGATAAAAATATCCGTATCATCTTGGGACGACCATTCCTCGCGACTGAACGAATACTGATTGACGTGCCGAGCAGAGAACTAATTATTAAAGTGTTCGATCAGGTAGTGAAGGTAAAAGTATTCAAAGAAATCTCAATCTCGACTGATAAGGATGAAGAGGGTGAGTTGCTCGAGGAATCTATACGTGTCAAATTCGAGGATTGCAGAGAAGTTGGAGGTCTTAAGGCACTAATTAAGGATAATAAGTCAACTTCATTCCCAAACATACAAGTGAACGAGGATGCAATACAATGATGTTGGTTATATGCTATAAACAAAAAGCATGCTGCGAATAGCCCAACCGATCCAGGATAACAAAGGGAGTAGTCGGGCTGAAAGACTCAAAATCAAGCGCTAATTGGGAGGCAACCCAATTTTACTCTTATTTTTAGTATTTGTTTTTAAGTATGTTAATTTATTCATCGTTCAGAGAGTTAGTTTATTTTGAAATTGAGTAGTTAGTTGAGTCATGCTTCTAGTTAATTCAACTTTCAATGTTCAATGCTCTTGTTGTTATCTTAAACTTATAATCTTATGGTGTTTTAGGTACATAGGAAATGCATAGAATATGTATTGGACACAAAGAATTGGAAAAATCAAGCTCAGCTACAGTGTACCCCCCGTCGGGGCGGATAATTTGCATAGAAAACCCCCGCCAGGGCAGGGGTCTTGATTCAAAAACAAGAGACCCCTCCACCGGGGCGAGCATTTAATAAAGGATACCCCTCACCGGGGCGGGGGTCATGAACTAGGAACAGAATATCCCCCCTCATCGGGGTGGGTATCTACAACTTATCACCCCCCGCCGGGCCGGGGGTACAGGAACACAAATAGTCCAAATCGGCAGTTACACACATATAGCCCATCTTCTCCACTTACTTCTCTCACAACCGGCTCTTATACCCCCATTACCCATGATTAAACCACAAACTCCCCACTTCTCCACTACATTAACCCACTAAATACTTAAAACTACTTCTCTCTATAAATCCAAGCCCTAACCACATCGATTTCATCCCATTCCATACAATTTCAAACATAATAGGGTTTGGATTCTTCTAGTTCAAGTTTCAACAAGGAGGAGAGTACTTCAATTGGCCTCACCCGCTACATCAATATCACCATTGAAGGAGAAATCAGTGCAATCAATGAGGGTAAATTTTTGTGCTAATCTTTATCCTAATTTATTCAACATTATTGGGTTATAGTGGACAAATTTGGGAGTATAGTGAGTTGTGCACACCAAGTGCTCGAAGATTTGTTCAAGTAAAGTTTGGGGGAGAAATTGACTTATGTTCATCCAATCTAGTAACATGGCACCAAAACCAATAGCGAAGCGACAACGAGGTGAGAGCTCCGGGTTTACACCACCGACTCGGGTCTTCGATAGGAGAAAGTTCATAAGTGCCATCGCCATCGATTGTTATGATTATCTATTCACCAAAGCACTAACCCCAGAGCGCGGCTTGGCACCCGATAACGTAGATGGCAAAATAAAGAGACAAATATACGAAAAATGATGGGATAGATTTACTGACGAGTCGGAGCCTGCAATCATCAATGCCGTAAAGGAATTATATGCCAATGTGGAGGATAAAGGCCCATTCATAGCATTTGTGAGTGGTAAGCATGTTCTTTTCTGTGCTGATGTCATTAACGAGTACTACCGCTTGTTGTTGGTCGTTTTGCCGATCAATATATGCGTGCAAGTATACACGGTCAACAAGTAATAAAGAGTAAGTAAAGTATCGTTCCCACGGAGAATTAACTAATAAAGTTTACCAAGCACTAACCCATAACCATTTTAGTCTTATTTAAACGAATGATTTAATATAGTGATGAAAACTATAAAATTAAATAATACTAACCACCCCTAGAATGAAACTAGATAATGAAGACTCGAGATTACGATTTCCCCTATTGAATCATTTAAATCGACACACTTCCTGTTAAGCCAAATTAATTATAGTGGATTGTTAGTCGAGAACATAAAAATGAAATATAGCCATCTCTTGATGTACCATACCCATATCATATGTAATCCATAATTGATAAAATACACATGAACACCCACATTATCTAAACTGCTATATGTCTATGCAATTTACAAATAAATAGGATTTAAGCCCAAGCTCTCAATTGACTACGAGTGGTGCTTCGGTATACATCTATCCCAAGCATGAATCATACATTCCATCACCATGTAGAACATACAAACATAAGCTATCAAGATCAGATCTAAATCCATACTTCATTTTTCAAGTTCATATAGATTATCACAATAATTGATGGCCAATCAACTAAGCAAATAAGCATGAATCTTAATAGACAATCTCATAACAATTAATAAGACTAACAATGAAGTATGTCAAAATAAACTAGGCAATAGATTCCATTGCAATCCCAAAATAGAATTTAACTCATAGTTGAATTAGAATCCATGATCCACAATTGAATATACATTGAAAGATACAAATAGAAGTAAAGAGAATTAGGGATTAAGAATAGCAAATATGAGTTTCTTCTCTTGTTTCACTTCTGAACTTTCAAGGATCTTCAATTGCTTCAATCCCCAAATCTTAGCTATTCTAGGGTTCTAATCTACTCTAATCTAATAAGGAAATTAAAGAAAAGAAAAAAGCATATGTAATGTAAAATGATCCCCCAAGGGTGGAATCCCCTCTACATACTGATAATACGTCTAATATATAAGCCCTAATTAAACTCCCCTCTAAGTTACGCTTCAAACGCACTATCTAGTGAAAAAGTCATCTCTAGTCAACTTCTGAAGTGGCGCGGCCACACTGGAATTGGCCTAAAGTTGGGCGCGCCCACGCTCAAGTATCAAATCGCATTTTTTTGCTCCAAGGAATGGCGCGGCCGTGCCTAAAATACACTGGAAATCTGCGAGCCCGCGCTGTATGTTTTCTGCTGCAGTGTCCTCTGGTAAAACAGCCATAACTTTTGATCCGGGAAGAGTTACGGGGTCTTCCACCTCTCAAATCGAAGCTCTCGACGAGCTCTACAAGTTTAATTCTTTGAAAATTGAGAAATGATGGATGGATGAAGGCTGAAATTGGGTTGGAAGTGACAGCTTAGCAAATGGCCACCCAAAACAGTGACGTTCAACGTTCGTTGGTACAAAGGTCATAACTCTTGCATCCGAACTCTGATTGGAATGATTCAAGATGTTTCAGAAAGCTAAAAAGATTCTCTACAACATAATCTAAGTTCCAAGCCCAGAACATGAAATGAACATGAAAGCCCAAACGATCCCTAAATTATTTTTCCTTGCGTTTTCATACCAATAGTCACTCACATCGTTCCTAAGCATAAGATCTACAAAATGAACACAAAA
The DNA here is from genome assembly GCA_020205615.1 of Panax quinquefolius. Lineage (NCBI taxonomy): Eukaryota > Viridiplantae > Streptophyta > Magnoliopsida > Apiales > Araliaceae > Panax > Panax quinquefolius. The sequence continues at coordinate 92,174,608 of CM035159.1, forward strand.
TGCATGAAAAGTAGCTAAAAAACATGATTATAAGCAAATAATTCAAGTAACATATACCGGATAAGTAGGTATAAAACCTACTTAATAAATACCCCCAAACTTAAACTGTTGCTTGTGCCCAAGCAACACAACATAATGCAATCCACACGCTATGCAAGCTACGCTACTATGACAATGAATCCCACATTCTCAGCCAAATATGAATTCCAATAAGGTATGCCTCAGAGAAATATCCAGATCCAAGAACAAAGCATCAAACTAAGCTACAGGCATAATGACATACAATTAGATAATCCCAACATGCTATAAAGATGTGTGTGTGTGTGATGTGTTCACAAATAAACTTGACAAAGGCAAAGATTTCACATGTTATACTGCTTAAGAAAGAAAACTGAGGTTTAAATTAAGAATTATGCATACAAATGAAGCAACAACTACTCTAACACATCAGTACAAGGTAAGGTTTAGCAAAGGGTTTCTTTTGCTTAATTTTACTCATGAGGGCGATGTTCGTACTTTCCCGCGATGTTTATTGATTTTTTTATTTCGCATGACTGTGCAATGTCTCATTCCATTAGGCTAACAGTGCTACCCCTTAGCGAGCTTTCAACCAACGACTCCCAGACCATTAAGACCTTAGGACTCTAGGTGTAGAGACAATCCCCTCGGGCGTACTTACTCAAGTAACAAAGGCCCCAAAACAAGACTAGCCACGATATTTTTTTTATTTTTTCTATTTTTTTCTATTCTTATCTTTTTCTTTTTCTCCTTTTTTATATATAGCAAGCATACCCATGCATTCCCAAAACTTGAGTTTCAGTCTCTTCATAGTCATTACTCACTTCCTACACAATTATATCATTAAAACTAATATTTTCCTCTCAGTAGACAAGAATGCTAATCTTAACCAACAAGCAAATAGGAACATTGTCGTGCTACCTGGTAACATCAAAACAACAGGCATAGATTACATCATGTATGAAATTATAACTAAGTTTAAGTTATCAACAAAGTTCAAAAATCTATCACATTTCTATGTCATCACTGGTAAATTAGAATTCAATTAACTAAAAACTTGGGATTATGAAATGTTATGCAACTAAACAGATATTAAGCAAACAAAAAGAAATAATTTACTGCAAAATTAAACTAATAACTACTAACATGCAATTGACTATATGTAACATGAAATTACTCTATATGATGCATCTACACTACATGCTCTAAACTACTGACTAAACCTAATACCCTCAACTTAAAATTAATAATGCCCTCATTGTAATTAAAAGTGAAAGAATACTCCCCTAAGTGGCAATGTCATCTCCGTTCGCCTCCTTATGATCCGATGGTATATCAGGCGGTGGATAAGTTTGAGATATTCTATAGTTGGAAACTAAGTGTGGACTTCTAACTGTCCGAATGCTTGAGTCAGAAATTCTAAAAATTTAGCATTGTTTTTTTTTCTATGATTGAGATATGGCGCGGCCGCACTGTGTTTGGCTTGTGGTTGGACGCGGCCGCGCTACCCTGTACCTTGGTAGCTTCAGTTTATTTTTATTTATTTTTTGATTTCTGTTTGATCCTGAGTGCTTATAGGAATTAGATTGAACCTGAGAGGAGAAACAATAAAACTGTTATTAAGACTTACAACTATCAAACATCTAAGAAATATGAAAAGCATGAAGAATTAAACATAGTAGAAGAAGTAAATGGAAATATAAATAAGAATTAAACAAGGAGGGAGAAAGATTGGATGGGGTGCCTCCCATCGAGCGCTTGGTTTATAGTCCATTAGCTGGACTCTTTTCTTGACAATGCTATCCTATTTCTCTACGATAAGCTAGGAGCCCTCCATCCATTAGAACTGCAATGTGCATAGGTAGGTTCCCCATCATGAGAGTCTTCGGATTGAAGCCACCTAGCATATTTCCTGTACATGATCTCTCCAGTTCCATTGCATCGCCAGGTGCTTCTCCCATTATATCTGTGAATAGATTTTTGCATTGAGGCATGAAAGATACAACTGGATTTTCTTCTTCTATGATCTCTTCCTCAGCCCGCCATGGTTTGTAAGAGGCCTCATAATCATAGAAATTCTTGCTTTGGATGTGACTACCAAGGGGACATGGGTGTGAAAAATTCACTAAATTTTTCAACTCTAACTGAGAAGGCACTTGGGGTATTATACAAGTCAGCTCATGATCTTCATTTTCCATACCCCCAGTTGTCTCCTCAATGTCCACTCCTTTCAGTTCATTCAGTGGCATGTACATTTCTGGATCTCCATCAGTTTCATCATACATGACATAGCACCAATTATTTTGAGGGCGATTGTTCAAGGCTTCGAATATTTGATCCCTTTGATTCTAAAGCTTTCGAATTGACCTCTCTTGCCTAATCATCTTCTCCTCAGTTGATGCTACAAACTTGAACCACAAAGCCTCCAGTCTTGAATTATCTTTTTTAGTTTCGAAATCCATGTATTGAGGACCATTCATTGAGGAGTTAATGAGTTGTTCCATCTGTCTGTTAAGATTTTGGCTTGATAACTCCTGACTCATCATTATCTCTTCATGGTCTGCTAAGCTTTTTGACATGAATTCCTTCAACCTTGAATTTTCTTCTTGTTGCATTGGAGGTGGATTTGAGAAATCTGATGGATATGTTGGACTTGAGATGCAGTATTGGTCTTGATAGTTATAACTCCATTCATAATCTGGGTGATATCGCCAACCTTGATGATCATTGGGATAAACATTGTTGTTGAGGTAATCACCCCCAAATTGTACTTGTCCAACTCTGATGTTGAACTGATAACTCGGATGCTCGCCAGCATAATATTCACATGTAACTGCTATCTCTCGTGTATGTTAGGCTGCAAGAACATCCAACCTCTCCGAAAATGTTGCAATTTGTGCTGACAATGTAGAAAATACATTGAGTCCTTCAGTTCTGGGGTCCCTTGGTTGAGTTATATCTGTATAAGGCCATTGATAAGCAAAGTCAACCATGGTACCTGAAAAGAGAGAAATATAAGAAGATAATTAAAATAAAATAAAAATGTTTAAATTAAGACTAATTTGATTGAAATTAATGTTGGAAAAAATTTATTAAGCTAATTCCTCGGCAATGGCGCCAAAAACTTGTTGGTCGTTTTACCGATCAATATATGTGTGCAAGTATACACGGTCAACAAATAATAAAGAGTAAGTAAAGTATCGTTTCCACGGAGAAATAACTAATAAAGTTTACCAAGCACTAACCCATAACCATTTCAGTCTTATTTAAAAGAATGATTTAATATAGTGATGAAAACTATAAAATTAAATAATACTAACTACCCCTAGAATGAAACTAGATAATGAAGACTCGAGATTACAATTTCCCCTATTGAATCATTTAAATCGACACATTTCCTGTTAAGCCAAATTAATTATAGTGGATTGTTAGTCGAGAACATAAAAATGAAATATAGCCATCTCTCGATGTACCATACCTATATCACATATAATCCACAATTGATAAAATACACATGAACACCCACATTATCTAAACCGCTATATGTCTATGCAATTTACAAATAAATAGGATTTAAGCCCAAGCTCTCAATTGACTACGAGTGGTGCTTCAGTATACGTCTATCCTAAGCATGAATCATACATTTCATCACCATGTAGAACATAAAAACACAACCTATCAAGATCAGATCTAAACCCATACTTCGTTTTTCAAGTTCATATAGATTATCACAATAATTGATGGCCAATCAACTAAGCAAATAAGCATGAATCTTAATAGACAATCTCATAAAAATTAATAAAACTAACAATGAAGTATGTCAAAATAAACTAGGCAATAGATTCCATTGCAATCCCAAAATAGAGTTTAACTCATAGTTGAATTAGAATCCATGATCCACAATTGAAAATACATTGAAAGATACAAATAGAAGTAAAGAGAGTTAGGGATTAAGAAGAGCAAATCTGAGTTTCTTCTCTTGTTTCACTTCTGAACTTTCAAAGATCTTCAATTGCTCCAATCCCCAAATCTTAGCTATTCTAGGATTCTAATCTACTCTAATCTAATAAGGAAATTAAAGAAAAAAAAAAGAGCATATGTAATGTAAAATGATCCCCCAAGGGTGGAATCCCCTCTACATACTAATAATACGTCTAATATATAAGCCCTAATTGAACTCCCCTCTATGTTACGCTTCAAGCGCACTATCAAGTGAAAAAGTCATCTCTAGTCAACTTTCGAAGTGGTGCGGCCGTGCTGGAATTGGCCTGAAGTTGGGTGTGCCCGCGCTCAAGTATCAAATCATGTTTTTTTTTTCTCCAGGGAATGGCGCGGCTGCGCCTAAAATAAACTGGAAATCCACGCGCCCGCGCTGTATGTTTTTTGTTGCAGTGTCCTCTGGTAAAATGGCCATAACCTTTGATCCGGGAGGCGTTACGGGGCCTACCACCTGTCAAATAGAAGCTCTCGACGAGCTCTACAACCTTCTTTCTTTGAGAATTGGGAAATTATATACAGGTGAAGGCTTAAATTGTGTTGGAAGGGACAGCTATGCAATTGGCCACCAAAAACAGTGACATTCAATGGTCGTTGGTACAAAGGTCATAACTCTTGCATCCGAACTCCGATTGGAATGATTCAAGATGTTCCAAAAAGCTAAGAAGAAGCTCTACAACATAATCCAAGTTCCAAGCCAAGAACATGAAATGAATATGAAAGCCCAAACGATCCACAGATTACTTTTCCTTTCATTTTCATACCAATAGTCGCTCACATCGTTCCCAAGCATAAGATCTACAAAATGAATACAAAATGCATGAAAGGTAACTAAAAAACATGAGTATAAGCAACTAATTCAAGTAACAGATACCAGATAAGTAGGTATAAAACCTACTTATCACTTGCGAGTGCCTAGCGAGTGCCAATATGCCTATTTGCATGACCATAATCCCGACTATGAGGCCATGTTAACTGAAATAACAAAGCCGGGCACCTCATGGGTCAAGGGACGTAAAGGGGGCACCATATTCCATAACAAGGATCTGAGCCGGTATGGTAAAATATGGTACGCGTTCATGTGCGCCAAGCTATTCCCGTCCACACATACGATAGAGGTGACAAAGGAAAATATACTTCTTTTGTATGTAATTATGCAAGACTTTCTCATCAACGTGGGTGTCATCATAAGTTTCTCTATTTGAAGATGCCTACGAAGGCAATTTTTCGGTGGCTTGCCACACCCATCTCTCATATGTGGGCTGTGCAGGCAGGCGGGAGTTAGGTGGTTCGCGATGAGACCACCCAGATACCACTACAGAATTTGGACACAGGGATGATTGCAAGGTATTCAGTTTGGCCCGGGGACGAGTCGCACCCAAGAGGAGTCGGGTTCATATTTCCACCAGCCTCGAAGGATTAGGCTGATGCTAGGGACACCTCTAACGATGATGACTTCCAGGTGGATGAGACTACGGGAGAGTAGGCAACTGAGGAGATGCAACAGACAGACGAATATATGCTTAGCTCTCAATTCTACAACCTCCAGAGCCAAATTGATTGATATAACAAGGAAGCCAATAGACAAATGAGGAGACTTACAGCCAGGCAGGACCACATGTTCAAGGCCATGAACATGTCTTTCGCCTCCTTAAAAGTGACACTTCAAAGTTTCAATCCAAATGCTCATTTTCCATACCAGTAGTCTGCCCCAATGCCATGGTTCCCACCTTCTGATTCTGACAATGAAGAGCAACAGCCACCACCACCTCAAGCTTAGGCAATTATAGGGAAGTCCTCGTATACTTACTGTTTATTTCTATAATGAGGACATTGTAATTGTTAAAGTTTGGGGGAGTAGTTTAATTTTGTTATGTTTATTTAGTTAGTTTTGCATATGTTAGTTTAGTTTCATGTTTAGTGTAGGTTTATTATATGTTTGCATTCATGTAGTGTAATAGTTGCATAGTAGTATAGGTTTGTAAATAGTTTTTATTTCATTAGTTTTCATTCTGTCATATTTTATATTGCATAAGTCCAGCGGTTTGATATAATTTAGTTTATTATGGCCAATGATGAGATTGGGATTAAGTAATAAAGTACAGTACCGACTGTTAGAACTTTGATGTGATTTCTATTATGAATTGAATCTTCTCCTGTTTAAAATTGGAATAATCAAGGTTAACACGTTAGAGACAACTATGTTGATTAATTAAGTTTAAATTGGCACATAATGGACTTCTTAAGGATAATACTAGTTTGAATGAATGAAAGACATGAATAGGTCGAGATGGCTAAATTTAGGCAAAAACTTAAGTTTGGGGGAAAACTTTGGGATATATAAGCTTTAAAAAAAAGGGAAGAATGAATAAATACCATAACTAGTCTTATTTTAGGGCCTTTGTTACTTGAGTAAGTACGCCCGAGGGGATTGTCTCTACACCTAGCGTCCTAAGGTCTTTATGGTCTGGGAGTCGTTGGTCAAAAGCTCACTAAGGGGTAGGACTGTTAGCCTAATGGAATAAGATATTGCACAGTCATGGTTAAAAAAAACAATAAAATGGGAAAAGTGCAAAAAGCCCCTGTAATGATAAGTAAAGCATAAGTATCCTGGATTGGACTCTTGAACTTGGTGGATGTTCGACTTTAGGTGGATCTAGCTTGTTCGTGAATTTTGTGAGTTTACACTATATGATGCCTTTAAAGAGATCTATTATTGTTGTGTTTAGCATTATATCAGTTAGCATGGATGTTGAGCACACACGCACTATACCAGTAATAACATTTTAAGATTTGATGATTGATGGGAAATTGTTGATTGGTTTTGATATGAAGTATTGTTGTGTTCGCTTGATTTTTCTGAGGTCGGTTGAATAGACTTGTTTCTATCACTGCAGCTGGATTCATAGGCATATAGATTAGTTTCATTACATTTCATTGCATTGCATTGCATAGCACTTTTGTTTTGTTTTGTGATGGAGGACTAGCACGGGTTTATGTTTGGGGGATTTTGATGAGTGGGTTTTATACCTACGAATCAGCCTATTATTTTAAACTTAAATTATGTTAATTTGGTATTTTTGTGATTCGTTTTACTTGTTTAGTGTTGTTTTATGTGTAGGTGTGGTGGCATGACATTTGGGATTTAAAAGATGGCTTTATGGCTAAAGTGGGCAAGAAAATGAGAAAAAGCTAGAAAGTAGCAGATTGATTGACCCCGTAAATGGATACTGATCGAAAAGAAGCTAAGCACCGCATCGGCAAGGCTATTAATGAAGGAAAACCCCCGCCGGGGCAGGGGTATGGGAAAAGCAAGACTTTTGTTTGAACTGTAATGTTGTAGAGGCATGAAGGATAGATGTTGGCATGGTCTGGAACTGCATTGGGCGTCAAATTGTGGTCAGAATACGTATCCTAAGGTGGATATTAACAGAAAACAACAAGGGAGATGATATTTTATTCAATCAACTAACAATAAAGGAGGAATTGGAAGACCTAATTTGAGCAAAAGCATTGGAGGAAGGATTTAAGGTTGAATTCACGATAATTGCATATTGAAGTAGAGAAGAAGGGTGGTTTCATATTCATTCTTTTTCTTTAATTAAATAATTGTAATTGGGATGATGTTTACTTTGAAGAATTCAGTTGTTAATTCAGTTATGATGAACTAATTTCCTTGTTAGGCTTATGACGGATCTTTGGGTTAAACGATGATTATGTAGCCTTGATTTTCAGTTTAATAATCTAACTTTCAGTTTATATGTAGTGATTTGTGCTTGAATTTATGAATTCATTGATCATCAATTCTATGTGGATTTGTATATATTCGAGAGAGGAAATACAAATCTAGACTTAATCATTATAGCATGTGTTCTTGAATTTCGTGATTGAATGAAATCTTGATAATGTTAGGGTAGAGATATGCCTAGCGTCGCATTTAATCAGATAGAGAACTTAAACTTAAACCTTCTTTGATTGTAATTCACATAGAGATACATTGAATTAGTTGATTAAGGTGTTTAGCTTAATTCTATCTAATTTGTGCATTTAAGTTAATATGGTATTAGTGCATCGAGAGATGGCTAGTTCTACTTGAGTGTTCTTGATTAATAAACTGGGATAGTGAATTGAACTAAAATAGGGTGTAATAATCAGAGTGATACTAAAAGTGAAGTTGTAAGCCTAATTCTCCAATATTTGTTTGAAATTACAGTTTTTAAGTTTGTTGATTACTTGGTATTTTTAGTATTTTTAGTTTTAATAGTTATAATTCTTGAATTGGATAGTTTAATAAAATTTGGATTAATAGAAAGCTAGTAATTATGAGGGTTAATTTCATATTTAATCTATGTGGGAATGATACTTAACTTATCATTGTATTACTTGTTGACCACGTGCACTTGAAAGTGAGCTTAATTAGATTTCGACCAACAGTCGCCAAGACAAACTGTCTGGCAATGATGCAGGCCAATAGGATGTTACAGAAAGGTTGTGAAGGTTATTTGACTCATGTAGTGGATACACGGATGGTGAATTCGGATATGGGACAGATACCTATAGTCAATGAGTTTGATGATGTCTTTCCAAAAGAACTTCATGGACTTCAACTGTACTGAGAGATAGAATTTGTGATTGATTTAGTACCGGGGACATCATCGATATCGAAAGCACCGTATAGTATGGCTCCAGTAGAAATGAAAGAGCTAATGATCCAACTACAGGAGTTTTTGGATAAGAGGTACATCCAACCTAGTATATCCCCGTGGGGAGTACTGGTGTTGTTTGTAAAGAAGAAAGATGGTTCGATGAGATTGTGTATGGATTATATAGAACTGAATAAGGTGATAATAAAGAATAAATATCCGTTACCAAGAATAGACGATCTGTTTGATCAACTAATTAAAGGAGTGAGATGTTTTTCGAAGATTGATTTGAGGACTAGTTATCATCAGCTAAAGGTGAGAACAGAGGATGTATCAATGACAACATTTAGAACTCGTTATGGCCATTATGAGTTCTTAGTGATGTCGTTTGGATTGATGAATGCGCCAACTACTTTTATGGACTTGATGAACATGATATTTAAACCTTATTTGGATACATTTGTTGAGGTGTTCATTGACGACATTCTGGTGTATTCAAAAACTTAAGAGGAGCATGCTGATCATCTATGGATGGTGTTGGAAACATTGAGAAGGGAGAAATTATATGCAAAATATTCAAAGTGTGAGTTCTGGTTGAAGAGAGTTCAATTTTTGGGGCATGTTATCGACAACGAGGGAATTTATGTAGATCCAGCAAAGGTAGAAGCAGTGAAAATTGGGGACAACCGAAGATGCCGATAGAGGTCAGAAGTTTCTTAGGATTGGAAGGATATTACCAGATGTTTATTCAAGATTTCTTAAAGATAGCGACACCATTGACTAATCTGACGAGGAAGACTGTTAAGTATGTGTGGACAGAGAAGTCTGAATAGAGTTTTCAGGAATTAAAGAAGCGACTAAGTGAAGTGCCTGTGTTATCTTTACCAGATAATACAGGAGGTTTTACAGTGTATAGTGATGTGTCGCAGAAAGGACTAAATTGTGTATTGATGTAGAATGTTAAAGTCATTGCGTACGCATCACGATAGTTAAAGGAATATGAGAAGGGATACCCTATCTATGATGTCGACGTCGGGATTTTTATTTCTCCCTTTTTTGTTCTTATCTTTTGGTATTCTCATGTTAGGTGAGATTTGTTTGAAAAAAACAAGTTATGAAAAGGTCCGACATGTATATATTGACGATTGGACTGTAAGAGTTGCCAGTTGGTATTTTTAAATGGTTGCACCAACTCAACCGAGAAAAGGTTTGCACATTAACCTAGTGATGTAACACTGCTAAACAGGTCTGTGAAATCGAGATTCGTTAGGGTCCGGGGAATTGATTATGCGGAGGGAAGGTGTTAGGCACCCCCCGACATCCGTGTTACCACAGTGACCGCCACTTTTCAAATCAAACTATTATATGAATGTGTGTGTGTGTGGGTCAATGTGCAATTATCTGGAAGTAGTGTTATGCCTCTTTTGTACCTATATACAAAAGGTTTGAAGTTTATATAAAAGTTCAGTTTTAACAAGATATAGCAATGATGTTTTGTAAAAGAGATTTTTCAAACCCTTATGCTCAATAATAATTGAGGCCTTTGATACTTCCATTTTATTATATGTATTCGGCTTGATTGCTTTTATTTTTGAGACGTGAGGCATCTTCGAGAAAATAAGATACATAGTAGTGTCGAATTCCTTGTGGGCATGAGAGCCATATAAGGAAATTCAAACACCGTGAATAATTTACAAGCTGGTTACAACAAAAAATGTCCATCACAGGAACCGAATCTAGATCCAGAAGACTGAATATGTGGTCACATGATTCCTAGGCTCACATGATGTTGCAGTTTGTATGAAAGTTGTAGCGATTATATATATATATAAGAAATATATATATATATATATATATATATATATGAACGATCAACCATAGCAAGTAAACTCCATGGGGATTGGAAATGTAAATATATAAAAGTCGTAAATATATATATAGAACGATCAACCGCCATGTAAGTAAACTCTGTGTCGACATAAATGTGTGTATATATATATATATATAGTCAGTAAATGCCTTTGGATATATATCGATCCGTGCTCGGTTAAATCGATTCGAGGATATATATATAAAAGCGGTAAACGCACCGGTATTATTTCCTGGCTCAATCAAATAGAGTTTGATGATAACAATATATATATATATATATATATATATATATATATATATATTAATGTACTATTTATTAATGTACTATTTATCAAAAATTAAAAGTCATTAATTATAACTTAAAATATTTTTAATTCATTTATATCCTTTTTAAATGATTAATAAAACCATTTTAAACTATTTATTTAATATAATTATTAAATAAATTTAATATCATTAATAATAAATTATTAATGAAATTATCTTTTAAATATTAAAAGTTATATTTTATAACTTAAAATATTTTTAAACATTTTATTTTCATTTAAAATGATTTTTATAATATTAAAATCATTTTAAAACTAATTTATTCAATACAAATATTAAATAAGTCTAATATCATTAATATTAAATATTAATATTTTTTCATGACAAAATATCAAAAGTTATATTTTATAACTTCAAATATTTTTATAATGCTTAAATAATTTTTATATGATTTTTAAATCATTAATTCTATTTTCAACAACTTATTTAATATATTAGTTAAATAACTTAATTATCATTAATATTAATTTATTAATGAAATGCATTAAAAAATATTAAAAGTCATTAAAAATAACTTAAAATATTTTCTTCTTTCATAATATAATTTTAAATGATTTTTCAAGTATTAAATTCATTTTTAAATAATTTATTTAATATAATAATTAAATAAATTAAATATCTTTAATATTTTAAAAATATTAAATATTTATGAAATATATTAAAAATTATTAAAAACTAATTTTCAGACTTTAAAATAATTTTTAGTAATTTAATTTGTATTTTTTTATAATTAAAAACTAATTTTCTCTATTTATTTAATAAAATAATAAATTTTAGAAATAAAGTGTCGCTAAAGACTGCCTATAGCAAAAAAACCGTCGCTATAGGTGTTCTTCATGTTCTTGGCAAAACCCAGAACATTCATGTCAGTTATCAAGTGGCCTACTTTGACCAAGATTTCTGACCAGATCATGATGTTTCTGGACTATCTATTGATCACTATTTGTAAAACTAATGCAATACTACATGATACAACAACAATCATGATCATAAAATACATAACAAAGGAGATCTGGGCATCTAAAGTGGCTGTCAGAGATTTTCTTCATTTTCTGGGTTACCCAGAAATGAAGAGCAGTTCGACTGTTCATATTTGGGCTTCCACAACTCGCACTCTATATGATGTTTTTGTGATCTAAAAGTTGTAGTGTGTAGCTAACATGTAGGTGAAGAGATCTATTGTATAAAACAGACATAACAACAACAAATCAAGCAGCTAATGCTCGGTCAAACCCTGACAAAAGTAGTGTTCTCAAGTTTTCTGGAATTTCTAGAAAACAAATTCCGTGAACGAGTAGACTGGTTTGACCTTCCACTGTGTTCAATATATTTATGATTTAAAGGATCTAAAAACATGTACCCATAGTACACATAACATACTACAACTTAGATTCAAGAACCATAACAAAACATCAAAACACTGTCAGATCTGGAGCCATAAAAACTTGTCAGACACGATATGGGCATGATCTGGGCTGCCCAGATTTGTCTAGTCATGGTCGGTCAACAACCTTTGACCAACAATATCTATTAATCTATGCATGATCTGGTCCTGCTATGAGTTCCAAAACACAAATCTCATGACATACTACATGTATCAACCTTCAAAACATAAAAACCATAAACAGAAAGAGATCTACATGACCTGAAATTTGGTTGTCAGACAAAAAAAATATTTTTCCAGATTTTTGAAAACTTCAAATTCGAGCCTCTAGACGTTATGGATCCAACATCTAGCCACCCAGATCATCTGTTTACACCATAAACAACATATTTTAACACTAAAAACTAACATCTAACAACATATCAAAGATAAGATTCTAGGATTAGCTTTATACCTCACTTTGAACAATTTGGATTCTAGGCTTCTGATTTGATAGTGGATTTCGTGGGGCTTGATTTTGTGACTGGTATACTACTATATTTCGTAGGTTAGAGAGAGAGGGTCTTGGATGAGTGTGGTGATCAAGTGAGCAATAATGTAACATTTTCTTTCTCTAATTCTATATATATGAGTCTTTGATGCATGAATTGGCTGATGTTGCTTGATTTGCTGGAGATTTAATCACATGGGGTTAGTGGGAGTGGTTGAGCAACCCCAATTTTGCTAGATTTACAAGTTAGCTACAAATAATGCAAGAGGGGTAAAATTCTCATTAGCCTTATGATTTTAATGGCAAACATGTAACATGGCAAACCCTTAGTGTTTGACCATTAGGGTTTATGTGACGACCCCAAAATAGGTCCATTCCACCCAACCCATTCTGAGTCGCCAAATACATGGTACAGAAACAACTACAACTTTATTATCACAACAATAAAACTGTGAGTTTAAATACAAATATTATCTTCTAGACAATATTTATACTCAAATAAATCCTCATCACATTTATTGATACATTATTTTACAATAATGGTGAGGACTACTAAACAACTCTCTCTAGAACCTTCATTCCATACCCCGACTAGTACTCGCTACATTCTCGCCTCCTGAGAAGAAAAATGGAACAACAAGGAAAAGGGTGAGCTCAACTAGCCCAGTAAAGAATGTTATGACTAAGATAATATACAACAAATTATCTTAAGTCTCCAACAGGGAAAAATCGATAGAATACAATAGACAACAAGTTTCAGATCAATATTCGCAGCGGAAATAATAATTCATAGAAGAGTTACGTAGAGAATGAAATCTACTATAATCTATGAATTTAACAGTCCATCATCAATATTTTATCCCTGTAACATCAATCAATATTCATCTCAAATCAAATATTCATCTTTGCACTACAGGCCAAAGATATTCATCAATCGGTCATGTTCATCTCAACACCTGTTCATCTTTGCACTAAAGGCCAAAGATATTCATCAATCGGTCATGTTCATTTAAACACCTGCTCATCTTTGCACTACAGGCCAAAGATATTCTTCAGAAATCATTCATCTTTGCACTACAGGCCAAAGATATTCAATAATATCATCATTTAAGACTGAGGATGATGAAAATACTTTTAAAGAACGAATCCAGTGAATCAAAATGACAAGGATTAAGGATTCGTACTTGGTTTTATCCACGTCCAAAAATACCTCAAAAATAATCACAGTGGTGTAAAATTCAAGAATGATCAAAATATGGATACAATCAAAGCTAGTATCCAGAATAGATATTTTAGACGAAAAGAAAAATTTTCATTTTTCGGTGAATAGTGCCGTATTCGTGAATAGTGCCGTATACGTGAATAGTGCCGTATACGTGAATAGTAACTCCGACACCAAAAGATAGAAATTCCACAAAAAAACATTTTCACGCTTCATGAATAGTACTCGTGAATAGTAACTCGTGAATAGTAACTCATGAATAGTAACTCGTGAATAGTAACCCCGAAATGAAAAAGTTCCAAATTTGATAAAAAGTATCAACCAATATTTCAGCATAATGATATTGAAGAATTAATATCATTTGAGAAGAAAATAACATCCCTTACCTCAAAGAATCGATTACTTGGAAGGAAAGGTCGGAAGTGATCTTTGAATGAAACTTATCTTTGAGCAAGAACTCTCAAAGTATCTAAATACTCACAAAATACGCTCAATAATATAGAGAGAGAAAGAGAAAACTTTGTTTCGGTGTGATTTTCAATTCTAACTTAGCCCTCTATTTATAGGAAAATGTTAGCCGTACCAAGGCAGACTTGATTGCTACCGATGGCTTTACACCGCTACTATTGCCACCCACCACATTTGAAATAAAATTCAGCACATTTCTTCACCAACCACAAGTGGGGCCCACTCAATTCTAGAATTTTCCACCAAAATCAATTATAAACCTAATTTTAGAATCCGACACCTCTTAAAATTCACAACAAATCATTCGTGCATTTTAACGGTTCAAAATTTGTGGACATATACTCAACTTATGTATGTATAACATACCCAAAAATTACCACAATCCAACGGTCGGATTAAAATTATAACCCCCAATATATCTCAAAACCCCGATTTGATTTTTAATACCTCCAACTGAGATAAAATCGATAAAACACCTCAACATTAATTCCTTCATTAATAACCACATAAATAAATCCATCATTTATATTCATATAAAATAAATATTTCCTTATCATATGAATCAATAATTAATTATTCACAAATAATATTACGTAATCACATTTATGACAACCAGTTGTTCCCGAGGAAAGAGGGCTTTCAATAAGGATCTCTCCTCACTTGGTAGCGCAATTAGGTGACCAAACCTCTCCTCGATGAACTTTCTAGACATTGCCAATAATGCTATCTAATAATATTATTCAAATAATATGAATTATTGATCCGATAATGGGAAATCTTACGTGCGATGACAATTATTGAAACAAGAATAATATAAAATACCAACGCAAGCAATTATTGAATCAATAAAATAAACTATTGAGCGGTACTCATCGTAATAATTATTGAGTAGTGCCTTCTTACGTAAGGATCAATAATTCAACATAATTGTGCAATCTGGGTGTGCTTCTTTATGCAACCACGCCGTATTCGTATTTTAACCACCGGGTATTCCAACAGTCTTAATTGGTAACAACTTCACGCCGTTATTTATAACCACCCAAACTTTGTCGTTTTCCTCATCCAATCGCTTTCATGGGTTATGGGGCCCACACATGGGCTGCATGGCCGGTAAATACGAATATTCCCACGACGATGACGAATATTCCACGACCAAACGAATATTCCCCGACAAAAATGAATATTTTATAACCACTTGCTTATTTTGAAATATTTGCGTATTTAACCCTTAACTATCCACATTAATCAAATCAACCCTTACTATTTCAAAATAATAAATAAAGGAAATTCCTTTTTATTTAAAAAAATTTCGGTCTTACAACCTCCCTCCTTATGAAATTTTCGTCCTCGAAATTGACGTACGTACCTGGTGTTTCGAAAAGGTAAAGATACCTCGCTTTCATTTTCGTTTCCAACTCCCAGGTCATTTCCTCAATAGCATGGTTTCTCCACAAAACTTTAACTTATGGTATAACCTCAGTACATAGGTCATGTTCTTTCCTCTACAAAATCTTGACAGGTACCTCCTCGTACGTTAAGTCTTCGGCTATCTCGTCCGGTTCTAACTCAATGACGTGTTTCGGGTCGTCCACATATTTACGTAACATCGATACGTGAAAAACGTTATGAACACGCGTCATACTTGGTGGTAAAACGAGTCTATAGGCCACAGTTCCTATTCGATCGAGAATTTCAAATGGATTAATAAATCGAAGGTTTGAGCTTTCCTCACCTCACCGATTCTCGCTTTTAAAATAACAACTTCTTGCACCTCCTTCTTCAAATTCATCAGCTCCGGTGTGTAGCTTGAACAGCTTTAACTTTATCGATTAAAGTCGATTATACTCGTATATCATCACGTGGGTACCTAGAGTTTTCATCTCCATCTCTATTATTTGTAAATTATACGAAATTAGTCTTTGACAATATCGTACTCGTACTTATATACGATCTTCTACTCAACACGTCAGCTACCACGTTCGCTTTTCCAGGATGGCATGGTCAGAACATGTGCTGAAATGAGTCTCCTCTTGAGTTCTTCGAAGCTCTTCCCACATTCCTTGCTCCATTCGAATTTTGTATCTCTACGAGTCAGCTGCGATAATGAAATAGCGATTCGAGAATATCCTTCAACGAATCTCCGATAATAACCAACTAAGCCTAGAAAGCTACGTATTTCGATTACTGACTTAGGTTGCTCTCAACTGTGACTCATATCCCAATCTTGGATAAGAAGTTCACAATGACACCTATCAGTTTACTATCGCACGAATATGGCGCCCCTATAGAGAGTGCGGCAGGTGAATTCCACAAAGGAAGTCACAAGATAAAGGCTCATGTACCAAATTCTATAGTTGAATTTTTAACTCCTGAAGTTCAATAGGAGCCATTCGATATGAGATTTTAGAAATGAGTTTTGTACCGGGTTCAAAGTCGATACAAAATTTAATATCAGTCTTTGGGAGTAAGCCAATAAATTCTTCAGGAAATACGTCAGGAAAAATCAACAACAA
Organism: Panax quinquefolius; assembly: GCA_020205615.1. Classification (NCBI taxonomy): domain Eukaryota; kingdom Viridiplantae; phylum Streptophyta; class Magnoliopsida; order Apiales; family Araliaceae; genus Panax; species Panax quinquefolius. The sequence continues at coordinate 92,191,541 of CM035159.1, forward strand.
CAAGAATATTATTCAAATCTGACGTGTCTTTATTCAAATCCATAACATGGACTAAGAAAACTTGACATCCGTAATAAACGAATGACTTCATGGCTTGATATGAAAATGTTTGACTACAATGGTTCGATCGCTTGAGTTCGAATAATGAGTTGCTTAGAATATGAAAACTAACAACCTTACAAAAGCAATCAATTTTGGCATGATGAGTAGTTAACCAATCAATCCCCAAAAGCAAGTATCTTTAAAGAGATAAGGTCAATGGTAAGGTAATGGTGCCAACTTGAATCAAACAAGATTTTTTAAACAACGGATGTAATGAAAGTTTCTCTAACTGAGTCTCCATAAATAGGTCAAAGTCTAATTTCTCCATAGTCAAGTTCAAGCGTTGGAGCATAAGCAAGAGAGAGATAAAAGAATGGGTAGAACAGGTATCTAGTAAGGTATAAACATCGCAAGAATTTATAATTAACTAACTTTGTGCTAACTTCGTTCGGGTTCCTCGTATTTTTTGACCGGTCACGACAAACGCCTTCCGTGAATCGTTGACTTTGACTTTTCTTGGACATCCTTTTGAGTCACCATTTCATTTGGATCGGGTTTCGATATCGTATAATCTCGAAAGCGATATGTCCTTCTTTTCCACAATTATAGCATACCTTAAAGCTGTTGTCAGGGGCCAATGATATGTCCCTCTTTCCCGTGATTTGTAACATACGACCGATGGTCTTTCTCCTCCTTGAAACCGATTGCCCTTCATACCGACGCGTCTTCACATGGTCGTTGTTGAATCTCCTCTTTTTAAAATCTCCTCCGACTTGCTTCTTCTATTTTCATGGCCACGATTACCACCGAGTGGTTACCGCCTTTGTCGTATTCTTCTTTCTCCACTTTGGTTATCGTTATTCGATGATCGCTATCTTTGGTATGATCCACGGTTATGGTCCCTCGGTTGAACGCATTCGTTATCTCGCCTAACAATGAGCCTGTTGACAACATCTCGAATAGAGAAAATTTATGAGAAATGAGATACCGACGTATCTCGCCGTTTCAAACCTCTCGTAAACATCGCGTCATACGTTCCTCATTCTCCACCAAATGAGGTGCAAACTCGGATAACTCCATAAACTTCGCCTCATCTTGGGACACCAAATCATGTTATTCTCGCTCCAATCTAATAAACTCCACTTCCTTCATACGACGAATACTTTTGTGGAAGTACTTGTCATTGAATCTATTTCAAACGTCTCCCATGACATCTTTGAGTGTGCGGTGGATGGTACGCCATGATTCCCACCCAAGAATCGCCTCACCACTTTAACATAAAAGTAGCGAATGGAACTTTCGTTCTCCGTACATCCCAAGACATCGAATATCTTGGTAATTTGCTTGACCCATGTTTCCGCCATGATCGGATCCGGCTTTCCCAGTGCACTCGTGGTCCCAACTCTTTGAAGCCGCTTCATTTGTGACCACCCGTGAATTGCTATCATCTCCTCTCGTATTTTGAACACGAGTCTCCCTCGTGCGATTTTGCATGAGCTATAAAAAAGCTTCTAAACATCCCTCGTTCATCATCTCGCTTTCGGTGGTGTTATTCACGGGAGGTACATTGCCGACTTTGTTGCACGTTCTCCTCGTTGTTAAATACAGGCATCTCCACGGTCTCATTTACACCACTATTAATATTCTCAAATCGACATTCTCAATTATCGCCAAAAACAAGGGTTAATTAAGGAAATCAATCACATAATATCCCTATATCTTGACCAACTAACAAATAAGCTTAGGTAGGACACACTAGCGAAGGATTTACTCGTCTCTCCCTCCTAGTTCTATTCCCGATCTCGCCAGAGATCATATCCCTAAGCTCGATACCAACCGTGGCGACCCCAAAATAGGTCCATTCCACCCAACCCATTCGAGTCGCCAAATACATGGTATGTAAAACAACTACAACTTTATTATCACAACAATAAAAGCGTGAGTTTAAATACAAATATTATCTTCTAGACAATATTTATACTCAAATAAATCCTCATCACATTTATTGATACATTATTTTACAATAATGGTGAGGACTACTAAACAACTCTCTCTAGAACCTTCATTCCATACCCCGACTAGTACTCATTTACATTCTCGCCTCCGAGAAGAAAAATGGAACAACAAGGAAAAGGGTGAGCTCAACTAGCCTAGTAAAGAATGTTATGACTAAGATAATATACAACAAATTATCGTTAGTCTCCAACAGGAAAAATCGATAGAATACAATGACAACAAGTTTGAGATCAATATTCTAGCGGGAAATAATAATTCATAGAAGAGTTACGTAGAGAATGAAATCTACTATAATCTATGAATTTAATATCCATCATCAATATTTTATCCCTGTAACATCAATCAATATTCATCTCAAATCAAATATTCATCTTTGCACTCTGAGCCAAAGATATTCATCAATCGATTCATGTTCATCTCAACACTGTTCATCTTTGCACTAAAGGCCAAAGATATTCATCGATCGATCCATGTTCATTTAAACACCGCTTTCATCTTTGCACTACAAAGCCAAAGATATTCTTCAGAAATCATTCATCTTTGCACTACAAAGCCAAAGATATTCAATAATATCATCATTTAAGACCGAGGATGATGAAAATACTTTTAAAGAACGAATCCAAATTGAATCAAAATGACAAGGATTAAGGATTCGTACTTGGTTTTATCCACGATCAAAAATACCTCAAAAATAATCACAAGTGTGGTGTAAAATTCAAGAATGATCAAAATATGGATACAATCAAAGCTAGTATCCGAATAGATATTTTAGATTTAAAAGAAAAATTTTCATTTTTAGGTGAATAGTCCAGATTCGTGAATAGAATAGTCAAGTATCGAATGAATAGTCCGATCACGTGAATAGTAACTCCGACACCAAAAGATAGAAATTCCACAAAAAAACATTTTCACGCTTCATGAATAGTACTCGTGAATAGTAACTCGTGAATAGTTAACTCATGAATAGTAACTCGTGAATAGTAACTCATGAATAGTAACCCGAAATGAAAAAGTTCCAAATTTGATAAAAAGTATCAACCAATATTTCAAAGATAATGATATTCAAGAATTAATATCATTTGAGAAGAAAATAACATCCCTTACCTCAAAGAATCAAGATTTCTAAGGAAAGGTTAGGAAGTGATTTGAATGAAACTTATCTTAACAAAGAACTCTCAAAGTATCTAAATACTCACAAAATACGCTTCAATAATATAGAGAGAGAAAGAGAAAACTTTGTTTTCGGTGTGATTTTCAATTCTAACTTAGCCCTCTATTTATTTATAGGAAAATGTTAGCCCTACCAAGCCAGACTTGACACGCTACTGATGATGGCTTTACACGCTACTATTGCCACCCACCACATTTGAAATAAAATTCAGCACATTTCTTCACCAACCACAAGTGGGGCCCACTCAATTCTAGAATTTTCCACCAAAATCAATTATAAACCTAATTTGGAATCCGACACCTCTTAAAATTCACAACAAATAATTCGTGCATTTTTAACGGCTCAAAATTTGTGGACATATACTCAACTTATGTATGTATAACATACCCAAAAATTACCACAATCCAACTAGTCGGATTAAAATTATATCCCATAATATATCTCAAAACCCACGATTTGATTTTTAATACCTCCAATCCGATAAAATCTTGATAAAACACCTCAACATTAATTCCTTCATTAATAACCACATAAATAAATCCATCATTTATATTCATATAAAATAAATATTTCCTTATCATATGAATCAATAATTAATTATTCACAAATAATATTACAGAATCACATTTATGACAACCAGGCTGTTCCCAGGAAAGAGGGGGCTTTCCAATAAGGATCTCTCTTCTTGCAAGCAATTAGGTGACCAAACCTCTCCTTGATGTAACTTTCTAGACATTGCCAATAATGCTATCTAATAATATTATTCAAATAATATGAATTATTGATCCGATAATGGGAAATATTGTGCAAAGTGACAATTATTGAAAGCAATAATAATATAAAATACCAACGCAAACAATTATTGAATCAATAAAATAAACTATTGAAGCGGTAACTCTTGTAATAATTATTGAGTAGTGCCTTCACGTAAGGATCAATAATTCAACAATCTGCTGTAATACCGTAAAGCTTCGTGCAAGAACCACGCCAGACATCGTATTTTAACCACCGGGTATTCCAACAATCTTAATTGGTAATAACTACGCCAATTATTTATAACCACCCAAACTTTGTCGCTTTCCTCATCCAATCGCTTTCGTTATGGGGCCCACACATGGTCAGCGCCCGTCGCATGCGAATATTCCCGACAAGCATTTAATATTCCACGACCAAACGAATATTCCCCGACAAAAATGAATATTTTATAACCACTTGCTTATTTTGAAATATTTGCGTATTTAACCCTTAACTATCCACATTAATCAAATCAACCCTTACTATTTCAAAATAATAAATAAAGGAAATTCCTTTTTATTTAAAAAAAATTCGGGGTCTTACAGTTTAACCCTAAGATTTAATACAAAAATTGTAGGATTTCTAACTAGGTTTAAAAATAAAATTTTTAGTTTTTAAAATTCCAAATTTGGGTTTCTTAATTAGATTAGATTTTCTAATTACATACACTTGATAATTATGTTTAAATACTCACTAATTAACATTAAGTTTGCTTAATTAACGATTAGGGTTCCTATTTAGTAAATTAGGGTTTTTTAATTAGCTAATTAGGGTTTCTAACTTTTAGTAATTAGGGTTTCTAAATTTTAATTAGGGTTTACCTAATCAAATCTATAATAATTAACATTAATCACAGAACACAGTTATATAACAGTCTTGAACTCTAATTTGAGTTTTAAATTAGGGTTTCACAAATTAATGCTAGGGTTTGGTCATGATACACCATAATTGACTAACCATTATCAGTCCACACATATATACATATTTATAGCACTGTAATATAATTAATATAATACTAATATTCTCTTTCATTATTCCAAAATCAGAATTAGGGTTTGGATTTCATATATCGATTTATCTTGTATAAATAACATTATTAATTAAGTTAAAATAATTAACTTAACTAATCGAAAAAAATTCACATAATAGAATGAAATAATTATTATAATAATTCTATAATCATTTCATGTATTATTTAAGTAATATATATTCATATTTTCATATTTTCATAGAAAATAATTAAGAAAATATTTTTATTACCAATTTAATTTATTATAAGATTATAATTTATAATGATCATTAATTCTAAAATAATTATTCATGTAATAAATATATTTTTATTTATCACATAAATACATATGCATTGACTTATACATATTCTCCACATTTATTTTAATAAATAATAAAAAAAATTATATGCAAAATTTTTGATTTATTTATATAGAAAATATCGGTTTATTACAGACATAGTACAGTTTCATGGTGTCCTTGTTGATGAGTTGTGGAAATCCATCGCCGTCCATTTCCTGTAATCTGATAGCACCTCCTGTCAATACATCCTTGACAACAAACGGGCCTTCCCAGTTTGGGGAGAATTTTCCTTTGGACTGATCTTGGTTGTTTATGATCTTCTTCAAAACCAAGTCATGTGGTTTAAATTGTCGTAGCCAGACTTTTCTGTTGTAGGATCTGGCGATCCTCTGTTGGTATAACTGACCATGGAAGATAGTATCGGTTCGCCTTTCGTCTATTAGACACAATTGGTGATACCTATCTCGTAACCATTAGTCTTCATCCAACTGCGTGTCTATCAACACTCTGAGGGATTCATTTCCACCTCTATGGGGAGCACTGCTTCCATCCCATAGGTTAATGAGTAGGGGGTTGCCCCAGTAGAAGTGAGCATTGAGGTTCTGTAGGCTAATAGAGTCAAAGGCAACAAGTCAGGCCATCATTTGTGATTGGCGGACGTCTTTTGCATGATCTTTTTGATATTCTTATTAGCCTCTTCAACAACACCATTCATCTTTGGACGTTAGATGACGGAGTTGAGATGTTTTATGTGGAATTGTCTGTATAAGTCCTCCATCATTTTGTTGTTGAGGTTCTTAGCATTGTCTGAAACAATTACCTCTGGTTGTCCATAATGACAAATGATATTGTTTCAGATGAAACAAATGATAACTTCTTTGGTAACCCTGGGGAAGGAGGCTGCTTCTACCCACTTGGTGAAGTAGTCAATCATGGTGAAGATAAACTGATGCCTATTACTAGCTTTGGGCTCAATGGGCCAGATCACGTCAATTCCCCACATTGAGAACGGCCATAGCGAACTCATATTGTGGAGCTCCCTTGGAGGGGCGTGGATAACATTCCCATGAATTTGGCATTGATAACATCTCTTGACGTGATCATCACAGTCAGCTTTGAGAGAGAGGGCCATTAATGCCTTATTCTGAGGATCTTTTTAACAAGTAGAGGGCCGCTCATGTGTGGGCCACATACTCCACCATGGATTTCATCCATAAGCCTCTGAGCTTGGTCCTTGTCCAGACATCTGAGGAGACCTAGTCCTACATCTCGTTTGTAGAGTGCATCTCTGCTCAGGTAGAATTTCATAGCCATTCGATGGATCCGTTTTTTCTCAGCAGGACTCGCCTTAGCGGGTGTAGATCTATCGCGTAGATACTCTTTGATGTGCGAATACCAATGGTGTTGGATGGGAGGTAGCTTATCCGATACTTCTCCAATGTAGTTCCCATAGGCTGGAGCCTTTTACAGGGTAAATATGATGCTTGACATATTTTCCTTGTCAGGTATCTTGATCAAGGAGGCTAAAGTTGCTAGTGCATCTGCAAAGTCATTCTGATTCCGAGGATTATGGATGAAGGATATTTCTTTAAATTTCGAAGCCATCTGTAGAACCTGCCGATGGTAAGGCAGCAAATATAGCTCTTTGGTGTGATAGATCCCCGTGGTTTATCTGATTACCAATTCGAAATCTCCAAAGACAGTTAAATGCCTGATGCTCATTGATTGGGAAAGTTTTAGCCCCATGATACAGCCTTCATACTCAACTGTGTTGTTGGTGCTGATAAACTGTAATTTGACGGCAACGGGATACTGCTCCCCTGTAATGGCAACTAGAACTGCTCCAACCCCATAACCTTCCATATTTACAGCTCCATCAAAATACATCTTCCATGTATGGTGTGTTTTTTCCTAATGGTGTTACTGAACTGTCATTACCCCTTCATCGGGGAAGTATGTTTCCAAAGGTTTGAAATCCCCTGAAGGTGTGGCGGTCAGTTGACCCGCAATTCCTTGACCTTTGATAGACTTTTACGTCACGTAGACGATGTCATATTGTTGTAGGATCAACTGCCATCTGGACAGCCGATAATTCAACTTGGGTTTGATGAGCACGTACTTGAGAGGATCCATGCAGGATATGAGATTGGTTGTGTGACCATGGAGGTAATGTTGTAACCTCATGGAAGCCCATGATAAAGCATAACAAGTTTTCTCAATTAGAGGGTACTTGTGTTCACTGCTGCTGAATCTTTTCTTAAGGTAGTAGATAGATCAATCTTGGCCTCTATCATCTTTCTGTCCCAGCATGTAGCCCATGGCATTGTCATTAATTGACAGGTACATGAACAGGGGAACACCATCCCTGGGAGGTACCAAAATAAGAGCTTTGACTAGCTACTTTTTGATTGTAAGGAAGGCTTTCTGACACTCATCGTTATATTTCATGGAGGAGTTCTTCCTTAATAACTTGAAGATAGGCTCACAGGTTGCTGTGAGTTGGAAGATGAATCGGCTGATGAAGTTAATCCTTCCCAAAAATCTTCGTATTTCCTTCTCTGTCTAAGGAATGGGCATTTCCATGATGGCTTGGATTTTAGTGGGATCTAACTCAATCACTTTGTGGCTGACTAGGAATCCTAGCAACTTACCTGACATAACGCCAAAGGCACACTGGGTTGGATTCAACTTCAAGTTTTACTTACGCAACCTGTTGAAGAGCTTTCTGAGATGGTCTAGGTGGTCTTCTTCCCTTCGGGACTTGATAATGATGTCATCCACATAGATCTCTATCTCTTTGTGCATTAAATCGTGAAAAAGAGCCATCATTGTAAGACCCTAAATTTTATGAAATGAAAGTATTCAATTTTCTTATAATTATTATTTTATTTCGTAATGGTTAAATTGATAAAAGGTTAAAGTTAAGGGTGATATGTGAAAATTTTACAAAGTATGCAAGGTGTATAAAATATTTTTTTTGTCGGGGAATATCCGTACGACGGCACAATCACTAGTGGACCCCACAACGGAAGTATTGTCGTAGTAAGAAAATGACAGAATTATCTTTTTGTAAAAATAACGGTGAAAGTGTTACCCTTAAAACTATTGAACTACCTGGTAGTAAAAGTATAATAATACACATGGTTGCATAGTAGCACACAATATTGATTATTGATGCTTACGTAAGAAGTCACTCAGTTATACTCAATTATTGCTACAGTAATTGCTGCATCATATCTCTCATATTATTGATTCAATTATTATCATAGTATCATCTGCATAATATGTTATATTATTAAATCAATAATTGAGACGGCAAAGTTATTCATATTATTATTTGCAATCATCGTGCAATGTCTAAGTTCATCGAGGAGAGGTTTGGTCACCTAATTGCACGCCGATAAGGAGAAATCCTTACCGGAAAGCCCCCTCTTTCCTGGGAACGACCTGGTTGTTAAATATTGAGAGTTATAATATTAATGATGAATAAGTTCGTGTTGAGTAAAGATGAAATTGATAATTCTATTGTGTGAGAATTATTAGTGTTAGTGGAAATTGACATTTATTTCGATAATAATTGATGTCTGGAGGTTATATTAACCAATCGGGTAATTCACCGGATAAATGAGTAATTAATTGCTATTAATTCACATGCTTATATCTATGTGCTCACATGTGTGTACTATTGATTCACATGATTTACTATTAGGGGAGTTGGTGCAAGATTGATAATACTTGCATGACTAAATTAAAAATGGAGGTATAGATGAAGGTACTATACTATAATAAATTTTTTCACATGTTTAGAACTATTGAGTCACATGATGAACTATTGATTCACATGATTTACTATTAGGGAAGGTGGTGCAAGTTTGATAATACTTGCAGGACTAAATTAATAATGAAGAAAAAGAGGAAGGTATTATACTGTAATATTTTGAGCCCCAAAACATGCAATTATCGAAACTATATTTCCCAATAAATAGAAGCTAATTCTTCCTTCATTTCTCACCAATTCACTAAAGCTATAGAGCTATTATTATAGAATGAAATTATAGAGAGAAAGAAGAGGAGAAGTCTGCTACTTCACTATTCCAGTATCCAGTTTTCTTCTAAGGTAAGGGGTATTATTTCTTTCGTATTCATGAGGAGAGTTATTTCTTTCAATACGCGTAAGGGTTGTTATTCCATTCTTTATTATTTTCTTGGAATAACCTGTCTATGCGGACTACGCATGCCTAGTGAATTCTTCTGTTATTCCATTCTTTATTATTCTGTTGGAATAACCTGTCTGTGCAGACTATCGCATGCCTGGTGAAATCTTCTCCTATTCCATTCTTTATTATTCTGTTGGAATAACCTGTCTATGTGGACTATCGCATGCATGGTAAATGATCATTCGTATTCATTCCTTATTAAATTGTGGAAATGATCTGTCTACGTGGATTACCGCATGGCGGGCAAAAATCCATTTGTAGTTTCGTATATTTTATTATACTCAGCTGGTTAAAGTTTTGACTTCTATACTCCATGAAATTTGTAGAATATCCTGGATATTTGCGCTTCATCCAGTATCTTTTCATGGAAATATTCTTCTGAGCATTCTTGAATTTTACTCCATAAAGCAGTATCATGTTAACAATTTGGACGTTATTGATTTCTGGATAAATTAAATTATAAATCTTTAAAATTTATCCTTGAACTTGTTTTATTGAATTATTATGTCATTGTTATCATCCTCATACTTATATTGTGATGAAAGTCATCTTTAGCTTACGTGCATAGATGGACTTGGTATGATTATGACCAGGGATTATTCGATATAATCATGACCGTAATGTGATGAATGATGTGGTGAACGTCCTCATTGGCCTGTAGTTCATTGATGGACAGTTGTTGGTATGATTATGACCAGTGATTATTCGGTATAATCATGACCATTGATGATTACATGAATATCCTTGGCCGTGATGCAGGGATGATTCGATTTTATTTATTAAGCAGAGTCTCAGCGATAAAATTATTGAAAAACTTTTTAAATCATAGAAGATAGTAGATTTTATGCTCTACTTGACTCTTCTAATGGATTGCTTATTCCGCTACAGTTGTTGATCTAAAACTTGTAGTCTTTTATATGTTATCAGTTGTTATACTGTTGAATGCTAAGGATAATTTATTCTGCATTATCTTAGTCATAATATTTCTTACTGGGCTAGTTGAGCTCACCCTTTCTTTCACTGTTCTCTTTAGGAAATGAGAATATAGTTGGGACGAGTCAGGGAACGGATTGACGGTCCAGATGGTTGTTTTAGTAGTCCTCACTATTCTATAAATTACTGTGACAATAAATGTAATGAGGACTCCATTGAGTGTGGATATTGTCTAGATGACAATATTCTTATTAAAACTCTTAGATTATGTTTTGTTGTATTTTACTCGACTGTTGTATAATTAAGTTGTATTTGAATTTTGTACCATGTATTTGGCGACTCAAGATGGGTGATGTATACCTATTTTGGGGGCATCACAATCATGGCCCACTGATAAGTAGCTCTGGTATTGATAATGCCGAATGACAACCGTCTGTAGCAAAAGGTTCCCCAAGGCGTGATGAATGCAATTTTCTCACGATCCTCTTCAGCAAACGTGATTTGATGGTACCTCGTAAAATAATTAGCAAAGGAGTACATGTCGTATTGAGTAGTATTGTCAATGAGAATGTGGATAAATGGCACGAGAAAGCTATCTTTAAGGCAAGCTTTATTCAGATCCTTATAATCCATGCAAACTCGCACCTTTCCTCCTACTTTAGGCACAAGACTATGTTGGATAGCCATTCAGGGTATGTTGACACCATGATGATGTCAGCTTGAAATGTTTCACAATTTCTTTTTTAACTTTTAAACTCCACTCAGGTTTTAATCTCCTGAGCTTCTGTTTGACTGGCTTGAATCCCTCTTTAATGGGAAGGCAATGAATGACAATGTCAGTGGATAAACCGACAATGTCTTCATGAGACCATGCAAACACATCCTGGAAGTGGGTCAATAATGTAACCATGTCATTCCTTTAGTTTGGAGTAAGGTCCGGTTTGATCTCCTAAGGTATCTCATAGTCCTCTTGTACTTCCATCAAGTCTGAGTCCAACTTTACATTAAAGTTGTAGTCCTTGTGGAGAATAGGCACCTCATCAGTAAGTTTAGGCACGTCTAAATTTAGAGTCCTGAAACAAAAAATGCTTTCACTTAATATATGAAATTGTTCAGTCATACAAAGTGTTAGCATGTAATGACAAAACAACTGCTAATACTGTATAGAAAAAGTAAGCAGTTATAGCTATATACAGGGCATAGGGAGTTTCTACCCTTTTTACCCTTATCGGCAAATGCATGGAATGCTGCTCCAATTTCCAAGGGTGAAGTCCTGTTGGACAGCAGTGATGAAGGGGTTGTCATCGTCCTCCTTCTCCGGAATGATGACCATAATATTTGCACAATCAACGTCTGGGATGTCTCTATTCATACCCTCGTTATGAACAATGATGCGTGTAGCGCCCCCAAATCCTGGTCCTAAATCACCACGAATCTGGTACACTAGTTCTAACTATTGCGGAATATCTAAACATAAATTGTTTATACATTAAACATTATACACTAATCCAAGGTCGAGTAACCATAACTTATACACAATTCAATATCCTATCTAACATACAATGTTATTATAATAAATTACTATTAAAAATCTAGCTGCACACATAGTCCCAAGCTGAACTTGGCTTTAACTTTTCCTTGTATCCGACGTATTCGCCTTAATCTACAATGTTTATCATGATATAGCAAGGGTGAGCAATAAGTTTTCCCAACAAGTTTAAGTTCAATAAATAAAGGATATATCATGATGGAAAACTTTTGAATAATTGTTATCTAACATTCAATAATATAATTGTGAACTAGCATGGATAAATTTTTATAGCTGAACAACATTGAACATGAACATATCAATTATATCTAGACCGAATGGTAATGAAGGTGATCAGCCTTTCATACCTGATGAACACATACAATATGCACACAGTGCGATTCAACAATTCATAGACATGGTAATTGGGAATGATTATCTATAAGCATTTTTGAATGAACAACTCAAAGTCAAGTTTAAAGAAAACTTGTATTCAAAGAGATAAGGTTTAGTGACTTGCCAGCACCGTTGATTACCGTTATGAAACATAACTTAGTTTTATCTGTAGACCTAATATAGATAATACCGATCTCCAAATATTAGAATAATATCATCACAGTATAAAATAACCTAAACACATTATCACATAATCCTATCCGTCTATACCGCACATAAGACCTAGTATCAAGTCAAACTATTGCAGTCTAAGTTGAGTTCGGCACTATTATGACTTTCCGACGACCTAGTCGGACAATTATCGAGCCTAATATCTATAAGACTCTGTCTAAACGCAACACAAGTATCTGAGACAATTAATTATTCAGTCAAAATAATTTTCATAGGCTCATAATAATTTTCAAGTAATTATTATCATTTATTATGAGTTTTCAATCATTAATATCATATTTATATGCATTAAATACCACTTAATTCCATTATAATTAATATTTATTTAATATTAAATATTAATGAAATTCTTAACATAATATTATAATATATCTCTAATATAAGACCCCAAATTTTATGAATAAAGATTTAAATTTTTTTCAAATATTTTTTTAATATTATGGTGTGGATTTGAAATAATGTTATAGTTGTGGGTAGTATTTATAAATTTTATAAAGTATGCAAGTTGTTATAAAATATTCGATTGGTCGGGGAATATTCATTTTAACGAGAGAATATTCGATGACGACGACACAATTAGTGGACCCCTAAACGGAAGTATTGTCGTAGTTAGAAAACTACGTAATTATCTTTTATAAAAATAACGGCGAAAGTGTTACCGTTAAAACTGTTGAACTACCCTAGTAGTAAAAGTACGATGAATACGCGTGGTTTCACAAAGAAGAACACCAGATTGATTATTGATGCTTACCTAAGAAGTCACTCGGTTATACTCAATTATTGCTACAAGAATTCACGCATCATATCTCTCATATTATTGATTCAATTATTGTCACGAAGATCATCATCGTATAATATGTTATATTATTAAATAAATAATTGAGACGACAAAGTTATTCATATTATTATTTGCAATATTGACAATGTCTAGAAGTCATGTTAAGGAGAGGTTATATAATCTAATTGCGCGCTAATAGGGAGAAATCCTTATCGGAAAGCCCCTTCTTTCTTGGGAACGACCTGGTTGTTAAATATTGTGAGTTATAATATTAATGATGAATAAGTTCGTGTTGATTAAAGATGAAATTGATAGTTCCATTGTGTGGGAATTATTAGTGTTAGTGCAAATCGACATTTATTTAGATAATAATTGATCTCTGGAGGATATATTGACCAATTGGGTAAGTAACCGGATAAATGAGCAATTAATTTCTATTAATTCACATGCTTATAACTATGTGTTCACATGTGTGTACTACTAATTCACATAATTTACTATTAGGAGAGTTGGTGCAAGATTGATAATACTTGCATGACTAAATTAAAAATGGAGGTATAGATGAAGGTACTATATTGTAATTATTTTTTTCACATGTTTAGAACTATTGAGTCACATGATTTACTACTTATTCACATGATTTACAATTAGGGGAGTTGGTGCAAGATTGATAATACTTGCATGACTAAATTAAAAATGGAGGTATATATGAAGGTAATATACTGTAATTATTTTTTTCACATGTTTAGAACTTTTGAGTCACATGATTTACTATTGATTCACATGATTTACTATTAGGGGAGGTAGTGCAAGTTTGAAGAGAAGTCTTCTACCTCACTATTTCAGTATCCAAATTTCATCTAAGGTAAGGGGTATTATTTCTTTCATATTCATGAAGAGAGCTATTTCTTTCAATACGCGTAAGGGTTATTATTCCATTCTTTATTATTCTGTTGGAATAACCTGTTTGTGCGGACAACGCATGTCTGGTGAATTCTTCTGTTATTCCATTCTTTATTATTCTATTGGAATAACCTGTCTGTGCGGACTACGCATGCCTGGTGAATTCTTCTGTTATTCCATTCTTTATTATTCTGTTGGAATAATCTGTCTGTACGAACTATCGCATGCCTAGTAAATTCTTTTGTTATTCCATTCTTTATTATTCTGTTGGAATAACATGTCTGTGCGGACTATTGCATGCCTGGTGAATTCTTTTTTATTCCATTCTTTATTATTTTGTTGGAATAACCTGTCTACGCGAACTACCGCATGCATGGTGAATTCTTCTGTTATTCCATTCTTTTTTATTCTGTTGGAATAACGTGTCTATGTGGACTACCGCATGCATGGTGAATGATCCTTCGTATTCATTCCTTATTAAATTATGGAAATGATGCATCACATAGATTATCGCACGGCGGCGAAAATCCATTTGTAGCTTCATATATTATATTATACTCAATTAGTTAAAGTTTTGGCTTCTATACTCCATGAAATTAGTAGAATATCCTCGGATATTTGCGCTTCATCCAAAGATCTTTTCATGGAAATATTCTTTTGAGCATTCTTGAATTTTACTCCACAAAGCAAAGATCATGTTGACAATTTGGACGTTATTGATTTTCGGATAAATTAAATTATAAATCTTTAAAATTTATCCTTGAACTTGTTTTATTGAATTATTATGTCATTGTCATCATCCTCATGCTTATATTGTGATGAAAGGCATCTTTGGTTTACGTGCATAGATGGACTTAGTATGATTATGACCAAGGATTATTCGGTATAATCATGACCGTAATGTGACGAATGATGTGGTGAAAGTCCTCATTAGCCTGTAGTTCATTGATGGACAGTTGTTGGTATGATTATGACCAGGGATTATTCGGTATAATCATGACCATTGATGATTACATTAATATCCTTGGTCGTGATGCAGGGATGATTCGATTTTATTTATTATGTTGAGTCTCAGCGATAAAATTGTTGAAAAACATTTTAAATCATAGAAGATAGTAGATTTTATGCTCTACTTGACTCTTCTAATGGATTGCTTATTCCGCTGCAGTTGTTGATCTAAAACTTGTTGTCTTTTATATACCATCAGTTGTAATACTGTTGAAGACTAAGGATAATTTATTCTGTATTATCTTAGTCATAATATTTCTTACTGGGCTAGTTGAGCTCACCCTTTCTTTCACTTTTCTCTTCAGGAAATGAGAATATAGCTGGGACGAGTAGGGGGAACGGATTGACGGTCCAGATGGTTGTTTTAGTAGTCCTCACTATTCTATAAATTATAGTGTGACAATAAATGTAATGAGGACTCCATTGAGTGTGGATATTGTCTAGATGACAATATTCTTATTAAAACTCTTAGATTATGTTTTGTCGTATTTTACACGACTGTTGTATAATTAAGTTGTATTTGAATTTTGTACCATGTATTTGGCGACTCAAGATGGGTGATGTATACCTATTTTGGGGGCGTCACAGTTGGTATCATAGCTTAGGGATATGATCCCTGGCTGAGATGTGAGACAAGAACTAGGAGGGGAGAGACGGGAAATTCCTTCGCTGGTATGACCTGCCTAAGTTTATTTGGTATTTAATTGGTCGGTCAGAGTATAGGGATAGTATATGATATGTTAATTAAGCCTTGTTTTGTGGCAGTATTTGAAAATGACATCTGAAAATGTTGAGATAAGCAATGAAGCACATGAGACCGTTGAGTCACCAACGATCAATACCCAGGATAATGTGCAACAGGAAGACAATAATCCTCACATAAACAACAACACCGATCAGATGGTGAACGATGGGATGTTCAAAGGCCCCCTCTTTCCTGGGAACGACCTGGTTGTTAAATATTGTGAGTTATAGTAGTAATGATGAATAAGTTCGTGTTGATTAAAGATGAAATTGATAGTTCCATTGTATGGGAATTATTAGTGTTAGTGGAAATCGACATTTATTTTGATAATAATTGATGTCTGGAGGATATATTGACCAATCGGGTAAGTAACCAGATAAATGAGCAATTAATTGCTATTAATTCACATGCTTATAACTATGTGTTCACATGTGTGTACTACTGATTCACATAATTTACTATTAGGGGAGTTGGTGCAAGATTGATAATACTTGCATGACTAAATTAAAAATGGAGGTATAGATGAAGGTACTATACTATAATTATTTTTTTTACATGTTTAGAACTATTGAGTCACATGATTTATTATTGATTCACATGATTTACTATTAGGGGAGGTGGTGCAAGTTTGATAATACTTGGATGACTAAATTAAAAATGAAGAAAAAGAGGAAGGTATTATACTGTAATATTTCGAGCCCCAAAATGTGTAATTATTGAAATTATATTTTCCTATAAATAGAAGCTCATTTCTTCATTATTTTTCACCAATTCACTAAAGCTATAGAGAAATTATTATAGAGAGAAAGAAGAAGAGAAGTCTGCTACCTCACTATTCCAATATCCAGTTTTATTCTAAGGTAAGGGGTATTATTTCTTTCGTATTCATGAAGAGAGTTATTCCTTTCAATACGTGTAAAGGTTGTTATTTCATTGTTTATTATTCTATTGGAATAACCTATCTGTGCGGACTACGCATGCCTGATGAATTCTTCTGTTATTCCATTCTTTATTATTCTGTTGGAATAACCTGTATGTGCGGACTATCGCATGCCTGGTGAATTCTTCTGTTATTCCATTCCTTATTATTCGTTGAATAACTCGTGCATGCGGACTCACCGCATGGTCAGTGAATTCTTTTGTTATTCCATTCTTTATTATTCTGTTGGAATAACCTGTCTACGCGGACTACCGCATGTGTAACACCACCTTTCTGAAATAGAAAGAGAGGTTACTCAAAACATAACAAAACTGATGAATTTAATAGCAAGGCTCAAAGCCACAAAAGAATAGTCTTCATAACTTATAAATACCACAAGTCAACCATAATAAATCTCAAACTATCTCAAACCACAATCTAAAACAATTATTACAATTCTAAGTAAACTGACACATCAAGTCTAAACAGAATATTTCTAAATCATTGGAATGAATGGAGCTCTCATCACACTAGCCCTTAATCCCCCTGATTACCTGTCGGAAGAAAAACACAGCATGAGCCAAATGCCCAGTACGGATATAGAATACAAATAATGAACCGAAATAACTAACTCAATTAAAAGAAATGAAACAAAACGAACTGAAACGAAACGACCAAAACCAACACAACGAAATAATAGGCTGAATCAAATGGCTGAGTGTTATTTCATACCGAGCTCAGAACAAAATAGAAATATACCTTGCCACACAGGCAAGTCAGATAATGCCACACAGGAAAATCAAATAATGTCACACAGGCATGTCACACACATTGGACCGCGAATCCAATACATGTAAAATCGGAAGGCGTGTTTGGCACAAACATCACCAATCCACAGAACAGAACAGAACAGAAAACTAGGGTTGCCCATACGCCTCCCACAACAAAACACCAAATGGCCAACTCCCATCGGAGCACAAAACGGAGACGCCGTGGACTGATCACACCGCCACGGAAGGTGTCATGCCTCGGTGCCAAGAAGACATGCCTGTGGAACCCCCACATGTGGTTATAGCTCAGGTATACCCTACGGTATTCTAACAAAATATAATGTCACAACACATGCGACAAAATATCAACACAAAGGAGTTCTAACGTGTATATGTTAAATCGAATGAATCATGAACACAAGTCTCTAGAAATATAATAACATGTACATCACTATAAATATTAAAATAAAATTTAGACATGATACACTAGTCTAAAGAGTACAAATATGAGTTCTAATACAACGCCAAAATAAATTTATCGCAATAAATTGACAAGGAACAATTATGAGAGGGAATACTAAATTTTGAAACGAATAACGAAACGAACAAATCAAAAACAAAAGAGTCTCGCTGAAAGAGTACGGAATCCGTACCCGGAATTGATAATGCAATACCCAAATTATATTTGAAATATACTCCTTAATTTCCCTCCGTCTGATCTAATAATAAAATAAGATTTTATTACAAATCTAACCATTAACAACATAATACTGTTAAATTTATTATTAAATAAAATTTATAAATTTTAACGGATGAATTAATTAGTTTCATATTACAGTTAATTTCCTAAGTACTATATATATATATATATATATATATATATTTATACACCAATGTTCCTTATCCTAGCACTAGCAGACTGATAAATAGCACAAGTTCATTGCTTATGATATAAGATATGCATATTGATTAATTAATAGCAACTTTAAGTCCAATTCATACACTTATATGATAATAATTTTAAAAAAATTTACCGAACATATAATTCCTATCAAATGACTGAGTGTTACCTTGAATCAATTGAAGAACTAAACCAGTTAAGTGTATTCAACATAATGCAAAGCTACTACAATTGTATTATTAATTTACTAACTTACCTGATCAAAAGAAAAAAAATCTGAGATTCTCTTCCTTCTTTTTGCTGCAGCCGTTAGCTTCTCTCTCTCTTCTTTTTTTTTCAATTCGTATCAGGCTTGCTTATATGATTAGGTTTAGTACTTATTTATTTATTAATTAATATATCTTATTTACTCTTCTATTTTTAATAGGATTTATTATTGCCCACATACAAATTAAACTAAATTAGTTTTTAAGGCCCAAATTTTAAAATTTTAATTTATCCACACTAATTAATATTTATTAGTCCATATAAATTAAATGACTACTTTGACCCAAAATAAATGACAAAATCCAATTAATAAGTTATAAAACAATGTAATTTTTTATTATTTAATATATATATATTTTTTCGGGTATTACATCACCTACCCCTTTAAAAGAATTTCGTCCTCGGAATCAAAAGAATGGAACACACCTAATTTTCAAAGAGATGCGGATACTCCGCTCGAATAGACTCCTCCATCTCCCATGTAGCTTCCCGCTCCGAATGATTCTTCCACAAAACCTTAACAAACGGAATAGTCTTCCTCCTCATAATCCTTTCTTGACGATCCGAAATCGTCTCAGCTTGCTCCTCACAAGTAAGATCCTCCCGAATCTTATCGAATGGATATTGCACCACGTGCAACGGATGATAATGATAACTTCTCAACACCAACACATGGAACACATTATGCACATGAGCCAACTGTGGAGGCAAAGCTAACCTATATGCAACCTAACCAACCCTCTCCAGAATCTCAAATGGACCGATATAACGCAGACTAAGCTTCCCTTTCAACCCAAATCTCCGAATTCCCTTCCAAGGAGAAACTTTTAGAAACACATGCTCACCAGGTTCAAACTCTAAAGTCCTCCTATGCTTATCAGCATAACTCTTCTGCCGTGATCGAGCCGACTTCAATTTTTCCTTAGCCACCGCTACCTTCTCCATAGTGATTTGGACTAACTCAGGCCCTTCTATGGCCCTTTCGCCAACCTCATCCCAACAAGTTGGTGCCCGGCATTTCCTACCATACAATGCCTCAAAAGGAGCCATTCCAATACTTACATGCCAACTATTATTATAAGCAAACTCAACTAGGCTCAAGTAATCATCCCAATTACCCGACCACTCAAGTGCACAAGACCTCAACATGTCCTCTAATGTCTGAATAGTTCGTTCGGATTGCCCATCAGTTTGCGGATGGAAAGAAGTACTAAAGTTGAGCCGAGTGCCCCAATCTCGTTGAAACCCTTTCCAAAACCATAAAGTGAACCACGGATCCCGATCTGAAACAATAGACACCGGAGTACCATGAAGTCTAACAATCTCCTGCTGAAAGATATGTGACAACCTATCCACTGAGTAACCCTCATGGATAGCCAAAAGGTGTGCCGAGTTATTCAACCGATCCACCACTACCAAAATGGCATCATTCTTCCTGAAAGTCTTCGGCAAACCAGTCACAAAATCCATCGTGATATCCTCCCACTTCCACACTGGAATGTCTAACTGTTTCAGCAAACCACTAGCTCGTTGATGTTCTATCTTCACTTGTTGACAAGTGAGGCACTTCCCAACATATTCAGCCACGTCTCGTTCCATCCCATTCCACCAAAAATTCTTCTTCAAATCCCTATACATCTTTGTAGAACCTGGATGAATAGAAAATGGCGAACTATGAGCCTCAGCCAACACTGCCTCCCGAATGATTGGATTAGATGGTACACACAACCGCTCACCCAACCAAATCACACCATGGTCATTAATACGAAACTCGGGCTGCTTTCTCTCCTCTAAATTCTGCGTCATACTCCACAACTCCCCATCTTCTTTTTTGAGCTTCTTTGACCCGCGAGATAAGAGAGGGCTCCACTCTCATACCCGCCAAATGCCTATCTGAAGCTTGTACATATAACTCCAACTCGAGCCGCTCCATATCCGAAATAAGCTGAGGTTGTGTAATAAGGGCTGCTACACTTCCTGAACTCTTTCGGCTAAGAGCATCTGCAACCACATTTGCCTTCCCCGGGTGATACTGATTTCTAGCATCATAGTCTTTTAGAAGCTCCAACCAACGCCTCTGCCTCATGTTGAGCTCCTTCTGAGTGAAGATGTATTTAAGACTTTTGTGATCGGTGAAGATATCACAAGTCTCTCCATACAAATAATGCCTCCAAATCTTTAAGGCAAAGATCACCGCTGTCAACTCCAAATCATGTGTGGGGTAATTCACCTCGTAAGGTTTAAGCTGCCTAGAAGAATAAGCAATCACCTTACCGAGTTGCATCAAAACACACCCCAAGCCCTTCTTAGAAGCATCACTATAAATCTGGTAACCTCCTGTCCCCGACGGCAGTGCAAGTATTTGAGCTGTCACAAGCTGTTTTTTCAACTCCTCGAAACTCTTCTCACGCTCCTCATTCCACACAAACTTCGTGCCCTTCATCATCAACTGAGTTAATGGTAAGTCAAACAAGGAAAACCCTTCCACAAACCGCCTATAATACCCTGCCAAACCCAAGAAACTCTTAATCTCTGTCACCGTAGTAGGTCTCGGCCATTTAGTGATAGCCTCAACCTTCGCAGGATCCACCTTAATGCCATCAGCAGAAATAACATGGCCCAAAAATGCAATCTGCTAAAACCAAAACTCGCATTTAGAGAATTCAGCATACAATTTCTCTTTCTACAAAATCCCCAACACTGTGCGAAGATGTTCCTCATGCTCTTCCTTAGACTTGGAGTAAACCAAAATGTCATCAATAAATACAATAACAAATTGGTCTAAGTACTCCCTGAACACCCGATTCATCAAATCCATAAACACCGCCGGAACTTTAGTCAACCCAAATGGCATCACCAGAAACTCGTAATGCCCATATCGAGTGCGAAAAGCCGTCTTAGGGATATCCTCATCCCTTACCCTCAACTGATGATAACCCGATCTCAAGTCTATCTTCGAAAAATACTTTGCCCCTTGAAGTTGGTCAAACAAGTCATCAATCCTCGGCAATGGATACCGATTCCTGATGGTAATCTTGTTCAACTCCCTGTAGTCTATACACAGCCTCATAGACCCATCCTTCTTCTTCACAAATAAGACCGGAGCACCCCACGGTGAAACACTCGGCCGAATCATACCATGATCTAAAAGCTCCTGTAACTGCTCTTTTAACTCCTGCAACTCCAACGGTGCCATCCGATACGGTGCCTTAGAGATAGGCTCCGCACCAGGAACAAGCTCAATAGCAAACTCCACTTCCCGCTGTGGTGGCAACCCTGACAACTCATCAGGAAACACATCTGAAAAGTCACGAACAATTGAAACGTCCTCAATATGAGACTCATCCTTAGAGGTATCTTTCACAAACGCTAAATATCCCTCACAACCCTTTACCACCAACTTTCCAGCCTTCAAAGCTGAAATTAACTTCACCACTTTACTCGGCTGTGAACCCTGAAACTTGATTTTTGGAGACTCCACATCTCCAAATATAACCTTCTTCGCCTGATAATTGATAGTGGTCTGGTGTTTATCTAACCAGTCCATCCCAAGAATGACATCGAAATTGTGCATACTCATCGGAAGAAGATTAGCCCTACGAATCTTATCCCTAAAACCGATCAGACACCCTCGATACAAATCAGAAAAAACAATCGAAGTCCCCATCGGAGTAGCAATAGACATAACAGAATCTAATAACTGAGATGGCACACCCAGGTGCCGAACAAAAGACTGAGCAACAACGGAATGAGTAGAACCCGTATCAAACAAAATAGACGCCTCACGATTTCCAACTAAAAGAGTACCAGAAACAGTACCTGGTGCACCTGCTGCCTGATTATACGTCAAGGCAAACACTCGACCACCCTGATGCTGACCTCCATTGCCACCATTATCACTACCTCCACCATTACCACGTGGCCCGGTACAATCTCTAGCAATATAACCCATCTGTCCACACAGGAAGGATGCACATGTGAGTCTATGGCACTGCCTCCCCGGATGATTAGCCCCACAAGTAGCACAAGGAGCTATCGAAATGAGATTCGGGTTACCCCCACTAGCTGGTCCTGGATAACAACCCTGATTCTGCCCTTTTGACGATTCTGCCACTGCTGACGATTCTGACCATGCCAAGGTAGCTGCAGTTGACTATTTTGCCCTTGCTGAGGCATCTGCTGATAACCCCTGTTTTGATTCTGGCCACGCCACTGCCCCTGCTGGCCACCACGGTTCCTGTTCCACTGACCACCCTGATTCTTCCCGTGCTGACCCAAAGTTTAACCCTGCTGGTCATCTTTGTCCCTCTTTTGACTCCCTTCCGGTTTAGAAGACCGAAAGTCTTGTCTCTCCATCTCAATATTCTTGGCCACTACTGACACGTCTGTAAACTTGTTGTTAATTAGATGTTGGAGATACCTATAATGTATCCGCCACTTGAACTTCTCCGCCTGTTCTGCTGTAGTCCCTGCTGAGGTTCCCGCAAAGCCTGCCAACCTAGTGAACCTCATCATAAAATCTGTGATGGACTCATCATCTTTTTGTCGAATAGATAAATACTCTCTGGCATAGGCCTCTTTATCCGCAGTTGGGAAATACTGCTGATAAAAGACCTCACAAAACGCCGCCTAACCAAGTGTTTCAACATAACCACCGCCTTTTGTTGTTTTCATCACTTTCCACCACTTCTGTGCATCCCCTTCTAGCTTGTAAACTACAAGCAATACTTTCTTATTATCCGAGCACCCCAACACATCAAATATCTTCTCTAGGTGAGCAATCCAATTCTCTGCATCAATTAGAGTCGGAGCTGAACTGAATGCCTGTGGTTTCTGCTTCTGAAACCTCTCCAACCATACATACATCGGAATCACCGGCTGATCATGACCATCTACATTCTCTTCCACTTTGTTTTCATGCGGACCATTATTTCCCGAATTCTCCTGTTCAGGAATTTCTGGTGGCGGCTGTTGCATTGCCTGTACAACCTGTGCCACCAACTGAGGTAAAGCCTAGTTCACCGCCTGATTCACCAAGGTAGCCAATTGAGCATTAAACTGATCATTAGGTTGCTCATTGGGCTGAACCTCACCTCTTCCCCGATTATTGCCTCGCCTCCCAACAACTCTAGCGGATCTATGAGCCATCTAAGAAAGATAGGACGAACATAAACAAAGTAGATTAAAGACAAATTCGAATATAGCTGATATTATAGCTGAACAAAAAATTAAACAGAACAAAAACCTAACCCAGAAGTCTACCCATAACTCACAGGTCAAACCTAAATAGGTTTTCCACAAGAAAGAACCTAAGCTTTGATACCAACTCTGTAACACCCCCTTTCCGAAATAGAAAGAGAGGTTACTCAAAACATAACAAAACTGATGAATTTAATAGCAAGGCTCAAAGACACAAAAGAATAGTCTTAATAACTGATAAATACCACAAGTCAACCATAATAAATCTCAAACTGTCTCAAACCACAATCTAAAACAATTATTACAATTCTAAGTAAACTGACACATCAAGTCTAAACAGAATATTTCTAAATCATTGGAATGAATGGAGCTCTCATCACACTAGCCCTTAATCCCACTAATTACCTGCCGGAAAAAAAACACAGCATGAGCCAAATGCCCAGTACGGATATAGAATACAAATAATGAACCAAAATAACTAACTCAATTAAATGAAATGAAACGAAACGAACTGAAACGAAACGAACAAAATTAACACAACGAAATAATAGGCTAAATCAAATGGTTAAGTGTTATTTCATACCGAGCTCAGAACAAAAAAGAAATATACCTTGCCACACAGGCAAGTCAGATAATGCCACACAGGCAAATCAAATAATGCCACACAGGCATGTCACACACATTAGACCGCGAATCCAATGCATGTAAAATCAGAAGGCGTGTTTGGCACAAACATCAATAATCCGCAGAACAGAACAGAATAGAAAACTAGGGTCTTCCCATACGCCTCCCACAACAAAACACCAAATGGCCAACTCCCACCGGAGCACAAAACGGAGACGTCGTGGACTGATCACACCGCCACGAAAGGTGTCATGCCTCGATGCCAAGAGGACATGCCTGTGGTACCCCCACAGGTGGTTATATCTCAGGTATACCCTACGGTATTCTAACAAAATATAATGTCACACCACATGCGACAAAATATCAACACAAAGGAGTTCTAACGTGTACATGTTAAATCGAACGAATCATCAACACAAGTCTCTAAAAATATAATAACATGTACATCACTATAAATATCAAAATAAAATTTAGACATGATACACTAGTCTAAAGAGTACAAATATGAGTTCTAATACAACGCCAAAATAAATTTATCCCAATAAATTGACAAGGAACAATTATGAGAGGCTATACTAAATTTTGAAACGAATAACGAAAAGAACAAATCAAAAACAAAAGAGTCTCGCTGAAAGAGTACGGAATCCGTACCTGGAATTGATAATGCAATACCCAAATTATATTCGAAATATACTCCTTAATTTCCCTCCGTCCGATCTAATAATAAAATAAGATTTTATTACAAATCTAACCATTAACAACATAATACTGTTAAATTTATTATTAAATAAAATTTATAAATTTTAACGGATGAATTAATTAGTTTCACATTACAGTTAATTTCCTAAGTACTAAATTATTATTATTATTATTATTATTATTATTATTATTATTATTATTATTATTATTATTATATATATACCAATGTTCCTTACCCTAGCACTAGGAGATTGATAAATAGCCCAAGTTCATTGCTTATGATATAGGATATGCATATTGATTAATTAATAGCAACTTTAAGTCCAATTCATACACTTATATGATAGTAATTTTAAATTTTTTTACCGAACATATAATTCCTATCAAATGACTAAGTGTTACCTTGAATCAATTGAAGAACTAAACCAGTTAAGTGTATTCAACATAATGCAAAGCTACTACAATTGTATTATTAATTTACTAACTTACCTGATCAAAAGAAAAAAATTTCTGAGATTTTCTTCCTTCTTTTTGCTGCGCAGCCATTAGCTTCTCTCTCTCTCCTTTTTTTTCAATTCGTATCAGGCTTGCTTATATGATTAGGTTTAGTACTTATTTATTTATTAATTAATATATCTTATTTACTCTCCTATTTTTAATAGGATTTATTATTGCCCACATACAAATTAAACTAAATTAGTTTTTAAGGCCCAAATTTTAAAATTTTAATTTATCCACACTAATTAATATTTATTAGTCCATATAAATTAAATGACCACTTTGACCCAAAATAAATGACAAAATCCAATTAATAAGTTATAAAACAATGTAATTTTTTATTATTTAATATATATATATTTTTTCGGGTATTACAGCATGCATGGTGAATTCTTCTGTTATTCTATTCTTTATTATTCTGTTGGAATAACCTGTCTATGTGGACTACCACATGCATGGTGAATGATCCTTCGTATTCATTCCTTATTAAATTGTAGAAATGATCTGTCTACGTGAATTACCGCATGGCGGGCAAAAATCCATTTGTAGTTTCATATATTCTATTATACTCAGTTGGTTAAAGTTTTGGCTTCTATACTCCATGAAATTAGTAGAATATCCTGAATATTTGTGCTTCATCTAGTATCTTTTCATGGAAATATTCTTCTGAGCATTCTTGAATTTTACTCCACAAAGAAGTATCATATTGACAATTTGGACGTTATTAATTTCTGGATAAATTAAATTACAAATCTTTAAAATTTATCCTTGAACTTTTTTTATTGAATTTTTATGTCATTGTCATCATCATCATGCTTATATTGTGATAAAAGTCATCTTTAGCTTACGTGCATAGATGGACTTGGTATGATTATGACTGTGGATTATTCAAAGATAATCATGTAATCGTAATGTGACGAATGATATGGTGAAAGTCCTCATTGGCACCGTAGTTCATTGATGGGATGGTTGTTGGTATGATTATGACCGTGGATTATTCGGTATAATCATGACCATTGATGATTACATGAATATCCTTGGCCGTGATGCAGGATGATTCGATTTTATTTATTGTCGAGTCTCAAATGATAAAATTGTTGAAAAACTTTTTAAATCATAGAAGATAGTAGATTTTATGCTCTACTTGACTCTTCTAATGGATTGCTTATTCCACTGCAGTTGTTCATCTAAAACTTGTTGTCTTTTATATGCTATCAGTTGTTATACTGTTGAAGGCTAATGATAATTTATTCTGCATTATCTTAGTCATAATATTTCTTACTAGGCTAGTTGAGCTCACCCTTTCTTTCACTGTTCTCTTCAGGAAATGAGAATATAGCTGGGACGAGTCGGGGAACGGATTGACTGTCCAGATGGTTATTTTAGTAGTCCTCACTATTCTATAAAATAGTATGACAATAAATGTAATGAGGAATCCATTGAGTGTGGATATTGTCTAAATGACAAAATTCTTATTAAAACTCTTAGATTATGTTTTGTCGTATTTTACACGACTGTTGTATAATTAAGTAGTATTTGAATTTTGTACTATCTATTTGGTGACTCAAGATGGGTGATGTATACCTATTTTGGGGCATCACATAATATTTCAAAGTATTTTTAATACTTCATTTTTAGCATTAAATGATTTTAAATTAATTAAAACCATTATTAAATAATTTCCATTAATATTAAATATTAATTTTTTTTATGATAAAATACCAAAAGTTATATTTTATAACTTCAAATATTTTATAACACTTAAATCATTTTTATATAATTTTTAAAGCATTAATTCTATTTTTTCATAATTTATTTATTAAATAAATCAATTACCATTAATGTTAATTAATTAATGAAATTCATCACATAATATTAAAAGTCATTAAAAATAACTTTAAATATTTTCCTATACCATAATATAATTTTAAATGATTTTTAAGTATTAAAATCATTTTTAAGTAATTTATTTAATATTATAATTAAATAAATTAAATACCATTAATATTCCAAAAATATTAAATATTAATGAAATATATTCAAAATAATTAAAAACCTATTTTTAGACATTAAAATAATTTTTAGAAATTTTTTATGTATTCTTAATAATTAAAAACTATAAATTGTCACTAAAGGGCCCTATAGCGACAGAACCATCGCTATAGGTGTTCTTAAGCTATTGTTGAGCCTTCAAGTTAGTTATCAGGTTGCTACCTTTGACCAATCATAGATCTTGTATCTTCATGTTTCTAGGCAGTCTAATGTTTTATGATTATAGTACTTATGTAGTACTACAACTACAAACAACTTTCATGGCCATTCTGCATCTTCACAGAAAGTTATAGGCCATCAAAGTCCTTGTCAGACATGTTCTTCATTTTCTGGATTACCCAAAAAATGAAAAGCAGTCAAGGTACCTACTTTGGATCCTTATAGATTGCAGTCTAGTTCTTGTTTGTGTGCTATAAAGTTTTAAACTTGTAGTCGTGATGTCAGAGTACAACTACATAACATCAGATTAGTCTAACAACATCAGCAACTCAAGATTTGAACCGGTCAAAGTACGAGTCAGAAGCTGTTCTTGAACATTTCTGGGTTTTCTAGAAATGTTTTTGAGCAGTTTGGTCAACCTATGTTTGACCAACATTAAATTCGATTCTGTTAAGTATCTGGGTAATCTAGAGGCATGTAAATGTAGTACTCATGTCAGTCTACAAGTATATAACAACAACATGGCCCAAACACTTAACAGTTGCAAGATCAAGCGCCTGCAAAATCATTGTCAGAGATTTCTGGGTTTCTGGGTTACCCAGAAACTAGATCTCGTGCTTGGTCAACGCAGTTTGACTGCTTATAAAATGAAATCTAAAGATGATATGAACTTGATTAAAGTTCCAGATCAAAGCCTATATAGCATAGAACAGATTCATAACATAAAACACCACAAAACAAAAACAGAGAAGGATCTAGGGCCTCTGACATTCGGTTGTCAGACCAACAATTTAGGGTTCATAGTCAATTTTCAAAAACTTGATTTCATGCTTCTAAATGTTATGGATCTGGGATTTAACAACCCAGTTCACTAAATGACATTCTATAACACAACTTTAAAGATCCAAACACAAAGATTAACATAAATCATAAGGATTTCTAAGTTTATGGTTTTTATACCTTTTTAGCTTTGATCCTTGAATCTGACTTTTGATTCTGATCCTTGGCAAGCTATAAAGTGTTCTGAGCTTTGTTTCTCACTCACTATCACTCTAAAATTTCGGATGGGAGAGAGAGAAGGTGTAACGACCGAGAAATTTGGACTTTATGTAAAATGATTTTATTAAATTAAATAATAATAAAATTATATTATATGTGTTATCAAGATGGTTGTCATTCTGTAACCTATTGATATCGGAATGTTGTAGTATTGGAGCTACGTGAAGGAATTAAAGTGTTTGAATTTCTAAGACGAAAATAAAAGTTTTCCGAGAAATTTTCTGAAAAACACTATTCATCGTTATTTGCTTGGGGTTATTCTTGAATTTCCGAGAAATACGTAATGATAGAATATCAAAGTAAGACGGATTATGTAATAATAATCTAGTTATGGAAAACATAATATTTCGCTTGCGGACCTAGGTTATAAATGTTAAGTAAAACGAAATAGGAATAAGTAAAGTAATAATTGTATGATACTTAGGTATTGTACAAAGGAATGGAAACAAGTACAATACGATGTATTATACGAGTTGTATGAAGGATGAATTATTGTATATAAATTCTATATGAATTAGAATACAAGAATGATACATAAACTATATGTATATGTATTGTGTAATATGAATGGACTTGTGAAGATTGATTAAGATCTTGTACAAGCCCAATTCAAGTAAGTGTAAGGCCCAACTAGTGAATTAATAAACAAGAGAATGTTGATAAAGCAAAGCCCAAAGGGTAAGTTGATTAAGCGAAGTTAAAGTCCATCGATTATTATTGTGATCCATGGGCAAACCATATGAATGTGGTAAATGAGTAATGACCAAGATAAGTAATGACCAAGTTAAGTGGTGATCAAGTAGATGTAGCAATCAAGTAAGAAAAGTAATGGCCAAGTTAGGTGAGTATTGACCAAGCAAAGGATAAGGCTTAAGCTAGCAATTAATGAATAGTAAGGATGTGGTTAGTGTAATGTCTAAATTGCCCTAAGCCTTGCAAGTTCTATAAATAGAGGAGCATTGTTAGCCAAGTATCAATTGTTCAAGCAATTAAACAATTACAAAGTGCTTAATTGGTAGAGAGTATAAGCTATA
The DNA here is from genome assembly GCA_020205615.1 of Panax quinquefolius. Taxonomy (NCBI): domain Eukaryota; kingdom Viridiplantae; phylum Streptophyta; class Magnoliopsida; order Apiales; family Araliaceae; genus Panax; species Panax quinquefolius. The sequence goes on from CM035159.1 coordinate 92,221,796, forward strand.
AATAAGTTACTTCTATAAGCTAAGAGAAAGAAGAAGCTACTTATCAAAGACTTCAAATGTAAGAATCCTTCTCTAATTATCTTCTATCTATATCATGATAGGTTGATAAGAAAAGTTGGGATTAAGGATCATGAATGATAAAAAGTAAGAAGTATGTGTGAGTAATGAATTTAAGCCACATAAGTTGGTAATAAGTCATTTAAGTTAACATAAGTAGTAAACTTATGTGAAAGTATTAAGAACTTGAGATAAGTTTATTAATGAAAGTAATATGGAAGTAAAAGAATTTGTATGATTATATGTATCTAGAATACATGAGTAAAGCTATATGTTAATAACATATATGGATGATGATGGAGAAACTTTGATGATCATAGGGTCTTGAATGATAAGTTCATAAGTAGTTTATAAATTGATAAGTTATAAGCTCATGAAAGAAATAAGACAAAATCCAACTTGAACTATAAGTTGTTGGAATTAGCATGTTAAGATGTTCACATTATGAATGAAATTTAATTGTAATGTTGAACAAATCATAAGAATGAAGATTTGCCAAAAATCGCACGATTAGACAATAATCGTCGAATTCGTAAATTTCCTGGAATGGAAGTCAAATTTTGAGTTTGAGTTCGAAAATGTTGTTTTCCAATGGAGGCAAGTCATGTTTGTCATTTAAGAGTTGTTGACTCAAAAATGGACGAATTCCGACTTAGAACGAAGAAACGAGCGTTGAACGTTCACGAACGTTTATCGTTTACGTAAAAAATGAACTAATAGGTGAATTTTTAGCAAACGAAGTCAAAAAGATAAAATTCTTGCATGAACGCGTAGATTACGTAATTTGTGAACCGTAGGCTTTTGAACGAGCCAAATCGGACTTATAACGAAGAAGTTATGCGTCCGGGAAGTTCACAAAATTCAAAGTGTGAAAATTTTTTCGGTGAGACAGAGTCAGCCACATGCGCCAACCCTAGGCCATTCAATCGTGCCTTGTATGAGGTCCGGCTCATGCACTACTAACTCGTGCCGCATCGCGAGCTATAAGGGGAAAGCCGGCGCCGCGGTGCCAGGCTCAAACCATGGACAGTGAAGAAGAGTTGCAAGTAGAAGGAAAGGTTTATAATTAAACATTGAATGTAAGCATACATGAAGGAATATAAGATAACATTGTTAAGCTTTATAAAACCTTAAGAATGTGAGTAAAGGTTGAAACAACCTTGTGTAATATAAATAAATGTGAATGAAATGGGAATGAATAATAATTAAGTCTAATATGCAAATTAGATTGAGATGAAGGGTAAGATATAGTCGAATACATACTTGATTATATGTGACCTAATGTAAGGCATTATGTGATCATATATTGTAGAGACTTGAAAGATTTGAACGTAAAGTAAAATACGCAGTAGCAGACGCTAAAGGCAAGTATTCTAACTCTTGTCTCAGTTCAATCTGAACAAGTTTTGACGTTCATGTATTCTTACGCATGAATTGATGTGCAATAAAGTAAAGCCAGTTCTTTGGCTAGACTTGATATATTGAATGGATTTCTGATAATCTATTCATCTGTTATCAAATGTTATGATCTTTTGTCAACTATTTGATATGGTTTTCAAAAGAAGATTGAAATGTTAAACAAATATTTTATCGCTAAAACGACAGGCACGTGAGGTTACCAAATGATTAAACGTATATACGTTTAATGGATGTAGTGTTGATCAACATAGAGTACAATAGGCTGATCACCTAGAAGTGATCGTAAGTAATACCGGGCTTACGGACTTAGTTCAGAGCTGTCCTTTTCAAAGAAAGAATGAATACTCGAGGTCTTTGGTGGAGTGAATGTTTTCTTGAATATTATTCATTGTGAAACATTTTGAAAGAAAGATGAAGTGCTATTTTGAATTATCAATAGTACTTCATAACTATTGTTCAGTTATCGAAGATATACGATTCATATGTATCAAGCATGTTGTTATTGAAATTGTTATATTTGCTGAGCTAGTTATGCTCACTCTTGCTTGAACCATATGAATGCAGCTAAGACTAAACGTCCCGAAGGATAAAGGAAAAGCTAAGGCAGATTATTAAGCTGTCTTGTAATAGTATAGGTCAATTGTTGTAATATAATGAATAATATGACAAGGAACCTTTGTAACGGGTATAGAACCTGGGAAATATAAATATTACTTTAAATATATATAGAAGTATGTTCGTTCTTTGAGACTTTTCAATTGAATGAATGTATGAATGTTGTACAGTATAGCACCATCTGTCGGGTTGGAAGATACCCGAATTTGGGGGTGCTACAGAAGGCTTGGCTAGGTTGAGAAGTAAAGTAAGTTACTTTACTTGTATGCTCTTTAATCCATGATGCAATGTATATAACTAATCTAGATGGCTGATTAAAGTTGATTATTAGACCACAAGGCTAGCTAGGGTTGGTCACCAACCACTTACTAGGGCTAGATCTACACTCCACCTCATTAAAATATTCATAAGGGTAGTTTGGGCATTTGACTTGTAAAGTTAATGACAACTTGGTAACTTCTCACAACCCTTAGGTTTTAACCCTTAGGGTTTAACCCCGAGGTTATACAAATTTATTTTCTAAGCTTTTCTAATTAGTTTTAAAAATAGAAATTTAAGATTTCTAAATTATAATTAGGGTTTCCTAATTATATTCAAGCTTGCTAATTAGGATGATTATTTTCTAATTAAAAATTTCTAATTTAGCAATTAGGTTCCATTAGGGTTTCCAGCTAAATAATTAGGGTTTTTCAATAATCAATTAGGGATATCCTTAATTAAATAAATAACATAAAAACCTTGACACTTATCTTCAAGCCTCCCAATTAGGGTTTTAATATTCCGAATTAGGGTTACGGATTCCTGGAACTAAAATTAGGGTTTCCATAGCCGGTAATAGGGTTTCTTATCAATCGTTAGGGTTTTCTAACTGAACGTCAAGGTTCTTAATACATTTTTAGGGTTTGTGACTGATATAATTTTTCTAGTCAACCCTTGACCCTTAACCACATACTGTACACATATATGACCATATACACAGAACATATACACTTATACCCTTAACACTGTAAACCTTCACCAAAAGTTTTTAAATTCACAAAATTCATTCCCAAAAATGTCAAATACATTCACTTATTTTTTGCTCAGGTCTATTATTTAACCTCTATTCAATCTTTTAAGATTTTATTAAATTGTCTAAATTCTCGGGTTGTCCCAATGCGCATATTTGATAACCGTCTGGCAATGTCTTGTTTGCGTCTCCGTTCCTTTTCTTCCACTTCAGGATCTGGAATCTGGAACTCCTTTCCTTTAATCGGTATTGGTTTAGATAACAACATAGCCATTACATGAGCATACACCTTTACTGGAGACCGTACAGGCTCATCATGTGTAGTCAATCGCCGTGTGTCTGGAGCTGAAGGAACCTGTTTGTGTTTGTGAGGAATCCTCGACTGGAGCTAGCAGAATAACCTAACCAAGTTGTCCCTGTTTGACTGGGAACTTGATTGGTCGCTTAATGCCCTGATGATCTTTGCCTAACCCTTGTCCAAGTTGATAACCCAATGATATCATCTCTTATGTTTCCGACATTACCTCGATAGAAATTCTGGGTATGAGAGGGGGCGCCCCTATGGGATGATAGTGAGTGTTGCTCACCTCTAGGGCATGGAAGCTGACAGGCTCAACTTCTGAATTGAAGCTGATGCGTGGTATGTCACCTTGTTCAGGACATTTCAACCCAGCACTAACAGTGACTAGGCTATTGTTAATGATGTATTTGAGTTGATGGTGAAGGGTGGAAGGGACGACTCCAGCCATATGAATCCACAGTCTCCCCAAGACTAGGTTGTATCCTGTAGCTATTTTGAGCACGTGAAAGGATACGCAGAATGTATGTGGACTAATCTTCATAGGTAGTTCAATCTCTCCGATAGCATTTCATCGGGATCCATCAAAAGCTTTGATAACCGTATGGCTGCTTATGATCCTATTGAGATTGATGTTCATCTTCTCCAAGGTGGCGTAAGGGCAAATGTTTAAAGACGATCCCCCATCTATCAAAACTCCTCCCAACATATATTTGGAGGATAGAACGGCTATGTGAAACGATTTGCAATGACCAATCCCTTTGGGAGGTATGTCATCATCAGTGAAAGATATCACATTGTTGTTAAAAATGTGATCAACCAGATGCTGGAACTTTTCAACATCCACTGATTTCCGCAAGTGGGCTTCTTCTAAAACCCTTAGCAAGACCTTCCTGTAATCTTCGAAAGAGAAAACCAGTCCAGTATGGAAATCTATTGTGGAGCTTCTTTCAAGCTTAAAACCACATTGGCTTCATTATGGCCCATAGTACGGAGGAATTCTTCAATTTTCTCCATGGGAACTTTCCCCTTTGATCTGATGGTAGGCTTCATCACCCGGTGGGGAAGATATAGTGGATTCTCCTTCAACACTGCAACAGTTATATTGGATGTGGATCCTTTAGCCTCTCCATATTTCCATGGCACTTTTTGTAGGCTAACAAAAGGATATTGTGGCCTAGATGGCAATATAATTGGCTTTGGTGCAACCACTTTCAAAGGATTGTCAACACCTTTGAGTTGAATTGCTTATATTGTGAGTGGTATGGAAGCCAAATCATCCTCAATGGATATAACTGCTACGACTTCCTTCCATTTTGTAGGAAATGTGTCCCCACTCTCGAGTAATACAGTGTCATTATCTGCTAACTGCATGACACCGCTATCAATGAGGTTCTGAATAAGATGGCGGAGTGCCCAACATTCTTGAGTGATGTGTCCGCGAGAGTGGGAGTGGTACTGACATACTCCATTAGAGTTGAACCATCTTGAAAGAGGATTGATTGGAGGTAATAGAGCTGTTATTCTTCCTTCATTGATTAGCATCTGAAATATCTCTTCCATCGGTTGTGTGAGACCCCAGATTTTATGAATAAATATTTAATTTTCTCAAAATATATTTTTTTTAATATTATGGTATGGATTTGAGATAATGTTATAGTTGTGGGTAATATTTATAAATTTTGAAAAGTATACAAGTTGTTGTATAATATTCAATTGGTCGGGGATTATTCTTTTTGTCGGGGAATATCCATACGACGGTACAATCATTGGTGGACCCCACAACGGAATTATTGTCGTATTGAGAAAATGACAAAAATATTTTATGAAAATAACGACGGGAGTTTTACCGTTAATACTGTTGAACTACTCGGTAGTAAAAGTACAGTAATACGCGTGGTTGCATAGTAGCATGCGGTATTGATTATTGATGCTTACGTGATAAGTCATTCAGTTTTGTTTTATTAGTATTATTAATGTAATAAAACAGAAAAGTTTTTTATATAAAATAGAATACTTTTATAAAGTTATTCATTTTATTAGACTATAAATAGAATATATTATATTCTATTATGCATAGTGTTTTGCATAGTAATATCTTTTTATATAGAACATAATACTTTTATAAAGTTATTTGTTTTATTAGACAATAATTAGAATATATTATATTTTATTATTCATAGTGTTGCATAGTGCCTGCATAGTATTTTGCATAGTAAAATCTTTTTATATAGAACAGAATACTTTTTTAAAGTTTTTCGTTTTATTAGATTATAAATAGAATATATTATATTTTATTTAAAAGATTTTGTTTTATTAGAATATTTTATTAAATCAATCTGTACCGTCCGTTTAAAGGAAATCAATCTGGACCGTTCATGAATTAGTTACTATGTAGTTCATTCTCCTATAAATAGAAGCTCATTCCTTCATTATTTCTTACGAATTCACTGAAACTCTAGAGAGAGAAACTATAGAGAGAGTTCTTCTTCTATAATCTTGAGCGTATTTCTTTAGAGTTTAAGAAAGCTTTGAGCATAGTGCAAGTTTTCTTCGAGTATATCCTCGCCCTACCAGTCGGAGTACTCTTCTTTCAAAGGTAAGGGATATTATTTGTTGTACCTGTAAGGGGTATTATTTCTTTTGTATTCATGAAGAGAACTTCTGTTATTCCATTCTTTATTATTCTCGTTGAATAACTCGTATACGTGGACTACCCTATACTTGGTGAAATTCTTACATTATTCCATTCTTTATTATTATGTTGGAATAACTTTGCTTATGCAAAGTACCGCATACATGGTGAAATTCTTACGTTATTCCATTCTTTATTATTCTTTGGAATATCACATCGGCAAGGCGTCTTACACCTGACTTGGTTCCATTATTTATTATTCTGTTGGAATAACCTGTCTGTGCGGTCTATCGCATGCCTGGTGAAATCTTTTGTTATTCCATTCTTTATTATTTTGTTGGAACATCCTGTTGGTGCGTTTACGCATGACCTGGTTCCGTTATTTATTATTCTGTAGGAATAACATGTCTGTGCGGTCGATTGCATGCATGGTGATTTCTTTTGTTATTCCATTCTTTATTATTCTATTGGAATTGTTAGGTTTGTAATATTCATGAGCGCAATCAAATTGCAAAAATAATGCGGAAATGTGTAAAAATCAGAGTTTTAAAAATTTTACAAACCATATTCCTGGATCACCCTTTATGCACAATTATTAATTAAACAAAAAGGATAGGAACAAGAATCATACCCTTGAAGATCCGAGCTTCCTCAGTACAAGTTCACCTCCAATCCTTTTTCGCTCAACTTGAATCCAGGGTTTTTGGTTCCTTCCTTTGATCAACGTTAGCCACCCAAGTGTTTGGCCTCTAGAGGTGATCCACCAAGAAAGAAAAAGATTCAAGAAGATGGTGTTTGGCTAAACCCTAGTTTTTCTATCTCTATAGAAAAAGAACGTACTCTCCAATAAATTGGAATTATGTCGTCTTTTTTAATATCTGATATAAGACTCCTCTTATAAAGATATCAAGTAACCCTATTAAAAATAAGGTATTATTTAATTAAACTCTTTAATTAAATGGGGGCTCCTAATCTTATTAGGGATAATTAATTAAACTCCTTTAACTAATTTTTCCTCCTAATCCTATTAGGAATTAATGAGAGTATTTATATTAAATTAATTTCTAAACTCTTTTAGAAATTAAAATAATAATAATAATTGTAATAATATTAATAAGACTCCTCTTATTAATTTATATTTAATATTTCTAAAATATTAAATAATAAATATTAAGCTATTTAATTTATTCTATCACCATAGATTAAATTAAATATACTTAACATGTTATTACGATTATGCCATTAACTTCTTAAATAATTATTCTTCCTTTTATGGTGTGACCCTTTAGGTTCTCCATATTAAACCTAGGTTGTGAATAAATCAATTAGAACAATTCTAATCTTATTTAAATAAATAAATTAAACAATTAATTTATTTAAATAAATAATATTTATTCTACAATAGGATAAAGCCTCCCTAGCGATCAACGACTTTCCGGATAATATAGATTTCAACATTAATCATAAAAGAACCTTTGAGTAAATAGTTTCATTAGACAATTCAATCCTTCCACCATACAATGTCCCAATTAAATATAAGACATGGAATTCTTTCACAAGTCTTATTTTATTTAATTATATGTATTTCGATCCTTAAATGCACAACTCCAAATAATGCAAATTAGAAACTCCTTTCTAATTTCATTCTGCCTTGGCCAAGGACTACTGGGTTGTCATTTATCGAATCACATAGGACATTTCTCATCTTTTATTAGAAGTGGTAGATTCTTTATTGATCATACATTATCTCCATGTACAACTTATTATACCCAAGCATACCCTTTGATATACCCTAAGGGTCTTAAGGAATAAGTCAAAGTATAACTCATCATACACAAGATACTATGATGATCTCAAGTCCAAGGATCACTTGTACTACTATCACTATAGGAATTCCTATTGACAGGCAAGTAAAACTTCATTAGGTATTCCTTAGCGAGCTACGTTCAGTGAACTTATTCTCTAATAAGCACCTACATACTTGCTTTAGTGTCTCCACACAAATGATCATGAGATCAATCATCCTCATCCAGTGAGCAAGCAATATATGTACCAATCTATCCGGATTCACTAATCCCCAATTTAGTAATCCAATGATTGGGAACAATTTTAGTTTTAAGCTTTCTAAGAATTTAGATCTCATTAGAATGATCATCATCATTATTCTAAAAGCATTGCTTAAAACTATGGGTTTATCACATATTATAAAATAGCATCATGTAGATAATTAAAAGCCTTTAATAAATTAATACTTTTTATTAATAAATGAATAAGATTGTTACAAAGTATATGCTTTATCATCAAACATGATTGGCTTGTGTGCATATTACTTTCAATCTCCCACTTGCACTAAAGCCAATCGCCATTGTATCTTATACTCTTCTTCTCTAAGTGACGATTATCCCTTTGTTGGATAAGCTTTAGTTAATGGATATGTAATGTTGTTCTTGAGAGTCCACCATCTCTATAGTGATTTCCCATCTTTCAATGATTCTTATAATCAAATGAAAGTGCCACAACACATGTTTAGATCCAAGATGAGACTTAGGAACTATTCCTAGTTCTGTAATGAACTTTTAATCCAAACAATCAACTTGCAACTTCATTTATAGCTATATACTTTGTCTTTATCACTAAACCAGCAACTCTTTGCTGTTTGGAACCTTTCCAATTCACTGCACCACTGTTCAAGATAACACTTTACCTTAAAGTGGATTTTTTTCATCATCTTAGTGCCGTCGAAAAAACTTGAGTCTGTTAAGCCCTCTAGTTTTAATTTAGACCCACCATGAATACTCACATCCTTAGTGCCGGTTAAGCACTTTAAGATGTTTTTCACTGACTCATAGTGAACTTCTCCATAATATGACTGATCAACATCAGGTCTCGTACATTTCATTACATACATGATTGTCACTCATGCGATCTCTCTTCTTTTAATAGTTTGTGGGGACTATTAACAGAGATACACTCCATGGCTCATCAACATGAAACATCTCTTGGAGCTTGCCATGCTAAACGACTTTAGCATCAAATGAATATACATTCCTTGGGTTAAGTTGAGCATCCTTTTAAATCTATCTATGTAGATTTGCATCCCCAATAATGATACTCTTCCCAAATCATTCATGGAGGATTGTTTAGACAATTTTATCTTTACTGATTGTAGCATTGGTATGTAATTCCTCATCCGTAGTATATCAACATATAATACTAGAAATTTCACGACGCTCCCACTGACCCTTTGGTACACACTAGAACTCTTACCTCATCGTATGTAACTCTGGATCATCATCTTCTATGATGCGTACCTCATCATCATCATCCATGATGAATCCATACCTCCTAGGTATCTTCGGTACTATTCCAGATTTACGATTTGGTTGTGGTACAATAGGTCTATCTATAGGTTCCTCTTATTTGACTTATAGTGTTTTGTGGTTCTTAAACTCTTCAAAATCTATTATCCTCCCACTAGCCCCTTCAATAATAAACACCTTTATCTTAGAAGGCAGCGTGTTTCGCAACAAACACCTTTCGCTAAGTAGGATTATAGAACATATACCCTAAACTTACTTTAGGATGTCCCACAAATCGACACTTGTCAAATCTTGTCCCAAGCTTATCCTTTGAAACCTTTTCACATAAGTTGGACAACCCCTTATCTTAACATACTTAAGATTAGGAATCCTCCCTGTCCATAACTTTTATGGAGTCTTGGGGTTGGATTTTGAGGTTACCTTTTCGTAGATATGCAGCCATTTCTAGGACATGATCATAGAGGGATACTAGAATGTCGGTAAAATCATTATGGACCATACCATGTCCAACAAGGTACGATTTTCCCATTTAGATACATCAATCAATTATTGCGTATCAGGAGGCGTCCATTATGAGAAAACCATTTGAGATGATCCAGAAACTTATTGCACAAGTATTTATTCCTTGATCTAATCAAAGAATCTTAATACTTTGCCAATTTGTTTCACTTCTGAATTCTTTGTACCTTTCAAATAATTCACACTTATATTTCAGCAAATACACACATTCAACTCTTTGAATGATCATCTCCTTTTTCTTATACTAGTTTCTTCAATTTGCAAAATTATTTTTCACGTAAGTCAAGTATACAAAATCAATTAAGTAATATTTCAGGTTCTATACAAAACATTATTATTATAAATAGAACAACAATTGTTCTTAATTATAATACCAAAGATTTCATTGTCCAACAATAAAATGGAAATAATATTTTAACAAGAACTGGAATACAATAACAACTTATTGACTTAATAGATTTTGCCGTGTAGCATTGCTAAACTATAAGTTTTTATGGCTAATATGGCAACCTTTGCTACATTTCCGCACATAGGATTACTTATATTTGTTTAGCTTTACTACTTACTTGGTCCCTTCATAAATCTATATTTATGATAACCAAAGTCGATATCCAATATCCAAGTAGAACCTTGACTTAAAAAAAATTTATTTTAAATCTTGAACAAAATTGTATTTGTGTAGAAACTTCATTAAGCTTCTTTGGTTAGCCAACGCAAGATGCTTCGCAATTTCTTTCCAATTGTTCAGGCTTATTGCGGTGGAAGCAAACTCCTTTGCTATCCGTATCAGTTTTGCTCTTATTATCCTTTGTTTACGCCTTTCTATTTACCTTCTTTGAATCGTTCTTCTTTTCAGAAGATCCTTTGGCCCCTACCAGTAAGACTTGATCTTTCTTGGTTGGAAAGTGACTCTCAACATTTTTCAATATGTTAAGCAAATCAGCGAGGCTGGTATCTAGCTTGTTCATATGAAAAATTCACAACAATTGTGAAAGGAGTCCGGGAGTGAGTGCAAGATCAATTCTTGGCTCAACTCTCCATCCATGACAAAATTCGTTGTCCTAATTGATCAATCAAATTGATTATGTTTAGGACTTTTGTCTGTACTATATTGCCATTGGCCATTCTAGATCGGAAGAGCTCCTTAGATATCTGATATCTATATGTTCTACTTTCCTCACCATCAACTACTTGATGTGCAGGAATATAGTAGGAGCATCCATAGTTTCATGCTGACGCTGAAGCTCGTTACTCATGGATGCGAGCATGATGCAATGAGCCAACTGTGCATCATCTTGCCACTTTCTAAAAGTAGCAATCTCTTCCTCAGAGGCATTGTCTGCAACCATTGCAGGGATAGACGTATTGAGGACATAAGATAACTTTTCAGCCGTGAGAACTTTTCTCAATTTCCTTAACCAATCCGTTTAATTCGATCCGATTAATTTAGCATCTAATATGCTTCGCAGTGATAGTAATTTTAGACATTGTAAAATTCTGTAAATGAATTTGTAATTAACAATATTTTAACATACATTCTTTTATTAATTACCAAAATAATTTAGGTCTTGTTTTAAATTGGTATCTCCCACTATTTTCTTCAAACTATATTACCCTCACTTATATAGTTCGGCAAAATCTAATTAAAGATTTGCTAGTGAGAATAAGGATCCCATTTCAAATGTATATAGCCTTGTGGTGACACAACAAACTATATATAAATAAATAGGTAGACAGCTTTTGTCAATTACATCAACTATGTAACTCCTTTTATTTTTGCCTCTTAGATTATTTTGATCAAGTGGTGGCACATCCGAATCAAAATTATCCAAGTTAAGTCCGACCTAGCACTCCATATATTCAAAAAAGAAAAATATCATCCTTGTGGTGACACAACAAAACAATATTGTTCAATTTTCTTTATAAGCATCAAATGTGATAAATTAACATCTTAAATACTTAATACTTGCCTTGTGGTGACACAACAAACTCATATTAAATATTTAATACTCTATTAATTTTATCATGCTAAAAGGCGACGTTCGATATTCCAAATATCTTTGAACGCTTAGGACTTAATATAAAAATTTGAGGGGTTTGTTGTTAAAATGTCTCATCTTGTTTAGCGCGCATACACATATATATATAAAATACACGTCATATTAATGAACATGCGAAGCATGTTTGCATAATATATAATATATATAGTATAAGCATGCACATATAGAATACTATATTCTACCCGGATTGATTATGGACTTTTATTCTAGTTTGGTTCACTAGAGCCACCAAGTGAACCAAAAGGTCAAACCCTAGGGGTGCAAGAAATAATATTTAAATATAACTATTACATTTAAACCCGGGCTCCATTACAAACGGGTCTTCAAGCGCTCCTTGCTCCTTGATCTCCAATTTTTCAAAATTGATTCTAACTATTCCTATTACAAAACTATTTAAAATAAATAGAAACCTTGATCAGCAGTCAAGGGAAAGTACATAGGAGGGAGATAGAATTTACATTAAGAAAAATTAGAGAAAGGCGACGTCTGTGAGACCCCATTTAATAAAACTCATACATTCATGCATCCAACTAAAATAAAATCCAATCATATTGGTCAATTGTCCATAATCAATCTCATTTATTATCATACATATCACCATATGCATCAATAAATAACATTCATCTTATGAATAATAAACATTTAATATATATTGATATCATTTAATGGGCAAATTTAGTTAGTATAAAATCTATTTTGAATCAAAATAAACTCCTTTATTTTAATCCAAATTTAAATCAAAATAAAACTATTTTATTTTAATTTATCCAATTTTGAATAAAATAAACTATTTTATTTTAATCAAAATCTTTAATCAAAATAAACTCCTTTATTTTAATTAATTATGGAATCCAATTCCATGTAAAAAAATAATTTTATTAAAGGAAACACGGATTCTCTTTCCTATTCAAAATAAACTCCTTTATTTTGAATAATATGAAATCTTATTTTATATCTAAATAAACTCCTTTATTTAAGGAAAGATGGATTTACTTCCCTATTCATAAATAAACTCCTTTATTTTAGGAAAAATGAAATCCAATTTCAACTCCAATTAGTTATCATGGAATTCAATTCCAACTCTAATTAGTTAGCATGAAATCTAATTTTAAAATTAAAATAAACCTTTTATTTAAAATTAAAATAAACTTTTTATTTTAAAATTAAAATAAACCTTTATTTTAATTATAAAATTATTGAGAATAATATATATATATATATATATATATAATATATAATATATTATAAAAATAACCGAATATATATATAGTATATATAGTCATTAACATGATTACATGAATCATATTCTTTATTCAATCCTTGAACCACGTGGTACCTTTTAAACAATTACATGCTCATGTTAGTATGCAACCGAATTTTCGTGCAACCGATTTTTTTTTTTTAATTCCGTGCATGATTTAAGCTGCTGCTCCCTTGAACATAAAGACTCACGTTGGAACTTGTTAACAATTAACCTTTTAAATCATGATGCACGGAATGCACGGAATCATATATATTCCAACAGACTCACGGAAATTTATTTCGGCCCCCTTTTTTTTAAAAAAAAAAAAAATTTATACAATAAAATTATGCCCAATTAAATTGTTCTAAACACATATCAATATGCATATCAAATCTGAACAATTAATAATTTGCATAAAGGTTTGGCTCTGATGCCACTGTTAGGTTTGTAATATTCATGAGCGCAATCAAATTGCAAAAATAATGTGAAAACGTGTAAAAATCAGAGTTTTAAAAATTTTACAAACCATATACCCGGATCACCCTTTATGCACAATTATTAATTAAACAAAAAGGATAGGAACAAGAATCATACCCTTGAAGATCCGAGCTTCCTCAGGTACAAGTTCACCTCCAATTCTTTTCGCGTTCAACTTGAATCCACCGGGTTTGGTTCCTTCCTTTGATCAACGTTAGCCACCCAAGTGTTTGGCCTCTAGAGGTGATCCACCAAGAAAGAAAAAGATTCAAGAATATGGTGTTTGGCTAAACCCTAGTTTTTCTATCTCTATAGAAAAAGAACGTACTCTCCAACAAATTGGAATTATGTCGTCTTTTTTAATATCTGATATAAGACTCCTCTTATAAAGATATCAAGTAACCCTATTAAAAATAAGGTATTATTTAATTAAACTCTTTTAATTAAATGGGCTCCCTAATCTTATTAGGGATAATTAATTAAACTCCTTTAACTAATTTTCCCTCCTAATCCTATTAGGAATTAATGAGAGTACTTATATTAAATTAATTTCTAAACTCTTTTAGAAATTAAAATAATAATAATTGTAATAATATTAATAAGACTCCTCTTATTAATTTATATTTAATATTTCTAAAATATTAAATAATAAATATTAAGCTATTTAATTTATTCTATCACCATAGATTAAATTAAATATACTTAACATATTATTACGATTATGCCATTAACTTCTTAAATAATTATTCTTCCTTTTATAGTGTGACCCTTTAGGTTCTCCATATTAAACAGGTTGTGAATAAATCAATTAGAACAATTTAATCTTATTTAAATAAATAAATTAAATAATTAATTTATTTAAATAAATAATATTTATTCTACAATAGGGATAAAGCCTCCTAGCGATCAACGACTTTCCGAGATAATATAGATTTCAACATTAATCATAAAAGAACCTTTGAGTAAATAGTTCTTTGATAATTCAATCCTTCCACCATACAATGTCCCAATTAAATATAAGGCATGGAATTCTTTGTCAAGTCTTATTTTATTTAATTATATGTATTTCGATCCTTAAATGCATAACTCCAAATAATGCAAATTAGAAACTCCTTTCTAATTTCATTACGCTTCGCCAAGGACCATTGGGTTGTCATTTATCGAATCACATGGACATTTCTCTTCTTTTATTAGAAGTGGTAGATTCTTTATTGATCATACATTATCTCCATGTACAACTTATTATACCCAAGCATACCCTTTGATATACCCTAAGGGTCTTAAGGAATAAGTCAAAGTATAACTCATCATACACAAGATACTATGATGATCTCAAGTCCAAGGATCACTTGTACTATTATCACTACATGAATTCCTATTGACAGGCAAGTAAAACTCCATTAGGTATTCCTTAGCGAGCTACGTTCAGTGAACTTATTCTCTAATAAGCACCTACATACTTGCTTTAGTGTCTCCACACAAATGATCATGAGATCAATCATCCTCATCCAGTGAGCAAGCAATATATGTACCAATCTATCCGGATTCACTAATCCCCAATTTAGTAATCCAATGATTGGGAACAATTTTAGTTTTAAGCTTTCTAAGAATTTAGATCTCATTAGAATGATCATCATCATTATTCTAAAAGCATTACTTAAAACTATGGGTTTATCACATATTATAAAATAGCATCATGTAGATAATTAAAAGCCTTTAATAAATTAATACTTTTTATTAATAAATTAATAAGATTGTTACAAAGTATATGCTTTATCATCAAACATGATTGGCTTGTGTGTATATTACTTTCAGGAATAACCTGTCTATGTGGATTATCACATGCATGGTGAATGATCCTTTCTATTCATTTCTTATTAAATTGTGAAAATGATCTGTCTAAGTGGATTACGACATGGCGGCGAAAATCCATTTGCAGATTCATATATTCTTTTATACTCAGTTGGTTAAAGTTTTAGCTTCTATACTCCATGAAATTAGTGGAATATCCTTGATATCTGTGCTTCATCCAGTATCTTTTTATGGAAATATTCTTTTGAGCATTCTTGAATTTTACTCTACAAAGAAGTATCATGTTGACAATTTGGACGTTATTGGTTCTTGGATAAATTAATTCTTGAACTTGTTTTATTGAATTATTATGTCATTGTCATCAACCTCATGTTTATATTGAAAGTCATATGTGCCCTGTAGTGCATAGATGGACTTGGTATGATTATGACCAGGGATTATTCGGTATAATCATGACCGTAATGTTACAAATGATGTGGAAAAAGTCCTCATTGGCCCGTAATGCATTGATGGACAGTTTTTGGTATGATTATGGCTATGGATTCTCTTCGGCCAAGGGTGCAAAGATGAATTGTTTTATGGCATGATCAGGACCGTTGATGAAAACACGATTATCTTTGGCCCGTAGTGCATGGATAATTCGTGGTCATGATACTAAAGAATATCCTTGGCCTGTAGTTCAGGGATGATTTGATGATGTGGATTATTTATTGAGCTGAGTCTCAGCTATAAAAGTGATGAAAAACCTTTTAAATTATTGAAGATAGTAGACTTTATTCTTAACTTGACTTTTCTAATGGATTGTTTGTTCCGCTGCAGTTAAAGTTGATGTTTGTTATATTGTATCAGTTTAACATTATTGAAGGCTAACGTTAATTTATTCTGCATTATCTTAGTCATAATATTTCTTACTAGGCTAGTTGAGCTCACCCTTTCTTTCATTGTTCTCTTCAGGAAATGAGAACGTAGCTGGGGCTAGTCGGGGAACAGAGTGATGGTCCTAGATGGTGCATTAGTAGTCCTCACTATTCTATGAAATAGTGTAATAATAAATGTAATGAGGACTCCATTGAGTGTGGATATTGTCTAGATGACAATATTTGTATTAAAACTCATAGCATATATTTTGTCGTATTTTACACGACTATTGTATAATTAGTTTGTATTTGTATTTTGTACCATGTATTTGGCAACTCAGAATAGGTGATGTATACCTATTTTGGGGGAGTCACAAGTTGGCCCAGGTAGGTAAATTCCCTTTTGTTAGCAAAATCCTGACGGGATTTGGCGTTGGCTCTTTTTGCAATTTTATTCTCCAGTGTTTCACTTTATGGAGTCAATGGTGGATAATTCATAATAGGAGGAAGGAGACTAGCATGCTCCTGGCTAAAAAATTGGCGTGTGACTTGGTGCTGATGGATCACCAGTTCTGCCAATTGGTTGACTTGCTCACAAAGAGCCTTTATTTTCCGTTCCATCATAAACTGGAACTGTGCACAATCCCATTTATCAGCATTATCCTTACTTGTTTGGGAGGATTCACCATCGTACTTGGAACTCTGTCCATTGCTCCAATTAATCATATTGACCTCTTCTTCTTTGTGTTGAGGAAGAGGGTTATCTTGCACGTAGGGTTGGTCGGGTTTAGTTACCATGATCTCACCATTATTTATCAAATCCTAGATCTTATGTTTCAAGGCCCAGCAATCCTGAGTATCATGGCCTGGAGCTCCAGCATGATAAGCACACTTCCTATTGGCATTGAAACCCTTCCCATTCGGATTGGCTGGTGGAAGAAGATGGGTAATTTTGTTCTGAGTTGTCAGAAGATTGAGAACATTCTCGAGCGAGTCCCCTAAGGGTGTGAACACTCGAATGCGTCTGACTTCTCCACTTTTTGGTAATAGAGGGTTTGAAGACTGTGCTTGAAAAGGGGAGTTGTTTATCCTCTGGATAGGAATGTTCTGACTGCCTTTTTATCCTTGTAGTATCAAGGAAACATCCTCCTCTTTCTTCTTATTGACCCTCCTGGGGTTGTTTCCATAACTTCCAGATTGGATGTGCTCAGTAACAGCTTTTAGAGCGGCAAGGTCTTGAATCTTCCCAGATTTCAATCCCATCTCAACCATTTCTCCATGTTTGATCATTTCAGAGAATGGCTTGCCTATGCATGCTAAAACTCTCTCATAGAAGGGAGCTTCTTGTATGTCTATGAAGGTCATCACCATTTCAGGCTCATTCATAGAGGGAATAACTTGAGCAGCAAGGTGCCTCCACCTTTGAGCATAATCTCTGAAAGACTCATTGGCTTGTTTCTTAACCTTGGTAATTTAGTCTTGGTCGTGACCATCCGAGATCGGAGCTCATCTTGACCGAGGAAGGCATGAGCTAGCTCTTCCCAGCTATTAATCTTGGAGTTATCTAATTTGGTATACCACATTCGGGCTTATCCAGTCAAACTTTTTTGAAATAGCTGCATTCTGAGCTTCTTATCCTCGGCATAAGATCTGAGCTCTCCAATGAATACCTTAAAATATGTGTAAGGATCTCCCAACCCATCATACTTTTCAAAGTCATGAGTCTTGAACTTTTCTGGATAATGAACACCAAGGAATATGCAAAGATCGGAATATGAAACACTTTTGTGTGCTCCAATCCCCTTGATAGATCCAATGGTCTCTTCCATTTGAAGGACTTTCTTCCTGATATCAACGGTGTGTGGATCTTCTTTGAGATGGGTAATTTTAGGGTTTTTGTTAGTTTTGTCCAACTGAGACTCAGGTACTAGAGGTTCTTTGTCAGTACCCTGGGTTCCTCCACGTGCTGAGGATTCTTTATGTATGGGTATTCGTGGACCCTGAGTAGACTGGCGTAGTTCTTTGAGCAGAACAATCAAATCTGTAATTTATTTACTTAATCCTTTGAACTCCTCACGAGAGACAAGAGTAGGATTATATTGGCCAGATGAATCCATGTTTGGTTGTAGGCTTGTTGCCTTTTTGGACATTGAACAGGTAACATGCCGAATTGTTTCCCTATAAAAAGACTTATGTAGTTTAGTCTTAGGGAATGTATAAATGTTACATGTTATGTGATGTATCCATTTTAGGAGTATTATCCTGCAAAACGGATGTTAGCTGTTTGTAAGATAGCATGTCAGATTTTGATATAAAATGGAATGCATGTACACATATTCCTTCATATTTTCCATTACATAGAGATTAACGTGGAATGAATTTACAAGTAATTGAATTTACAAGTAATTGAAATGGGAAAGTATGAAGAGTATTCCCTCCGCGTTTGGTTTATCAGAAGCTGACCTATCTTAGGTTACTCTCACAGCTTTTTGGCATGAAGGATCCCAGATCATCGCAATTTACTCGATGGGAAATTAATCTGGTCTTTCAACTGGAGCGAATCTGGGTGGTGCCTTTTCTGAGCCTCGTTGAATTAGTCTTCCTACGAGTCCAGTAATCAAACACCGACAGGATAGCCTCCTGGTGGAAGGACCACACAACATACATTCACATACAACGTGTCTCACCGTATGGAAATGATGACATGTGCGAATCACTTATATCACAGGTAGACACAGTGCGAAGCACTAAGTACAGTAAGTAAATGCATTAGTACACATTTATCTAAATGTAAATGCAACATTCACACACAAGCATATAATTGTTTTGAAAAGTTGGTAATACTAGCTTAAGCCCTCTTACTGGATATCCCCAACAGAGTCGCCACATGTCGACGTAGGGATTTTTATTTGTCCCTTTTCTGTTCTTGTCTTTTGGTGTTCTCATGTTAGGTTAGATTTGTTTGAAAAAACAAGTTGTGAAAAGGTCCGAAATGTATATGTCGACGATTGGATTGTAAGAGTCGCCAGTTGGTATTTTTAAATGGTTGCAACAACTCAACCAAGAAAAGGTTTGCACATTGACCTAGTTATGTAACACTGCTAAACAGGTCTATGAAACCGAGATTCGTTTTGGTCCTGGGGCTTGATTATGCTGAGGGAAGGTGTTAGGCACCCCCCGTCATCCGTGTTACCACGGTGACTGCCACTTTTTAAATTAAACTATTATATGAATGTGTGTGTGTGTGGGTTAATGTGCAATTATCAGGAAGTAGTGTTATGCCTCGTTTGCACCTATATACAAAGGGTTTGAATTTTGTATAATAGTTCAGTTTTAACAAGATATAGCAATGAAGTTTTGTAAAAGAGGTTTTTCAAACCCTTATGCTCAATAGTAATTGAGGCCTTTGATACTTCCATTTTATTATATGTATTCGGCTTGATTGCTTTTATTTTCGAGATGCGAGGCATATTCGAGAAAATAAGATACATAGCAGTGCCGAATTCCTTGTGAGCATGAGAGCCATCTAAGCAAATTCAAACACCATGAATAATTTACAAGTTGGTTAAGCCTAAAATGTCGATCACTGGAACTGAATCTAGATTTAGAAGACCGAATCTGTGATCACATGATTCCTAGGCTCACATGATGTTGCAGTTTGTATGAAACCTATAAGCACTTATATATATATATAATTTGTAAATATTTATATATATGAACGATCAACCACCATGAAGTAAACTCCATGGGGGATTGGAAATGTAAATATATAAAAGTTGTAAATAAATATATAGGAACGATCAACCGCCACGAAGTAAACTCCAGGCGGGACTGAATGTAAATAAAGTAGTAAATGGCCACGAAGTAAACTCCAGGCTTGACAGAAATGTATATATATATATATATATATATATATATATATATTCTCGAATCGATTTAACCGAGCTCGGATCGATATAGCTTATATTCTCGAAGTGCGTTTATATCTTTATATATATATACACACACACACACACACACACACATATATATATATATATATATATATAAAAGCGGTAAACGCATTGAGATATTATATCTGTGCTCAATCAAGCAGAGTTTGATGATAACAATATATATAAGTATATATATATATATATATATATATATATATATATATAAGTATTTATATATATATAAGCAAAGAAACGCTAGGATATGAATCCAAAGCTAAATCGAGGCATAACTTCGATGATGTTAGTACACACACACACACATACACACACACACACACACACATATATATATATATATATATATATATATATGTACAAAAGAAATAAAAAGCCACGGACCGAAGTCCGGGCATACGCACACAACACAACTCTCAACGTGAATAACTATGTGTGCAAAAAGTGGAGAAAGGCTTTAAGAAATGTAAGAAGTCTTACAGTGGGCTGCCAAGAAGACTTCAAATGGCATTAAATGAATGAACACTCGGTTTCCACTGGTAAAATATGACAAAGCACAAGCTCACAAGTGTTTGAAAAGAGAAAGCACTCAGTTTATAGTGTGTACAGAGCAAAATGGACATGGCTTCCTTGCCTTTTTCTCTTCTAAAATAGCCACCCCAAGCCCTGTATTTATAGAGGGGGGGGAGCCGCAGGTGTACCTATGACAGTCGCAGGTCCACCTGCGGCTACCTGGGGTGCCCCGGGCTCTGTGGACCCCGCCATCTCGAAGTACGTGCATGCATGCTTTGTGTTGTCCGCTCGAACCTTCATAACTTTTGATCCGGGCATCCGATTAAGGCGTATAATACCTTTCTGGAATGTTGTTGTCGAGAGCTACACAATGAGATGGGATAAGAGGTTGTACGAAGTAGGAAAGATAGGGCCATGCCTAGATCTTTAGGTCTTCAAATTCCATCTGGTGTACTGTCTTGTGTAGTAGTCACTCGGGATTTTGAGCTATGGTTCTTGTAGGACACTTTTCTATAGAATGTATGTTGAAATGTTGTTGAGACTATACAAATATTGGATCGAGGTGGAAAAATGATGATTTTGCCCCTCACCGGGGTTATCTCCGGTTTGGACAAATTTAACAGTCGTTGCTTAGGGTTATCTCTGAGATTGGGCTGCTCTGAGTACTGAAGGTCCTCAAGGTTTTCTATGAGGTGTGCCTAACCTCCCGGTGTTGTCTCCGGGGCTAGAACTGAGTACCTCGGGGTTATCTCTAAGGTTGAAACTGACTGCAAAGGTTGAAATGAGCTTTTCCGGGGTCATCTCCAGAACTGCAACTGCATTCCTCGGGGTTATCTCTGAGGTTAAACTGAAACTCTTGGGGTTATCTCCAGGACTGGAACTGGGTATCTCGGGGTTGTCTCCGAGATGGCAAAACTGATAATTTCGGGGTTGTCTCAAGAACTGGACCTGCATTCCTCGGGGTTGTCTCCGAGGTTGGAACTGAAACTCCCGGGGTTGTCTTCGGGATTGGAACTGGTTACCTCAAGGTTGTCTCCGAGATGAAAAAACTGAGTATCCCGGGGTTATCTCCGGGATTGAGCCGATTTGACCTCTAGGGTTATCTCTGGAAGATGATTTTGCCCTCCTGCAATGTTAGTAAAAGGAATGCAAAATTTTGAGTGTCTACACATGATCTAGAATTGGTTACGGTAGTGTTTGCCCTTAAGATTTGGAGACATTATCTCTACGGAGAAAAGTGTGAGATATACACAAATCATAAGAGTCTGAAGTATATCTTTACATAGAAGGAGTTAAACATTAGGCAAATGAGATGGTTAAAATGTATCAAGGACTATGATTATGATATTCTATATCATCCGGGAAAGGCTAATGTAGGGGCAGATGCTTTAAGCAAGAAAAGCCAAGAAAAATTGTTTGTATTGACAAAATAGGAAGAATTAGTAAGAAAAATGGAGAAAATGGAGTTGGAGGTGAAAAATCTGAAGGATTCAGATAGAGTAATAGAAATGGAAGCAAGTCCGACTTTATTGGACATGGTGAAAGAATCACAAGAAAATGATGAAGAATGTGGTAACATCAAGAAGCGATTAGATGAAGGTAAAGAGTTGAAGTATAAGATTGATGGCACTGGATTGCTAAGATTTGAAGGACGAGTATGGGTACCTACAGTTCCAGAGTTAAGAGAAGAATTTTGCAAGAAGCACACAGTACGAGATATTCGATACACCTAGGAAGCACGAAGATGTATCAAGATTTGCGTCAACATTATTGTTGGTCGAACATGAAAAGAGAAGTTGCAGAATGCGTCAACGGATGTTTAACTTGCCAGAGAGTCAAGACATAGCATCAACGACCCAACGAGTTATTATAGCCATTAGAAATTCTAGAATGGAAGTGGGAGCACGTTACTATGGATTTCGTGGTGGGACTTCCAACAACACGGAAAGGTTACGATGCGATATAGGTAATTATGATAACCCGAGTGATTGAAAGTATAGTTAGATGTGAGGTTTAACTAATGACAATTATGTCAACAGATGATCATTATGAAAAGGATGGTTATAAGAAAGAAAAAAAGTAGGAAGGAATCTTTTTCTAAGATTGTAGGAATAAAGCACCTTGGTATGGGTGTGGTATTAAGAAATTTCAAGGACAGAATTTTTATAAGCGGGGAACAATGTGACAACCCGGAAAAGCAGATTGTCCAGAATTGAAGTTTAAAGAATTAGTTATTAATAAAATAAATTTTTATTAATAATATTATGTGTTATGTGTTTTTTAATCGTTCTAGAACCTAGGATGATTATAAAATGGGAGGATTCTGGCTACGAGCTAGATTAAATGAGTAAGAATTTTCAAGACGAAAAATAAAAAAAAATCGGGAACAAAAATATTTTTGAGTAAAAAGATGAAATAGACACTATTCACACAACGAAACCCTAAGGGTTAGGGTTTGAATAGTTTAAGACTTTTTGAGAGTTCGGTATGTCAAATGACATTCCGTCGAAAGATTTGACGATAATATATCGTGAAAAGTTAAGTAAGCCAATAAAAGTTTTTCTCAAAAAACGTGCAGAAAGCGGTTAAAATAAAAACGCTAAAAAGTACTGTTATGTACTTTTAATTCGTTTAACTACGTTAGGGGAAAACGTGAAAGAAAACGCTTAACATCAAAAAGTGTTTTCTAGTTTTTCGGAGTTCTGAAGAATGCGTAAAAGTTAATCTGTAGAGGAAAGATGAAATATCCAAAAATATTTGGATTTCGAGAATCGTAGTTTTTCAAACTTTCGGATGAATTCCGCAAGACTTAAGCACGAAGCTTCCAAGAGAAACTTTGTGAATAGTAAGGAGGTGTGAATAGTAGCTTTAGGGGCGAAATGACTATTTTACCCCTAGCCTTGGTTTTCTATATAAGAGATGTAGACACTCAAAATTTTCTGCATTCCTATTACTGACATTGCAGGAGGGTAGATTCGTCTTTTAGAGATAACCCTGGAAGACAGCTTACATCCATTCTGGATACTACCGGAAGTTCAGTTCCAACCCGGAACACAAACCGGGAACATCATCTCAACCCAAAACACACACCGGGAATGTCATTTCCAATCTTGGAGATAACCCCAAGATATGCAGATCAAAAGACCGGCAAGAACACCAGAGAGGACAGTCTTATCTCGGCGATAACACCGCGATACTCAGTTCCAGTCCCAAATATAGCACTGGGAGTAGCAACCCCATCCTTGGTGATAGCCCCAAGGGATGTCATTGCAGTTCCGGTGATAACCCCAGAAATGCTTATTTCAAACACATGCAATCAGCTTCAACCCCAGACATCCTGTCGAAGCACACATACCTCAGACCCGGAGCTAACAACGGGCAGACAAGAATACCCACAGATGACAGTGAGACATACAAACAAGCAGCAGTCCAATCTCGGATGTAACCCTGAGCAACGTCTGCTTTCCGGTTAAACCGGCAATAACCCCGGTGAGGAGTCAACACGTCATCTTACTATCTTAACAAGATGATATCGCGGCATACCAACAAGTAGTCCAATCTCAGCTGTAACCCTGAGCAACGTCTGCTTTCAACTCAAACCGGCGATAACCCCAACGAGCAGTCAAACGTCATCTTGTCCCTTCGACAATGGCACGTCGTCTCAACACTTCATACAAACATACATCCAACAATATCCCATAAGAACCGAGGAGTGACAATCCTGAGTAACTATTACGTGTGACAGTACTTTGGATAAAATTTGAAGCTTGAAGACCATGGGCATAGACCCTGCTTCCTGACTTCGTACAACCTCTAATCCATGTCATTGCGTAACTATCGACACAAGCGGTCTGAAGAAGGTTAGATATACCTCATTCGAATGCTCGGATTGAAGTTTTGCAAGTTCGAGCAGACATTACAGTGCATGAGTGCACGTACTACGAGATGACGGAACCCACGAGGCTCGAATGCATCACGACCAGCCGCAGGTGTACCTGCGGCCATCCGTCTATATATACAAGCCTTGGGGTCAGCCATTTGAGAAGAAGAGGGAGGGAAAAAGGCGAGGAAGCCATGTCCATTTTACTCTGCATACACGTCTTTTAAGTGTTTCCTCACTTTAAAACATTTGTTAGCTCATATATAGCTATCTTTTATCCGGCGGGAGCTGAGTGTTTATCTATTTAAAGTCATAGAAATATACTTTGGCAGCCCACTGTAAGCCTTCTCACATTTTATAAAGCCTTCTTCTCATATAGCACACACTATTATACATATTGAGAGTCGTGTTGTGTGCGTTTTCGAACTTGATCAAGTGGTTTTCATTTACATACATATATATATATACTTATATATGTATATATTTCATATATGGACTAACATTATCGAGTTATGCCTCGATTTAGCCTAGATTTGATGCTGAGCATTTAATTGCTTTTATATATATATATATATATATATATATATATATATATATATATATATATATATATATAAATCGTGACGGACATCATGCATGAGCCTTGATTTTATATCCGGTGCGTTTAATTGCTTTTTTATATATATATATATATATACTTATATATATAACTATTGTCAGACATATCTGATGAGCTTGGATTTACATCTAGTGCGTTTACTCGCTTTTATATATATATACATATATATAATTGCTGTCGGATATATCCGATGAGCTTGGATTCACATCTAGTGCATTTACTGCTTTTATATATATATATATATATATATATATATATATATATATATTTACATTTCGTCATGCACGGAGTTCACTTCGTGGCCTTTTTATGCTTTATTTACATTCCGTCACACTGCAGTTTACTTAGTGGCAGTGGTTGATCGCTTTTATGACTTTCTTTACATTTTGTCCCACAGAGTTTACTTTCGTAGGTTGATCATGTTCATATATATATATATATATATATATATATATATATATATATATATATATATATATATATATATATATATATATATAATCGCTTATTGTTTTCCATACAAACAAATTGCAATATCATGTGAGCCTAGGAATCATGTGATCACTGAGTTGATCTCATGAATCTAGATTAGGTTCCCATGATGGACATTTTTCAAATTGTAGCAGTGATTGTACATTATTTTACGATGTATGAATTTCCTTGGATGGTCATCATGCCCATAAGGAGTTAGGCATCTTCAGTATATTATTTTCTAGAATGCTTCGCATCTAGAAAATAAAAGCAAACAAGTAGAACATTTAATAATAAAATGGAAGTATGAAAAGGTCTCAATTCCTATTGAGCACAGGGTTTGAAAAACCTCTTTTACAAAACTTCATTGCTAAATCTTGGTTAAAACTAAATTTTTTTTATAAAATTCAAACCTTGTGTATATAGGTGTGAACGAGACCTCGCACTACTTTCAAATAATTGCACATTGATCCACACACACACACACACACGTTCATATAACAATTTCTTTGAAGAGTGGCGGTCACCGTGGTAACATGGATGTCGTGGGGGTGCCTAACACCTTCCCTCCTCATAATCAAGCCCCCAGACCCAAAATGAATCTCAGTTTCACAGACCCGTCTAGCAGTGTTAAATCACTGGGTCAATGTGCAAACCTTTTTTGGTTGTGTTGGTGCAACCAGTTAAATACATCAACTGGCAACTCTTAAAGTCAAATCGTCGACATTATACATGTCGGACCTTTTTCACTTGTTTTTTCAAACAAATCTCACATTAACATGAACACCAAAGAACAAGTAACGAAAAGGGACACTCAAAAATCCTGACGTCGACAGGTGGCGACTCTACTGGGGACTCCAGTAAGAGGGCTTAAGCCGCTATTTCAAGCTTTTCAAAATTGTTATATGTTTGTGTGTGAATGTTGCATTCACATTTATGATGAATGTGTACGAATGCATCTTAATTACTGCACTGCTAAATATCTATTTGTGATATTAGTGCTTCGCACATGTCATCATTTTGCATAAATGGTGAGACACGTTGTATGTGAATGTATGTTGTGTGGTCCCTCCACCAAGAGGCTATCCTGTCAGTGTTTGATTACTGGACTTGTGGGAAGAATGATTCCCCAGGGCTCAGGAAAGGCACCACTCAGATTCGCTCTAGTTGAAAGACCGGATTAACTTCCCGTCGACTAGATTGCGATGATCTGGGAACCTTCATGCCAAAAAGCCGCGAGAGTAACCCTAAGATAGGTCAGCCTCTGCTAAACCAAACGCGGAGGAAAGTCTCTTCATACTTTCCACTTTCAATTACTTGTAAAAGCATTTACTTGTAATTCATTCCATGTTCATCCATATGTAATGGAAAATATGAAGAATATCTGTGCATGCATGACATGTTATCAATTAACAACCGGTTTTGTAGGACAAAATTCCTAAACAGACATATTATGATAACATTTATATTACCCTAAGATTAAACTTCGTAAGTCTTTTGTAGGGAAGCAATTGGGCATGTTACCCGCTTTAAATTAAAAAAGGTCGCGAGCCTACAGCCAATCATGTCTTCTTCTGACCAGTCTAATCCTGTTTCCCAAGAAGAATTTGACGGATTGAGTAAACAAATTACAGACTTGGTCGTTCTACTAAAAGAATTACACTAGTCTACTCAAGGTACAAAGATACCTACACATACAGAATCCTCTACACAAGGAGGAGTTTAAGGTCTGGAAAAGACAATTCCAGAACCTCAGTTGGATACAACCAACAAAGACCCTGAAAGCACCCATCTCAAAGGAGATCCAGACACTGGTGATATCAGGAAAAAGGTCCTTCAAATGGAGGAAACTATTCGTGTTCTCAAAGGGATTGGAACACATGGCAGTGTTTCATATACAGACCTTTGCATATTTCCTGGTGTTCATTATCCAGAGAAATTCAAGACCCACGATTTTGAGAAATACGCGGATTAGGGATCCTTATACACATTTAAAGGTGTTCATTGGAGAACTTGGGTCTTATGCGGAAAATGAAAAGCTCCGAATGCAGCTGTTTCAGAAAAGTCTGACTAGAGAAGCCCGTATGGTATACCAGATTAGACAACTTAAAGATCCATAGCTGGGAAGATCTGGCTCACGCATTCCTCACTCAATACAGTTTTCAATCTCAAATAGCTTCTGACCGGTACCAAATTACCAAGGTCAAGAAACAGTCTAAT
Organism: Panax quinquefolius; assembly: GCA_020205615.1. NCBI lineage: Eukaryota > Viridiplantae > Streptophyta > Magnoliopsida > Apiales > Araliaceae > Panax > Panax quinquefolius. The sequence goes on from CM035159.1 coordinate 92,249,770, forward strand.
GAGTCATTTAGAGAGTACGCTCAAAGGTGGAGGCGCCTTGTTGCTCAAGTTATTCCTTCCATGACAGAATTAGAAATGGTCATGACTTTCATAGATGTACAGGAAGCTCCTTTCTATGAAAGAGTTCTAGCTGGTATTGGCAAACCATTCTCTGAAATGACCAAACACGGAGAAATGGCTGAAATGGGATTAAAGTTTGGTAAAATTCAAGACCTTGCTAGCTCTTTAAAGGCATTCTTTGAGCACATCAATCCGGATCTTATGGAAACAACCCTTGAGGGTCCATAAGAAGAAAGAGGAGGATGTTTCCTTGATACTACAAGGACAAAAAGGCAATCCAAGCATGCTGCAGGAGAGGAGAAACTACTCCCTTTTCCAAAGACAATCTTTAAACCCTCCATTGCCTAAAAGTGGAGAAGTAAAGCGACCTCAGACGTTCACACCCTTAGGGGACTCGCTCGAGAATATTCTTGCTCTTCTGACTGCTCAGAAGAAAATTACACATCTTCTTCCACCAGGCAACCCTAATGGGAGGGGTTTTAATGCTACTCAGAAGTGTGCTTATCATGTCGGGGCACCTGGACATGATACTCAAGATTGTTGGGCCTTGAAACATAAGATTCAGGATCTAATAGACAACGGTGAGATCGTGGTCACCAAACCAGATCAACCTCATGTGCAAGACAACCCTCTTCCTCAACACAAAGAAGAAGAGGTTAATATGATCAGTTGGAGCACTGTACAAGGTTCCAATGGCGAATCATCCCATCCCATCAAAGAGGTGTTGACAAATGGGATTATGTAAAGTTCCAGTTTACCATAGAACGAAAGATGAAAGCTCTTTGCAAATAAATTGAGCAATTGGCAGAATTGGTGACCCACCATCATCAAGTCACACGCCAATTAATCAGGCAGGAGCATGCCTATCTCCTTCCATTTGTTATGAATGCTCCATCAACACCTTCAGAAAGCGAAGCTATGGAGGATAAGGTTGCAAAGCGAGCAAGTGCTAAAGCCCGTCAGGATTTTGCCAATCAAAGGGAATTCACATATTTGGGCCAATCTATGGAGGAGATACTTCAAATGTTGATCAACGAAGGAAGAATTACATTCCTTCTCCCTCCAATCAATCCCCGCTCAAGACGGTTCAATCCTGATGAAATGTGTCAATATCATTCATATTCTCACGGTCATAGCACAGAAGAATGCTGGGCACTCTGCCATCTCATTCAGAATCTTATTGATAGTGGTGTCCTGCAAATAGTAGATGATTACACTGTGCAACTTAAGGGTGGGAGTGCATGTCCTACCAAATGGAAGGGATCAGTAGCAGTTATATTCGAAGAGGATGATGAGACTGTCAAAGTATTTCCCATACAACAAATTCAACTCAAAGGAGCTAACAATCCTTTGAAAGTGGCTGCACCAGAGCCAATTTCTTTATCCTGCAGACCACAATATCCTGTTGTCAGCTTACACAACGTTCCATGGAATTATGGATAAGTTGAAGGATCCACGTCTCATACTACTGCTACAGTGTCGAAGGAGAATCCACTGTACCTTCCTCAACGGGTTATCAAACCTACTTGCAAAGCAAAGGGGAAGTTTCCCATGGAGAAGATTGAAAAATTCCTCTGTACTATGGGCCACAATGAAGCCAAAGTGGTTTTAAGCTTGCGAGAAGCTCCACACCAGATTTCAATTCTGGACTTGGTTTTCTCTTCTGAGGATCATCGGAAGATTTTATTAAAGGTTTTAGAAGAAGCCTACTTGCTAAAATCAGTGGATGTGGAAAAATTTCAACATTTGGTTGATCACATTTTTAACAACAATGTGATATCCTTCACTGATGATGACATACCTCCCGAAGGGACCGGTCATTGCAAGCCATTGCACATTACAGTTTTGTCTTCCGGGTACATGCTAGTAGGAGTATTGATAGATGGAGGCTCATCTCTAAATATATGTCCTTATGCCACCTTGGTAAATATGAATATCAATCTCAAGCGGATCCAAAGCAGCCATATGGTTATCAGAGCTTTTGATGGATCCCGACAAAATGCCATCAGAAAGATTGAATTGCCAATTGAGATTGGTCCAAATACGTTCAATGTATCCTTCCACGTCCTCAAGATAGACTCGGGATACAACCTGCTATTGGGGAGACCATGGATACACATGGCTGGAGTTGTTCCCTCCACCTTACATCAACAACTCAAATACATTATCAACAACAGTCTAGTCACTATCAACGCTGAGCCGGAATGTCCTGAACAAGGAGCTCTACCAATTATCATCTTCAATTCAGAAGTTGAACTGGCCAGTTTCCATACTTTGGAAGTGAGTAACACTCAATACCATTCTATTGGAGCGCCACTTCCCATACCCAAGATTTCTGCCGAGGTTATGTCGGCCACTCAAGAAATGATGTCATTGGGTCATCAACCTGGACAAGGGCTTGTTAAAGATAAGCAGGGTATTAAGCACCCTATCCAAATGTTCAGTTAAGTTGGAACAGTTGGATTAGGCTATTCTGCCAGTTCCAGACACAGGAATCCTCATAAGCACGAGCAGGTTCCTCAAGCTTTCGCCACACGGCGATTTTCTATACCTTTACCTCATGAGTTAATGTAATCTCCAGTAAAGGTGCCAACCCATGTTGTGGCTATGCTGTTTCTGAAACCAGTGCCAATCAAAACAAAAGAGGTGCTGATTCCTGATCCCAAAGAAAAAGGAAAGGAACGGAAACGTAAACATGACCTTTCCTTGATGATGGCAGGCATCCGCATCATTGTTCATGATGAACATACAAACAAATACACCCCAGAAGATGATTGCCCAGATGTCATGGTTATCATTCAGGAAAAGAAGGACAATGAGGATCCTTCCATCACTGTAGTCCATCAGGACTTTTCCCTCGACAATTGGAGCAGCACTCCATGCATTGGTCGACGAGGGTAAAATGGGTAGAAAAATCCCTCTGTCCTGTAGATAACTTTAATTACTTGCTTTCCTTTACAGTACTAGCTGTTATTTTATCAAGTACATTTTAACACTTTTGTATGATCGAACAATTGCATATATTAAGTGAAAGCATCTTTTGTTTCCGGACTCTGAATTTAGATGTGCATGTACTTGCTGACGAGGTGCCTTCTCTCCACAAGGGCTGTAACTTTGATGCAAAGTTGGACTCAGACTTGATGGACATCCAAGAGGACATTGAGACACCTCAGGAGATTAAGGAATGGGTCGCAGACAAACCCAAACCCAATCTTGACCAAACCACTTCTTTCAATCTTGGAACCTTAGATAACACTAATATTATCCAAATTGGTTTAGACCTTACCACAAATCAACGGAATGACATGGTTGCACTATTAACCCAATTCCAGGATGTGTTTGTGTGGTCTCATGAAGACATGGTGGGTTTGTCCACGGATATTGTTCTTCATCACCTTCCCATCAAAGAAGGATTCAAGCCAGTCAGGCAAAAACTCAGGCGATTGAAACCTGAATGGAGTTTAAAAGTTAAACAATAAATTGTGAAACAATTTCAAGCTGGCATCATCATGGTGTCTACATATCCGGAGTGGATATCCAACATTGTTCATGTGCCTAAACAAGGGGAAAAGGTGCGAGTCTGCATGGATTATTAGGATTTGAACAAAGCTGGCCTTAAAGATTGCTTTCCTGTGCCATTTATCCACATTCTTATTGACAATACTGCTCAATACAACATGTACTCCTTTGCTGATTGCTTTGCGGGGTACCATCAAATTATGGTCGCTGAGGAAGATCGTGAGAAAACTACTTTCATCACGCCTTGGGAAACTTTTTGCTACTGACGGTTGTCATTCAGCCTCATTAATGCCGGGGCAACCTATCAGCAAGCTATGATGGCTCTTTTCCACGATTTAATGCACAAAGAGATAGAGATCTATGTGGATGACATCATTGTCAAATCCCGGAAGGAGGAGGAGCACTTAGACCATCTTACAAAACTTTTCAACAGGTTGCGTAAGTACAACTTGAAGTTGAATCTTGCCAAGTGCGCATTTGGTGTTAAGTCAGGCAAGTTGCTAGGTTTCCTAGTCAGCCACAAAGGGATTGAACTGGATCCTACCAAAATCTAGGCCATTAAGGAAATGCCCATTCCTCAGATAGAGAAGGAAATATGGGGATTTTTGGGAAGGATCAACTTCATTAGCAGATTTATTTCTCAACTCACAGCAACCTGTGAGCCAATCTTCAAGTTGTTAAGGAAGAACTCCTCCATGAAATGGAACGACGAGTGTCAGAAAGCCTTCCTTACTATTAAAGAGCAACTGATTAAGGGTCCTATTTTGGTACCTCCCAGGGATGATGTTCCCCTGTTCATGTACCTGTCCATAAATGACAATGTCATGGGCTATATGTTGGGGCAAAAAGACAATAGAGGCCAAGAACGAGCTATTTATTACCTCAGCAAAAGATTCAGCATCAATGAACATAAGTACACTCTGATTGAGAAGACTTGTTGTGCTTTAGCATGGGCTTCCATGAGGTTACAGCATTACCTCCATGGTCACACTACCCATCTCATATCCCGCGTGGATCCTCTCAAGTATGTGTTCAGCAAGTCCATACTGAATTGTCGACTGTCCAGATGGCAGTTGATCCTACATCAATTTAACATCGTCTACGTGATGCAAAAGTCTGTCTAAAGTCAAGGAATTGCGGATCAACTGACCGTCGCACCTGCAAGGGATTACAAACCCTTATAAACATATTTTCCCGATGAAGTGGTAATGACAGTTCAGATACAACATCAGTACGATACATACCGTACGTGGAGAATGTATTTTGATGGAGTCATTAATTCGTAAGGCTCGAGTTTTGGAGCAATTCTAATATCCGGAGCAGGGGCAAGTATCCGTTGCCATCAAATTCTGAGTTTATCGCACCAACAACACAAATGAGTATGAAGGCTGTATCATGGGGCTAAAACTTTCCCGTTCAATGGGCATCAGGCAGTTAACTGTCTTTGGGATTCTGAATTGGTAATCAAACAATCCACAGGAATCTATCAAACTAAAGAATTACATCTGCTGCCTTACCATCGACAAGTTTTACAGATGGCTTTGGAGTTCGAAGAAATCTCCTTTCTACACATTCCTCGTAATAGGAATGATTTTGCAGACGCATTAGCAACGTTGGCCTCCTTGGTTTACATACCGGACAAGGAAAACATGCCAAACATCACGTTTGCTCTGCAAAAAGCCCCAGTCTATGGGAATTACGTTGGAGAAGTATTGGATGAGCTACCTCCCATCCACAACCCTTGGTACCAGCACATCAAGGAGTATCTACGAGATGTATCTACACCCGATGAGGCGAGCCTAACTGAGAAAAGGCGGATTCATCGACTTGCTATGAAATTCTACTTGAGCGAAGATGCACTCTACAAAAGAGATGCAGGATTAGGTCTCCTCAGATGTTTGGATAAAGACCAAGCTTAGCAACTCATGGATGAGATCTATGGTGGAGTATGATGCCCTCACATGAGCGGACCCCTACTTGTCAAGAAAATTCTCAAAACGGGGCATTATTGGCTTACACTCAAAGCTGACTGTGATGATCACGTCAAGAGGTGCTATCAATGCCAGATTCATGGGAATGCTATCAACGCCCCTCTAAGGGAACTCCACAATATGAGTTTGCCATGGCCCTTCTCAATGTGGGAAATGGATGTGATCGGCCCATCGAGCCCAAAGCCAGTAATGGACATCGATTCATATTCACCATGATCGACTACTTCACCAAATGGGTAGAGGTAGCTTCCTTCCCCAAGGTTACTAAAGAAGTTATCATTACTTTCATCTGAAACAATGTTGTTTCTCGATATGGACAACCAGAGGTCATTGTGTCAGACAATACTAAGAACCTCAACAACAAAATGATGGAGGAGTTATGCAGAAAATTCCACATCAAACATCTTAACTCCGTCATCTACCGACCAAAGATGAATGGTGTTGTTGAAGCGGCTAATAAAAACATCAAAAAGATCATGCAGAAAATGTCCCCCAATCACAAAGGATGGTCTGACCTCTTGCCTCTGACTTTATTATCCTACAGAACTTCCATGTGAACTTCCACTGGGGCAACCCCCTACTCACTAGTCTATGGGATGGAAGCAGTGTTCCCCATAGAAATGGAAATGGAATCCCTCAGAGTATTGATGGATGCTCAGTTGGGTGAAGACCAATGGGTACAAGACAGGTATCACCAATTGTCTCGATAGGCGAAAAGCGAGTAGCGGCTATCTTCCATGGTCGATTATATCAACAAAGGATCGCATGCGATCCTACAAATGAGAAAAGTCCGACTACGATAATTCAAACAAAATGACTTGGTTTTGAAGAAAATCATTGACAACCAAGATCAATCTAAGGAAAATTCGCTCCTAGCCAGGGGAAGGCCCGGTTGTTGTCAAGAAAAATCTTGACGGGGAGGAGCTCTCGGATTACGGGAAATGGATGGCAATGAATTTCCACAGCTTATCAACTCAGACACCGTGAAACGGTACTATGTCTGAAGTTACCATCAAACAAACATTCTGGTTTTGATCATCAAATCACCAATCATTCCGGTTTTGAACCCTTTCCTTTATACATACTCTTCTGCCCCTCAAGGAAACATACACTTCAAGCCAGCAGCCTGGTTTTACCTCAATTCAAACCTTTCATACATTTTTGGTTATCCTGAAGACGGGATTGAACCTTTCTCAATTTCGATTATCCTGAAGACGGGATTGAACTTTTACACCTGCAGTTTATCTTGAAGACGGGATTAAACTTTTTTGTGCTTGTAGTTTATCCTGAAGACGGGATCAAACTTTGTCCAAACTTGCAGTTTATCCCCATTATGGGATTAAACTTTCTTCTCCCCGCAGTATAGCCTGCACATGGGATTCACGTTTCTCTTCAGCTGCGATTTGTCCTGAGGGGCGAACTACGTCGACCTGATCTCCTCTTCAATAGGAGTACGTAGGCAACCATATGCTATATGGCCCGGTCGCAACAACAAAAACAATAAAAACATTTCTGCCTTTTCTTCACAATAAATAACAAAAATACTTCTACACCTATCTGCCTTTCACAATCAGCGTTGAACCTCCTACACTAGGTTCGAACTACGCAGACTTGATCTCCTCTTCATAAGAGTACGTGGCGACCATTCATGGTGTCTTGATCTAACCCCTACCAGAACAACATTCTTGTCACACGGTACTGGGATCAACCTTCAATTTGCCCCATTTCATCGTTTTCAGATCAAAGGGATGGAATTACCCAACATCTTCTCACAAATAGAAGATTCGGTGACCATCTAAGCTGCGATCATGCCTCAAAGAGCAATACCAACCCATAAGAGAGGGGAATTAACTAGGCTTCTCACAAATAGAAGTACTGGCGACCATCTATGGTGTAGTCAATCTCAGAGAGGAAGAAATCACCCTCCTCTCCACTTTACCATACAGATACCAGTCCCAAGACACCAAAGATGGCAGGGATTTATAGAAATCAATGATCCGTTCTGAGAGATCTTGTGACGTCTCAATGTCCATCTATCAAGGATAAGTTCAGAATGTATCAAGATCACAAGGCCCTGGAGAAACAGGCAAATATCAAGCAAGTATCAAGGCATAACTAAAAGGGAAGTGAATCAAAATATATTTCCGCCATACATATAATCTTATTTGATATATACATATATGTTGTGTATACGGACAAAATGGCTAAGCTAGTCTGTGCAGGAAAATACAAAGCTATCTACAGATCTGTGTGTATGTGGACTATCAGATCTAACATAGCATCCCTCTCTGAAGACGGAGGTATCGCTGCAAGCTCCTGCCCAAGGGTATCTACACGAGCTAGCAGATCAGAGGCTAACTGCATGGTGGCATAATGTTCATCAATGTAAGCACTTATGTCGATAAGACTGACAGTCATCTGGGATCTAATGGAAGTGTTATCTGCAATGGCCACATCCCTAGCAAATAAGGCGGTATCCCGCTCCCCAATCAATGCATCCCTGGCTGATCTAGCCTCATCCCTCTCTAACAGAGTGGTATCGCTCTCATTAAGAGCTGTCAACATCGCGGACCTAGCCTGATCTCTCTCATAGGTCATCAGATGTAAGCTCTGCTCCAAATGTTATGCTGAATATTGAGTAACAGTGGCACTAGGGGTGGGAGAATCCATCACAAATGCTGGAAGCCCAGCAGTCAAGTCATCGGGGGGAATAACAGCCTCCTCTATAGGCTCCTCATCATCAGAATCAAAACCATGCACTGTGGATACTACTGCAGCCAATGCAGTCTCTATCTCCATCCATATAGAATACTCTGCAGAACAACCTGGATGACTGACAGAAAACTCACCCAGCTCTCGCTAATCCCAACAGGCATATAACCTGGATCTGTCCTCCACTGACAAACGGTGTGACGTGAAGCGCTGACTCACTGCCCCCTCATATGGATGAAAATCCTGAAATAGGTCAAACTGACACATAACGGCCAAAGGGTGGTAAGTGATCATACCCCTCAATCCAGCCAGAAGGAGATTATCCATGCCCGAAGCCTGAGTAATGAAGTTATAGGGTGAACTAAGCCCTGAACACGGCAATATGGCAAACGGATCCCTAATCCTCGCCGGAAAAGTGACCACAATGCAAAGACATATACACTCTGCACTCAGGGTGAAAGGAGTATGACATGGCTGGGTGAAGCGAAACCCCTTCCGTCTAAATGTGCCAATCGGTCTCAAGTGTGACATAAACCACACATATAGCATGACCGAACTACCTATGAACACTCCTGCCGGATAAGTGCAGCAATATGTAGCTGACCTCAAGGTCTCTACAACAATCATCGGTATGATGGTATGACCCTCCCTGAGAGCTCTCACTACCATGATGACACTGATATCTAGCTCATCCATGTACCGCGGCATGTAGACGTATGAAAATACTCATAGAAGCAGTACATCTACTCTGGCTGAATGCCAATGGTCCTCCGGTGTCGTGAAATCCCTAGAATGCCGTGTATAGCTATCCTCAGAGCCAAACCTATCAAATAGGAAATGCTGGGATATCACATGGTCGGATGTAATCTCGTCCTAGACCCACTCTACGTCTCAATCCGGTGAGGGTAATGAACTGTCTACTCATGTCTCCAATAGCCATATGCATGCAAGGTCTGTCCAGCGGCAGCATCGTCAATCGTGTATACTCCTCCAAAGTAGGAGTCAACTCCTGGGTCCCAAATCAGAATACATGTCTCTCCGATACCCAGTGCTCTAGCATGCCCTCTACAAATCCTAGAAGAACCTGAAACATTAACATGGTCGTAGTATGCTGCAGCAAATCATCTACGATCACCATGTCTGATGGTGATATATTATCATACCATGAGCGCATACTAGCTACCACCACAAATGGTGGGGTAGGATCAATACGGCTAACTGTCGAAGAAGACATCTGTACGGGCCGTGTCATAAGACTATCCAAGGTTCAATGCTAAATATCTCTGGACATACATACATATGCATAATACAATAACATGCATGATACAATAGATGGCAATATGATATAGGGAATGGAAAATTGTATATACATTCCTAAGTATATCATCATCTAATGCATCTCTATACAGCTAAAATACAGGGAAATGGGGCGAAGCTACCCAACATACAACAGAGGCCTATCAAAAGATATAGCAAGAATGGGGCGAAGCTACCCAGATGCTAACAGAGGCATATCAAAAGAGATAACTAGAAATACATCAAAAAAAGTCAAGAGTGTCGATGTCTACATCATCGATTCTGTCCACCTGATGTAATTCCTCCTGAGTCACTGGATCTCTATCTACATGGTTGTCAGGCTGATACAAGGGAGGATCTGCACCGATAAAACCATATGGGTCACCTGAGGGACCAGCGCCAGAGTTGGAAGGATCAAAAGTATCTACCTCTACAGGATCTCTGCCCAAATGTCGAATGAAAAGATGTGACCGGTCCAGCTGCCGAGTCAATCTGTCAATCTGTGTTACATGAGTCGGATCTCTGACACAGGCTAGCCAATCCATCATCATCATGGATCCTGGAACCATATCCCCCATAAAATGTGTGGTAGTGCGAGCTCCAATAGTACGAGGATCCACCAATCTTTGGAACATCTCCACGAGACCGGGGCCCTCTGACAATGTAAAACCATCAATCCCCATCAATGGGATGTCAATGACGGGTGACTGCGAAATAGGCCAATAATGCCTGGCAGGAGGCAAGATCGACATACGGATCTCTCCTGTAGTGCTCCTGATAACACGCTCTCCTAAATAAAGCTCTCATCCTCCATCTGTGAAGAGAGGAATCCTGCGGGTGGAAATGACGTAATCTACTCCAGTCAGGTACCCATCCTCAAAACCAACTCCCAAATGCTCTCCAGAGTAGGGAATCCATGTAATGACATCGACTGTCAACAACTCCAACTGTAGGCGACAATGAGTGAAACCCTCAGCAACAGGGACCTCCGCCAGTATGGAATGATGCCATCTCCGTCCTCGTGGATAGGTGTCTAAACTTAACATGCTCACAGGACACAAATAAGGAAGCCTCTCATAGGCCCAAAACTGCCAACACAAAGGCAAACATCCAACGTCGATCCAACACTCTTAACCTATACATGGGAAAAGACAAGAGAAACACTCACGGCCAGAAATGGGTAGAATCCTAACCACGCCTATCGGTAAACCCTCGCGATCGCATGTGCATTCCCACGAGGAAGTAGGCAAAGGTGTAGGAACCCCAATCATACTCTCCTATATGGTTCATGTGTCGAGTGGCGCTGATCAAAGCGAAGGACACCGTAGAAGAATTATCTGCTATGAAGCGGCCCCTAATGATCATCAGGAATAATTGCCGAAGAATGCGATCCCTGACTCTCACATCATCGGGTATGGGCTCACTCAATAGCCGCATTTCACAGCATCTACGCTCAAAGGACACTCATGAGCAGTCCCGCCCTTGAAAGCGCTTCACGGAACTCTAACAAGGATCTGACGGTAGTAGGGGTGATATCCGCCGCGCAAGGCACCTACTCCCCTCCAAACTTCATGCCTGTGATACACCGCCAATCCATCGGCATCATCATTGTAAGACCCCAGCTTTTATAAATAAAGATGAATTTTCTATAAATATTATTTTTGAATATTATGGAATAAATTTGATATAATGTTATAGTTGTGGGTAATATTTATAAATTTTGCAAAAGTAAGCAAGTTGTTATAAAATATTCGTTTGGTGTGGGAATATTCTTTTTGTGGGGAATATTAAATACGACGGCTCAAACATGGTGGACCCCACAACGGAACTATTGTCGTAGTTAGAAAAACGAAAAAATTATCTTTCTATAAAAATAACGGCAGAGGTGTTACTGTTAAAAGCTGTTGAACTACCGTTGGTAAAGAAATGCGATGTCTGGCATTGGTTGCATAGTAGCACGGTATTGATTATTGATGCTTACGTGAGAAGTCGCTTATTATACTCAATTATTACTACGAGAATTGTTGCATTATATCTCTTATATTATTGATTCAATTATTGTCACGATGATCATCGTATAATATGTTGTATTATGAATTGAGGCGACAAGTTATAAATGATTAATAATTGTTGAAAGATTAAATATGTGTTGATTAAAAATAAAATGATTTACGGTAATATTTATTCAATCCTTGATGTATATAAAAAGTCATTATGAGACGTTTGTGGTAAGTTTGATTATTTTATGGGGGCCATATGTCATCATCTAAGAGTCTCTTCGTCGATAGTATTTACCTTCGTGAATAGTAATTACCTTTGTGAATAGTAATTACCTTCGTCAATAGTATTTACCTTCGTCGATAGTAATTACCATTGTGAATAGTAATTACCTTCGTCAATAGTAATTACCTTAAATCAATAGTAATTACCCTTCGCAAATAGTATTTGTCCTTGATATTACCAAGAGTTAAGCGCCTCTTGATTGTTCCAAGGGTTAATTACCCCTTCATAAATAGTAGTTGTCTCTGATATTACAAGAGTCATTTTGACCCTTCGTTAAGACCAAGAGCCACCCTCGGTTTTTCTATAAATAGAAAGCTCATTCCTTCATTATTTTTACGAATTCATTGAAACTCTAGAGAGAAACTATAGAGAGAAAGAAGAAAAGTATTCTCGCTACTTCACTTTTCCAATATTAGGTTCTTCTAAGGTAAGGGATATTATTTGTTGTACCCGTAAAGGGTGTTATTCTTTCTTATTCATGAAGAGAACTTACATTATTCCATTCTTTATTATTACATTGGAATAACTTTGTATCTGCCAGATACCCTATACTTGGTGAAATTCCTCTGTTATTCCATTCTTTATTATTACGTTGGAATAACTCATATCTGCTGACATACCCTATACATAATCAGACACGTGGTTTACCCTATACTTGGTGACATTCTTCTATTATACATTGGAACATCCTATCATGTGTTTTACACCGGACTTGGTTAAAATCTTTATTATTATTCATTTGGAACATCACATGCATGTGTTTTACAGGACTTGGTTAAAATCTTTATCATTCTGTTGGAATATACTATCTGTGTGTTTTACACTGGACCTGGTTCCGTCTTTATCATTCTGTTGGAATATCCTATCTGTGTGTTTTACACCGGATTTGGTTCCATCTTTATCATTCTGTTGGAATATCCTATCTCGTGTGTTTTACACCGGATTTGGTTCCATCTTTATTATTCTGTTGGAACATCCCAATTGTGTGAATTTCACCGACACGGTTCGTTATTATTATTACGTTGGAATAACTTGTCATGCTAAGTACCGCATGCATGATGATTTCTTTGTTATTCCATTCTTTATTATACCCGGTTAGTTAAAACTTTGACTTCTATACTCCATGAAATTAGTAGAATATTCTTGATATTTGCGTTTCATCCAAAGATATCTTTTCATGGATATATTCTTCCGATCATTCTTGAATTTTTTACTCTACAAAGCAAAGATATCATGTTGACAATTTGGACGTTATTAGTTCTGAATAAATTAATTCGTGAACTTGTTTTATTGAATTATTATGTCATTGTCATCATCCTCATGTTATATTATGTTATCTTTTTGGCTTACGTGCATAGATGAATTTAGTATGATTATGACGAGGATCATTCGGTATAATCATGGCTTGTTATAAATGATGTGATAAAAGTCCTCAAATTGGGTCTGTAATGCGGTAATGGATAGTTTTTGGTATGATTATGACCATGGGTGATTCGGTATAGTCATGACCATTGATAATTTGATGAAAATCCTTGGTGTAGTGATGCGAGGGATGATTAGATATTGTGGTTTATTCATTAAAGCGAGTCTTAGTGATAAAAATTTATGAAAACCTTTTAAAACCTAAAAGATAGTAGACTTTATTTTCTACTTGACTCTTTTAATGGATTCAGATATTCAACTGCGATTAAACCGGGTTGTCTATTGTATTTTATCGGTTTAACATTGTTGAAGACTATTGATAATTTATTATGCATTATCTTAGTTATAATATTTCATTGGGCTAGTTGAGCTCACCCTTTCTTTCTTTTTTCTCTCTTGAAATGAGAATATATTTGGGACGAGTCTGGGGAGCGGAGTAATGGTCTAGAGGATAGCATTAGTAGTCCTCACTATTCGTGAAATAGTGTGATAATAATTGTAATGAGGACTCCTTTTGAGTTTGTATAATATCTAGTAGACAATATTTGTATTCAAACTCACGGTTTTATGTCGTATTGCATACACTACAGTTATATTAGTAAGTTGTATTTAAATTACATACCATGTAAGTGGCGACCCAAGATGGGTGACGTATACCTAATTTTGGGGCGCCACAGTTGGTATTAGAGCTTAGGATATGATCCTGGCTAAGATGTGAGACTAGAACTAGGAGGGAGAGATAGGGAATTCCTTCGCTAGTATGACCTACCTAAGTTTATTTGGTATTTGATTGGTCATTCGAGTATAGTGATAATATGTTGCATGTCAAGTAACCCTTATTTTGTGGCGGTGTTTGAAAATGGCATCCGAGAATGTTGAGAATAACAATGGAGCACAGAGACCTGTTGATTCTCCACAGTTCAATAATCGGGACAATGTGCAACGGGATGGCGATAATCCTCCGTAAACAACAACATCGATCAATTGATGAACGACGAGACGTTTAATGAGTTTTTAGAATTCATGCAACATCAAAGTAAAAGCGACTTACATCCAAAACGTAGGTGGAAACATGGAAAACTCTCGGGCGGTCACCGCTAAACAATTCAAGGAGTTTGGGACCACCGGAGTTTAAGGGAGAGCCAAAACCACTTACGGCGGAAGCATGGATAAAGCAGATTACCAAGATATTTGATGTCTTGGGATGCTCCGAGGAGCAAAAGGTTCCTGCCGCCTTTTATGTTGCGCGGAGAGGCGATTCATTGGTGGGAATTCCAGAAAGCGTACTCAACTTTCTTTGTCTTGAAGATATCTTGGGAGAAGTTCGGGGAGCTGTTTCAACGATAAATACTTTCACGAAAGTATTTGCCAAATGAAGGAGGTGGAGTTTATCAAGTTGGAACAAAAAACAATATGGACCGTGTCGCATGATACGAGGCAAAATTTGCGGAGTTATCACGATTCGTCCCACTTGGTGGATAATGAAGAGAGAATGGCGCGAATGTTTTTAAGAGGTTTGAAGCGGGAGATACGTCAACATCTTATTTCTCATAAAGCGTGTTTGTATTCAGATGTTGTAAATAGGGCTCGATTAGTGGAGCGCGATAACGAGTCAACGAACTAAAAGAGCGCAAAGAAGCAAAATTATAATACCAATGAGAGTAGTCATCAAGCGGTGACAACAAGCGTGGAGGAATCAACGGGCGAGATATGGTAACCACTTCGGTGGTAATCGTGGTCAAAGCAATAAGAATGGACATTTCAAGAAAAGGAGATTCAACAATGATGGAAAGATGTCAGCACCAGCACCCGTTGTTAAGGAAGGAGAAAGACCACCTATCATATGCTTCTAATGCGGAGAAGAGGGACACATCAGTCCGAACTGTGCCATGCCAGTCAAAGCATGTTATAATTGTGGAAGAGAAGGTCACTTAGCTCGATTTTGTCATTTACCGAAGACAAATTCAACTAGGATGGAGGCACCAAAGGCTGTCCCAGACAAACCAAAGCCGGGTAGTTTAAGAGAGAGCGTTTTTTCTCGTGACGAGGAACACGAATAAAATTATCATGGGTAAGTTAATCATAAGCTCTTGCGAAGTCAATACCGTGTTAGATACCGATTCTACCCACTCTTTTATTTCACTAGTTGTGTTCAACGTTTAAATTTGACTCAAGAAAGTTAAACTTTGACTTATTGGTTGAAACTTCGTTAGTAGGAGCCTTCAATTCGCTTACTATTTTTAAATCTTGTTTGATTCAAATAAACATTTTCACGTTACCTGTCGATCTTATCTTTTTGAAAATATTTGCCTTTGATGTGATTTTAGGAATCAATTGGTTAACTACTCATCATGTTTTTTGTAAGGTTGTTAGCTTTTATATTCATAACCAACTTGTTGTACGAATTCAAGTAACCAAACTACTAAAGTCAATTATTGTCATATCAAGCCATAAGTAAAGAGCCCCGAACCTTTCGTTGTTGACTTCCTTGTGTGGAATGCACGAAGCCGGACTTTTACGTAGGCGATATATCGTGAATGAAGATGGCAAGTTTATAGGTATCATTGTGAGGTGCTATCTAGGTTAAGGGATAGAAGTCACAGTTGGTATCAATGTGACGTACTTATCCAAGTCTTGGATGAGAGTCACAGTTTTGAATGATATTTCTATTATTAATAAATTTCTGGCGTATTCTTGAAGACTTCTTAGCCTACTTAGGCGTGAAAATCGAATTTCGTATTTAATTCAAAGATATAAAACCCATTTCTTAAACCCTCAAATATTTCTTCAACTAAAATGAACAGTTAACGTGGTTTATGATGAAAGTCATAATAAAAGCATTGGACTAATGAAAATCATGGGTATACGTGGTATTAGTAAGTGTTATGATAATTTATGTTGGTTAGTATGTGAAAACATGAAAGTTTCTTAAAAATCACAAGGAGTTAAAACCGATTTTGGTGAAAAGCGTAACATGAAATTCAATTGACCAAATCTCCTATTATATTTTGAATTTTTGAGTGTGGTTAAGTCCTAGAGTTATATCTATGAGTTACCTAACTAATCCAAGTGGAATCAATGAAAAAGGTGTTGTAGATTTTCGTGTGGACTAATTTTAGCAAAGGAGTTAAAACTTCAAAATGTCCAAAAAGCTGCTGCCACATTTTTGTAAGGGCTGTTTCGGCCACTTAATTAGTGAGAAAAATTCAGACCTTTTGGGACATAAAAGTATATGGTATAAAGAACATCGTGTCCAAAAATGAGCTCATTCCGACTTAAAATGAGCAAGTTATGACCATTTCAATATTTAGGTTTTTTTGACAAAAAATGCTATAACTGGAGTTCTATAACTCCGATGACCATGAAATTTAAACTGGAGGCTCACATTAACATGTGTAAGGTACTGCCAAGATTTGGAAATTTTTGGAGTTAAACTTGAGGTAGCTAATTTCTTAAGGAATTAATTAGAAATTGATTTTTGAAAAATAGTAAATGAATTTTAAAAATTCCGAGAAAAATATATTTTCATTATGGGACTATATTATGCTAAATCCCAGAAAAGAAATATTTTTGGGACTGATTTGGTATTTTTCATGAAAATAGTTTATTCTGAACATATGAGTTAAATATGTTATGTGAAGTAACAAAAGTTGAAAATAGGATTTTATGGCTAGAGAATCCTATATAGAGTATATGCATATTTTTGAGGATTTGATAATTGGTGATGATATCTTATGAGTATGGCATTTTGAATGATTAAATGCATTATATGGTAAAGCGTAAACAATTGAGATAAATTGTTTATAAATTTAAGAAGTGATTAAAATATTGTTATAATATTAATGATATTAGATTATGAGATTATTAAGTGATTGATAACATGGGGATATTCTTAAATTCGGATAAATTATATTATAAATGTTTAATATTTATCCTTTATCTCATTTGATTGATTCTTTATATCATTATCCTCGTGCTTATATTATGTTGAAAGTCAAATACGTGGCCAGAAGTGCATAGATGGACTTGGTATGATTATGACCGAGGATTGTTCGGTATAATCATAATCAGTAATTGAAAACACAATTATCTTTGGTCAGTAGTGCATAGATAATTTGTGGTCGTGATACTAATGAATACACGATTATCTTTGGCCGTAGTGCATGGATAATTCGTGGTCGTGATACTAATGAATATCCTTGGCCTGTAGTGTAGGGATGATTCGATGATATGGATTAATTATTGAGCTGAGTCTCAGCAATGAAATATTAATTCATGGATGTGGTAAAAGTTATCTTTGGCCATAGTGCATTGATAGACTTAGTATGATTATGACCAAGGATTATTCGGTATAATCATGACCGTAATTGAAAACATGAATATCCTTGGCCAGTAGTGCATGGATAATTCGTGGTCGTGATACTATTAAGCTGTGTCTCAGCATTATTAGTTTTACAGTTGTATATCATTAGCCTGTAGTGCAAAGATGAATTGTTAATGAATATCTTTGGCGGATTCCAAAGATGAATTTAATATTTTTAACGATAAAGGTATTCAAGGTATCCTCACCTCTTTATCATATCAGGTACGTACCCTAATTTCGAGGGCGAAATTTCATTAGAAGGGGAGGTTGTAAGACCCCAACTTTTATAAATAAAGATGAATTTTCTATAAATATTATTTTGAATATTATGGAATAAATTTGATATAATGTTATAGTTGTGGGTAATATTTATAAATTTTGCAAAGTAAGCAAGTTGTTATAAAATATTCGTTTGGTGGGAGAATATTCTTTTTGTTGGGGAATATTAAACGACGGCTCAAACATTGGTGGACCCCTAACGGAACTATTGTCGTAGTTAGAAAACGACAAAATTATCTTTCTATAAAAATAACGGTGAGAGGTGTTACCGTTAAAAGCATTGAACTACCCTTGTGGTAAAAAATGCGATGTCTGGCGTGGTTGCATAGTAGCTACGGTATTGATTATTGATGCTTACGTGAGAAGTCGCTTAGCTATACTCAATTATTGCTACAATAATTCTTTGCATTATATCTCTTATATTATTGATTCAATTATCACACACGATTATCATCGTATAATAGGTTATATTATTAATTGAGGCGACAAGTTATAAATGATTAATAATTGTTGAAAGATTAAATATGTGTTGATTAAAAATAAAATGATTTACGGTAATATTTATTCAATCCTTGATGTATATAAAGAGTCTCATGTATGAGACGTTTGTGGTAAGTTTGATTATTTTATGGGGGCCCATATGTCATCATCTAAGAGTCTCTTCAATCGATAGTATTTACCTTCGTGAATAGTAATTACCTTTGTGAATAGTAATTACCTTCGTCAATAGTATTTACCTTCGTCGATAGTAATTACCCTTCGCAAATAGTAGTTGTCCCTTCAATATTACCAAGAGTTAAGCGCCTCTTGATTGTTCCAAGGGTTAATTACCCTTCGCAAATAGTAGTTGTCTCTTCAATATTACCAAGAGTCATTTTGACCCTTCTTTAAGACCAAGAGCCACCCTCAGTTTTCTATAAATAGAAAGCTCATTCCTTCATTATTTCTTACGAATTCATTGAAACTCTAGAGAGAGAAACTATAGAGAGAAAGAAGAAAAGTATTCTCGCTACTTCACTTTTCCAATATTCAGGTTCTTCTAAGGTAAGGGATATTATTTGTTGTACCGTAAGGGGTGTTATTCTTTCTTATTCATGAAGAGAACACGTTATTCCATTCTTTATTATTACATTGGAATAACTTTTGTATCTACGTGACATACCCTATACTTGGTGAAATTCTCTGTTATTCCATTCTTTATTATTCTGTTGGAATAACTCAGATACTGTGACATACCCTATACATAATCTGTATATCGTGGTTTACCCTATACTTGGTGACATTCTTCTATTATTACTGTTGGAACATCCACGCTGTGTGTTTTTTACAGGACTGGTTCCGTCTTTATTATTATTACATTGGAACATCACATGCACGTGTGTTTTACAGGACTGGTTAAAATCTTTATCATTACATTGGAATATCCTATCTGTGTGTTTTACAGCGGACTGGTTCCGTCTTTATCATTCATTGGAATATCCTATACGTGTGTTTTTACAGGATGCGGTTCCATCTTTATTATTCTGTTGGAACATCCCGTCGGTGTGAATTTCACCCGACGTGGTTACATTATTATTATTACATTGGAATAACTTTGTCTATCTGCAATACCGCATGCATGGTGATTTTCTTTGTTATTCCATTCTTTATTATACCCATTGGTTAAAACTTTGACTTCTATACTCCATGAAATTTGTAGAATATTCTTGATATTTGCGTTTCATCCAAAGATATCTTTTCATGGAAATATTCTTTGATCATTCTTGAATTTTACTCTACAAAAAGATATCATGTTGACAATTTGGACGTTATTAGTTCTGAATAAATTAATTCGTGAACTTGTTTTATTGAATTATTATGTCAATTGTCATCATCCTCATGTTATATAATGTTATCTTTGGCTTACGTGCATAGATGAATTTAGTATGATTATGACGAGGATCATTTCGGTATAATCATGGCTTGTTATAAATGATGTGATAAAAGTCCTCGGTATTTGTGTAATGCGTTGATGGATAGTTTTGGTATGATTATGACCGGGGTGATTCGGTATAGTCATGACCATTGATAATTTAATGAAAATCCTTGGACCAGTAGTGCGAGGATGATTAGATATTGTGGTTTATTCATTAAAGCGAGTCTTAGTGATAAAATTTATGAAAACCTTTTAAAACCTAAAAGATAGTAGACTTTATTTTCTACTTAACTCTTTTAATGGATTGCATATTCATTGTGATTAAAGCGGTTGTCTATTGTATTTTATCATTTAACATTGTTGAAGACTATTGATAATTTATTCGCATTATCTTAGTTATAATATTTCTTACAGGGGCTAGTTGAGCTCACCCTTTCTTTCTTTATGTTCTCTTGGAAATGAGAATATAATTTGGGACGAGTCTGGGAGCGGAGTAATGGTCCAGAGGATAGCATTAGTAGTCCTCACTATTCTGTGAAATAGTGTGATAATAATTGTAATGAGGACTCCTTTTGAGTTTGTATAATATCTAATAGACAATATTTGTATTCAAACTCACAATTTATGTCGTATTGTACACGACAGTTATATTAGTAAGTTGTATTTAAATTCTGTACCATGTAAGTGGCGACCCAAGATGGGTGACGTATACCTAATTTTGGGGGCGTCGCAATCATCACCTCACAATCCAACAAATAGAGTGATTGAGTTTGGTGGAGCCACCGCTCAGACAATTTCCTAAGGTAAACCCAGGGACAGGGACGGGGTAGAATGGAGAAGAACCTCCCGAATCCCCAGCCATGGACGATCGCTCTGTAGTCATCATGCAAAGCCTGATACATAGAGTGGATGCTAAACCAGTTCCCTCGAGGCTGTGTGAAGCCGAGAACCTACATCAAATGCATATCAACATCAGAATCCTTAACTCCTCATCAACATGAAATAAGGAAGATTAAATATTTAACTTCATACCTCATTTGCGTGCAGGTATACTGAAGGATGCCTACTCAAGTCACCCAGAAGATCTGGGTTCACCACTTGAATACCTGGCAATTCCCTACGGGGAACACGTACAGCCGGAGCGGGAACCTCGAATGGTACATCCTCCTCCTCGTCCTTGACATTCGGCACTTCAACCCGAATAGGACGTATCACCGCCTCCACCAAACGACAAGGCTGTCTAACAAAATGGCGTTGAGGCTCTTCAAAATCCCTCCTCCGTACACCAGAAGTGGTTCTGCGGGAACTACTCGGCTGGTCCGGATCCATAATATCTGGACAACAAGTCTCCAAATCAACTCAGAAAGGGTGTGGTAATTTCTTACCTGGAGTCTTTTCCAAAATGCATTCTATAATTACATGCTTACATGCATTGTTTTGACATACATCTACAATAGAGTTAAAAATGCATGACTACCCAATGTCGACATTTTTGGGAAAATTTTGCCATAGCCCCCTTTGTAAATGGGACTATCCACATGCACATAGGCATGACTAGGTGGCCATTCAGTAGCACACCTATACACAGTCATATACATCCTGTATGCATTAATTATATCACAGTAAAAAAATTTATGTGTAGTCTAATTACCAGGATTATTTTACTTTATGCCTTTACTCATTTGTCCTCAAATAGGATAAGAAATGACAGTAAAAGGTGCCAATTTGACTGTTTCAAAAGTCAAATTTTTTCACATCATTATGTTCAGCATGGTTTAATACTAATATTTACTATGTTGAATATTTTTTATCAAGTCATATCAGCATGCATATTCACTACTATGTGTCTAAATGCATTTCATGCGATAAGTCATTTTCCAATGATGCGAAATTGGAAAAAATACATGCATATGTTACGGATGCTGATGAAGAACACTTATGCAGATAGCAGAATATATGCGATAAGTTACTGAACTCAGAAGATCTACAGAAGAGCTCTCAAATTTTCTTCGCTGTGCAACTTGAAAATGGCTTATGAAAGTAACCAGTCACCTATACATAGGCACGGTTGGCTGTAGGCTAACCTGCGGCTCCTACAGATACACCTGTGGCCCCCCTACATGGGTCCCACACCTCCGGCTCGCTCCAGTTAGAGTTCCAAAGGAGGTGTCACAAGCTGAAAAGGATAAATCAGGAATAAAAATGCTACGCGATTGAGCGGAATAGCCTGAAATCCTAGTTTCTCATCGGTCAAAGTTGAACTCCCGTCGTCTCAATGGTATTCACCTGAATGCAGGGTATACTATACCAATGAGCTCAGCTTTCACAAACCATGCTCGACAATACCCCACAAAGGTTTGATGCCGTCATTTGCAGGGTCACAACACTAAACAATCCCCGACGGAGGTTACAGCGCAAAACCACGATATATCAAACCTCCCTGGTGGGGGTTACAAAGCCGAAGTTATCAACATCTACGTATCCCCGACGGGGGTCACAACGCACATCCTTCAAACATCTACATATCCCTGGCAGGGGTTACAACGCAATGCAACCATTGATACACATATCAATGAAGGTCAAGCAGCCTTGACATCATATCAGCCGATGGCAAGTAAACCCATCGAAGCAACCTTCCCCAGCAAGGGCTACAACACAATGTTACCATTAACACATACATCAATGAAGGTCAAGTAGCCTTGCCAATACACCCAACAGGGATCTATCCAGTGATACACACATCAACAAAGGTCAGGCAACCCTTACAGCGAAAAAACTGTTGGCAATAACTCCGATAAAATGAGGGAATATGTTAATCACATCCTCAAACAAATAAAGCTTTATCCCCACAGATTTCTTACACACAAGAGGTACCTCTATGGAATATAAGCCAATGTCTATGATTGAAGACTTTGGTGATAGCCCCAACGTCAACATCCTTGGAAACTTGGATCGTATGTCCAAGCCATCACTGATTGTCATCCCAACAGGATTACATGGAAATCATGCATCATACATTTGCATCATGTTGCTGCATATAGCATCATATTTATCTTGCTTTCATTTCAAGTATCTAGGATTCTTTATCCTATCCATGCCTTGCATTGCATGAATATGATAAAGAGGGGCATCTGTAGACACTCGAAATTTTCTGCACTCCTATTACTGACATTGCAGGAGGGTAGATTCGTCTTTCGGAGATAACCCTGGAAGATAACTTACATCCATTCCGGATACTACCGGAAGTTCAGTTCCAACCCAAAACATAAACCGGGAACATCATCTTAACCCGGAACACACACCGGGAATGTCATTTCCAATCTCGGAGATAACCCCGAGATATGCAGATCAAAAGACCGGCAACAACACTGGAGAGGACAGTCCTATCTCGGCGATAACACCGCGACACTCAGTTCTAGTCCCAAAGATAACACTGGGGGTAGCAACCGCATCCTTGGTGATATCCCCGAGGGATGCCATTGCAGTTTCGGCGATAACCCCAGAAATGCTTGTTTCAAACACATGCAATCAGTTTCAACCCCAGACATCCTGTTGAGGCACACATACCTCAGACCCGGAGCTAACAACGGGCAGAAAGGAACACCCACAGATGACAGTGAGACATACAAACAAGCAGCAGTCCAAACTTGAATGTAACCCTGAGCAACGTCTGCTTTCTGTTTAAGCCGGCGATAACCCAGGTGAGGAGCCAACACGTCATCTTACTCTCTCAACAAGATGATATCGCGACATACCAACAAGTAGTCCAATCTCAGATGTAACCCAGAGCAACGTCTACTTTTAACTCAAACTGGCAATAACCCCAGGGAGGAGTCAAACGTCATCTTGTCCCTTCGATAATGGCACGTCGTCTCAATACTTCATACATACATACATCCAACAATGTCCCACAAGAACCGAGGAGTGATAATCCCGAGTGACTATTACGTGTGACAGTACTTTGGATAGAATTTGAAGCTTGAAAACCATGGGCATAGACCCTGCTTCCTGACTTCGTACAACCTCTAATCCATGTCATTGCGTAACTATCGACACAAGCGGTCTGAAGAAGGTTAGATATACCTCATTCGAATGCTCGGATTGAAGTTCTGCAAGTTCGAGCAGACATTACAGTGCATGAGTGCACGTACTACGAGATGATGGAACCCACGAGGCTCGGATGCATCACGACGGTAGTAGGTACAACTACAATTTGCCCGGCAGAGTGTACTACGGCGGCCATCAAAATCTATATATATACAAGCCTTGGGGTCAGCCATTTGAGAAGAAGAGGGAGGGAAAAAGGCGAGGAAGCCATGTCCATTTTACTCTGCATACACATCTTTTAAGTGTTTCCTCACTTTAAAACAATTGTTAGCTCATATATAGCTATCTTTTATCCGGCGGGAGCTGAGTGTTTATCTATTTAAAGTCATAGAAGTCTACTTTGGCAAATTACTGTAAGCCTTCTCACATTTTATAAAGCCTTCTTCTCATATAGCACACTTTGTTATACATATTGAGAGTCGTGTGTGTGTGCGTTTGCGGACTTTCATTAGTGGTTTTCATTTCATCTATATATATATACTTATATATGTATATATTTCATATATGGACTAACATTATCGAGTTATGCCTCGATTGCGCCTAGACTTCGGTCTGGAGCATTTAATTGCTTTTATATATATATATATATATATACTTATAAATATAAACTGTGGTCAGACTCTGTCTGATGAGCCTTGATTTTATATCCGGTGCGTTTAATTGCTTTTATATATATATATATATATATATATATATATATATATATATATATATATATATATATATATATATATAACTATTATCGGATATATCTCGATGAGCTTGGATTTACATCCGGTCGTTTACTCGCTTTTATATATATATACATATATATAATTGTCATTTCGGATATATCCGATGAGCTTGGATTCACATCTAGTGCGCGTTTATTGCTTTTTATATATATATATATATATATATATATATATATATATATATTTACATTTACATGCGTACGGAGTTCACTTACGTGGCCTTTTAAATTTTATTTACATTCCGTCACACTGCGATTTACTTAGTGGCGTTGATCGCTTTTACTGACTTTCTTTACATTTTGTCCCTTTGGAGTTTACTTCATGGCGGTTGATCATCATTCATATATATATATATATATATATATATATATATATATATATATATATATATATATATATATATTTACAGCTTATATATATATAACTGCTTATTGCTTTCCATACAAATTGCAGTATCATGTGAGCCTAGGAATCATGTGATCACAGGTTCAGTCTACTGAATCTAGATTCGGTTCCCATGATGGACATTTTTCAGCTGTAAGCAGCTTGTACATTATTTTACAGTGTCTAAATTTCCTTGGATGGCTGTCATGCCCATAAGGAGTTGCAAGCTTCTTTGTATATTATTTTCTAGAATGCTTCGCATCTCGAAAATAAAAGCAAACAAGCCGAACATTTAATAATAAAATGGAAGTATGAAAAGGTCTCAATTCCTATTAAGCACAGGGTTTAAAAAACCTCTTTTACAAAACTTCATTACTAAATCTTGGTTAAAACTGAATTTTTCTATAAAATTCAAACCTTGTGTATATAGGTGCGAACGAGGCCTCGCACTACTTTCAAATAATTGCACATTGATCCACACACACACACATACACACACATTCATATAACAATTTCTTTGAAGAGTGGCGGTCACGTAGTGGTAACACGGATGTAGGGGTGCCTAACACCTTCCCTCGGCATAATCAAGCCCCGGACCCAAAATGAATCTCGGGTTTCACAGAACCGTCTAGTCGTGTCAAATCCTTTGGGTCAATGTGCAAACTTTTTCGATGCATTAGTGCAACCAGATTAAATACACCAATGGCGACTCTTAAATTCAAATCATCGACATTATACATATGTTGACCTTTTCACTTGTTTTTTCAAATAAATCTCACATTAACATGAGAACACCAAAGAACAAGTAACGAAAAGGGACACTCAAAAATCCCGACGTCGACAAGAGAAGCTTAAGCTCATTTGTTGGTTAATAAAAAATTCACCAACACTTGAAAGAGGGAAAGAGAAGTCGGATGAGGAGGAAAAGGAATAGGAAAAGCTGGCCCGAGTGCAAACTTTGTCCAACGGAAGAAGATTAAAGAAGAAAGGTAATCTAAAACCTAGTTTAATATAAATTTTTTTTAAGTGTTCTATTTAAAAACATAGCTTAATGAGAATAGAAGTAAAGGATGTTAAGAACGATTTTCATATGGTTAAAATCAGGAGAAAAAGAAGAAATAAGAATTAGAAGTTTAGTTTATAAATTTCTTAAAGAAGTATGAGTTTCGTAATGAATTTAAATGATCCGAATGAATCATATGAACAATTCGATGAAATAAGTAAGGAATGGTGTTTTATAACACCAAATTCCAAGAAAAAGTGAAATCATAATCAAAGTATCGATTAAAAATGAAGAATGAGCGAAGAACGCGAAGAACACGAAGAACGTTGTTCATGGACAATTTTAAAAATTATCATAGTATAACTTGTTGTTGATGGATAAGTTTAAAACTATCACGTATAAGTTACTTGCTTATTGCTTGGATAGGAACGATAGAAATGTTCATGAAGAATGGATTAAACTTAGCTATAACGAAGTTATGGCGAAAATTACGTAAAAGACAAACGAGAAGTAGAAAGTACGTAAATGAACCCAAATGTGTAGGGTTTCATAATAATGTAAGAAAACGTAGAAAACGTGAGTCATGAAGTCAAGAACAAACGAGTTTCGAGTTCGGATGACCGAATTACGGACGAACGAACGAAGAACGTTAATAACGTAAAATAAACAAGTAATGAAATTTAAGCTAATTCTGAATAAATTTTTGTCTGAGGGAAGTTGAAGTACGTAAGATAAGGAAGAGAATGGCTTTGGAACGACCTCATTCCGCGTTATAATGAATAAGTTATGAGATTGTAAAGTAAGCGTCTCAAACAAGTTCAAGACTTGGGAGGAGGCGGTGCCGCAACTCCAGATAAGCCTTACGAGGAGGCGGCACCACAGCGCCAACCTGAGCATTCAACTACTTCTTATGACACTGTAGCATGAGAAGAAAAGAAGGGGACCGGCGCCGCAGCGCCGATTCAGGGCAAGGCCCAGTGAGGAGCTTTTAATTGCTCAACTTCTAGGGGAAGTGTAAGGAAAGATTACAAATGTGTAGTTCACGTAATGTAGCACTTAAACAAGTAATTTAAACCTTTAGTAAAAGGTTGAATGGAAAGATTGAACGAAATTAAAAGATAAAGAATGTAATAGCAAAATACGTAACTGATATCTGGGGACCGTAGTCGTGATAAAACGAACATGGGGGATTTCTGTGATTGTGATTCCTTAGACATTGAGTGACGAGGGTAATGTATAACATTTCGATGTTATGATGTTGTAATGAGAGATAAGGATAAAGCGAATAGATGTTGTAAACTCAACACTATTACGATGAACGAACAGTCTTAGCATACAACGAATCGTATGGCTTCGACATTAAGAAAGAATAATGAACGTGGGGTTCATATAATGGATAACGAATGAGAGCGATTAAAACCTTGGGTAAAGATTGAATAGAATTAAGAGACGAGCAACGTGAATGCATAATATGTAAATGATCCTCGTGAATCATATTCGCGTCGTGCGAATGTTCTAAGTATATATTTGTTGTATAACTCAGATGTTGACGAAGGTGGTAAGTAAGATATGAATTATCAAGAATGTCGTAACAAATGGTAATAAGAGTAATGAAAGTCCGAATGTGAGTCGGATAGAGAACGTTAGAATGATATGTAAGCTTTAAACACTTTAGCCGACGTAAGGGTTGGGTGTATGCGTATATTAAACGGGATGAACCTACACACTGTGTATGGTTTGAACGTAAGATAATGAAGAATGATGATTAAACCTGTGAACGGTGAAGAAACTGAATTAAAGACAATGACGTATAAGGTGAAGAAGTCGAGTTAGTAATAATAACTTGGATGATGTTCTGAGTCGAATGAACCGGACTTTGTAAGATAAAAATAAGGTAACATAAAATGCTTAACACTATGAATGCATAGAATTAATATTGGATGATCGTTCTGAGTATACAAAAGACTATATGACTTAGACGATAAGGAATGAATCCTGAGGTATGGCATTTAGTTTCCAGAAAGCCATAAGGAATGAGAAATCAACTTAACGAACGTTATAGTTTTAATGGTTCGGATAAGTTAAGATAAGTTTAGGTTGTGGTACAATCATAATCTTTGATGGTTTACATATGGGAGCTGGGCTAAACAATTCCTTCAGAGAGCGGAGGTATATACGAAACTAGCAACCGATCTAACTCATTGTGAAAGACAGTGTAGACGAGATGGAAAACTAGTTTGTTGGCTGTTTGTGGGAAACCACTCAGAGTACCATATGGACTACTAGCAGAGATTCGATGTGTGATAAGTCCTAGAAGAGTTATAAGAAGAAGATAAGAATGCAAATCATCAAAGATGATTATCGTATGAGTAAGACATCTCTAAATATCATGAAGCCGTAGACCGGTAAAGAAAGTTGTCCACATAAACATAGTTTATAGGAACGCGAACCCTAAGAAGTAAAGTTAAGTAAACCAATGCCTAAAGTCAGGTACATGACTAATTGGTGTATGTGTTATTTCCTTATGTGTTATATAGGGTTTGAAATGAGCAATTCAGCATAAAATGTAAGTTGTAGCTGTGCGTAAGGCAAGTTTTCTAACTTCATTCATAGTCTAAATGAATTCTAGTTTCTTAAACTTTCTTCTATATTGAACTTGAGAAGTTTTGTCTATGTATAAATGTGTGAGATATGTATAAGGTGGTAGAATGTATAAGGCCTTGTGCCACAATTTTAACACTTCGGTGTTTCTATGAGATGAACTATTCAATATAAGAATGTTCTGCTTATACCTGAACCGTTATTGTTAAGTTTGTGCTAATGATTCTAGCAAGACAGGATGTGTATAGAAAAAGGTAGAAGAATGAAAGTATTTCAAAGAGAATGTGTTTAATGTTTTAAAATAATAGGAATAATAATTTTTCCTATTATTCAAGCTACTTCATAACCTTTGTTCGGTTATTGAAGTCTTAAAAGAATGTTTAAATTATTGATGTTGTTTATTCAACTGTTATAACTTGTTGAGCAATTGAATGCTCACACTTGCTTTAAATAAAAATATTTTTAGCGAATGATATTAGAAAGAACTTAAGGATCCCGTAAAGATCAAGCTGACCGGTATCCAGATGAAGTGCCATTCAGTATATGAATGAGCCTGAAGATCAAACCAAGACTTGTAATATTGAATGATGTAATTAAACTATAGAATAGTTTAATGAACTGTTATGTATCCTTGGTGGCGGATGAAAGTCACTCTTGTAAGATGTAAAGAATAATGTAATTATCATTATTTGTAATGAACAAGGTTATAAGGTATTAGAACCTGGGATTTAAGAATGTATGTTGTTATATTTAGCTATATAATGATGTATGTTTGGAAGAAGATGGGACCGTGACATACAAAATGCGGATGTGAAAATAGACCGGATTTTGGGGCGTTACAGAGTGGTATCAGAGCTGATAGGTTATAAATCTTAGGTATGTGTACCTAAGACAATAATCGTAGAAAGAATCATAAGAAGATCGTTGAGTTAAACGATTAAGGAAGAAGATCACCACGTGATCATATTGAATCGTAATAACGGATGTTCTGTTAAACGATGGATGATTTATAACTAATGCTATAAATGAATGGTACTACGAAGTAGTATGCGAAGAAGAACTCAGATTGAGTTGTAAAGGATAGCATGCAAATTAAATAAAATTTGTATTAAGTAAAGAGAAAGTTAAAAGTTGTAAGATTTCAATTGAGGACTCATGTGATAGCTGAGTTATATGAACCTTTGTTATGGGCAAAGGTTTGTGCTTTGGTGTAAAACCTTCTTAGCTTATTACAGTGATAATCATTGGAATAATTGGTCGCGCTATCAATATGTATATGACGAGAAGTTGAATCTTTTCTCATGTATATGTGTGATAGGTAGAGAATGTTAAGATTAGGTGCGAGTTCTTAAAACTCATATTTATGGTAAGTTTGTGACTCATAATCATATGGTATGTTTTTGAACTCCTCAGCGAATGGACGCCTATGGTCTGACTGGGATAAATTCTTAAACTCATATTATTGTGGAAAGTTCCTGAACTCATAATGTGTGGTAAGTTGATGGACTGTACTAAGGTATAGGAATGTTTAGACTAAAAATGAGTTATTTTCAGTAGACTTAGCATTGAAGGTGCTAGAGAAGATTAAGTATTATCGCAAGTAAGAAAATGAAGGAAGATAGAAAAATAGGATATTTCAAGTCATCTAGCTATGCTAGATTTCGAAGTTTATTAAAATCGTGATTATATGTGCGTATTTTGAAAATGAAAGAATTAGTTCAACTATTGGAACTAATGGATTTTACAAGAACTATTCTTGGTATGTCTATGCTAATTGTTTCGGCTAGACAAAAATTGATTTAAAATATCAAAATGAATTTTATATCATCAAGGCATTTGATGTAAAGATGGTAAAAGGATGGAGTTATTAATGCAATTTAACCTAGTGTTGGATGTGATCTTATGATCAACAACCCGCTATGGTATGATGTATAATGACGAGGTCATAAACTAACAAAGTCCTCAACGTACTGTGAAAAGTACGATATCATAACATCATAAAACGTTTTGATGTATTGCGAAAGAATTTAAAGAAGTAGTCGATGTCAAATGATTTGACTAGACGAATGTTTCAAGTTGATGTCCAATCTATTGGTATGGTCTAAGCTATTTGATTTGGCTAAGACAAATAGCATGTCATGTTATAAGAAAATCGAGATTTCTTTGAAGAGTTATGCCGAACCAAATTATTTTGGTGAGGAATCTAATGATTAAGTCTGAGGTGAACATACCCCGAAATGGGGTTATACGATGGGTTGATCACCTTCGTATGGAAGAGGTAGTTTTCTTTCTTGGTGATTATAAACTGGCCATGATAGAAGGGTTTATGGTGAAATGCTGTTAAACCTAGTAAGAGTTCATGGTCGATTTGATCCCTCAGCAAAAGTATGAAGTATTTTAAAGGAATCTTTATATTACTATTTATTCCTTCTACTTCATGATTCTTGGTAAGTTATGAAAGTTAGGGAATGTTTGAAAGATAAGACCTTCTTTGAAGAGAAGTTGAGAAGAAGAGTAAGCTAAAATTTTGAGGACGAAATTCTGTGAAGAAGGGGTGAATGTGAAGACCCGAGAGATTGAAAGTATAGTTAGACGTTTGCTAAAGGTTGTAGGAATAAAGCACCTGGGTATGGGTGTAATTTAAAGAAAATCTGAGGACGAAATTTTTATAAGGGGGAAGAATGTGACAACTCAAAAAATTGAATTGTCCAGAATTTAAGTTTAAAGAATTAGTTATTAATAAAATGAATTTTTATTAATAATATTATGTGTTATGTGTTTATTAATCATTCTAGAACCTACGATGATTATAAAACGGGAGGATTCTGGCTACGAGCTGGACTGAACGAGTAAGAATTTTCAAGATAAAAATAAAAAAAATTCGGGAACAAAAATATTTCTGAGGAAAAAGATGAAATAGGCACTATTCAGCCGACGAAATCCTAAGGGTTAGGGTTTGAATAATCTAAGCCTTTTCGAGAGTTTGGTATGTCGAAATGACATTCCGTCGAAAGATTTGACGATGATATATCGTGAAAAATTAAGTAAACCGATAAAAGTTTTTCTCAAAAAACATGCAAAAATCAAACGAAATAAAAATGACGAAAAGTACTATTATGTACTTTTCATTCGTTTAACTACGTTAGGAGAAAACGTGAAGGAAAATGCTTAACATCAAAAAGTGTTTTTCAGTTTTTTGAAGTTCCAAAGAATGCATATAAGTTAATCTATAGAGGAAAGAAGAAATATCCAAAAATATTTAGATTCCAAGAATCGCAATTTTTCAAACTGTCAGATGAATTCCGCAAGATGGAAGCACAAAGATTCCAAGAGAAGCTTCGTGAATAGTAAGGAGGTGTGAATAGTAAGGAGGTGTGAATAATAACTTTAGGGGAGAAATTAATTTTTTGCCCCTAGCCTTGGTTTTCTATATAACAGAAGCTTAATCTCATTTGTTGGTTAATGAAAAATTCACCAACACTTGAGAGAGAGAGAGAGAAATCAGATGAGGAGGAAAAGGAAGAGGAAAAGCTATCCTGAGTGTAAACTTTGTCCAACGGAAGAAGATTAAATAAGAAAGGTAATCCAAAACCTAGTTTAATATAAATTTTCTATAAGTTTTTTATGTTTAAAATGTAGCTTAATGAGAATAAAAGTAAAAGATGGTAAGAACGGTTTTCATATGGTTGAAATCAGAAGAAAAACAAGAAATAAGAATTAGAAGTTTAGTTTATAAATTTCTTAAGGAAGTATGAGTTTCGTAATGAATTTGAACGATCCGAATGAATCATATGAACGATCCGGTGAAATATGTAAGGAATGGTGTTTTATAACACTAAATTCTAAGAAAAAGTGAAATCATAATCAAAGTATCGATTAAAAATGAAGAACGAACGAAGAACGCGAAAAAAACGCGAAGAACACGAGAACATTGTTGATGGACAAATTTAAAAACCATCATAGTATAACTTGTTATTGATGGACAAGTTTAAAACCATCGTGTATAAGTTAGTTGCTTATTTCTTGGTTAGGAATGATAGAAAAGTTCATGAAGAACGGATTAAACTTAGCTATAACGAAGTTATGGCAAAAATTACATAAAAAATGAACGAGAATTAAAAAGTATGTAAATGAACCCTAATATATAGGGTTTCATAATAATGTAAGAAAATATAGAAAACGTGAGTCGTGGACTCAAGAATGAACGAGTTTCGAGTTCGGATGACCGAATTGCGGACGAACGAATGAAGAACATTAGTAACATAAAATGAATGAGTAATGAAATTTTAGCCAATCGAATGGCATGTTAACGGATTCAGAATAAATTTCTATCCATAGGAAGTTGTAGTATGTAAGATAAGGAAGAGAATGGCTTTAGAATGACCTCGTTCCGAGTTATAATGAATAAGTTATGAGATTATAAAGTAAGCATCTCAAACTAATTCAAGACTTAGAAAAAATTTCAAAGTTCTAGGCCTGGCGCCGTAGCACCAGATAAGCCTTGGGAGGCGCTGTCATAGTGCCAACTTTAGCTACTGCTTAGTGGTGCTACAGCGTGAGAAGAAAAGAAGGGGACCGGTACCGCAGCGCCGGTGCAGGGCAAGGCCCAGTGAGGAGCTTTTAATTGCTCAACTTCTGGGGGAAGTGTAAGGAAAGATAACAAACGTGTAGTTCACGTAATGTAGCACTTAAATAAGTAATTTAAGCCTTTAGTAAAGGTTGAATGGAAAGATTGAACAGGA
This sequence comes from Panax quinquefolius, assembly GCA_020205615.1. Lineage (NCBI taxonomy): Eukaryota > Viridiplantae > Streptophyta > Magnoliopsida > Apiales > Araliaceae > Panax > Panax quinquefolius. The sequence goes on from CM035159.1 coordinate 92,283,181, forward strand.
TTAAAAGATAAAGAATGTAATCGCAAAATACGTAACCGATATCCGGGGACCGTAGTCGCGATAAAACGAACGTGGGGGATTGCTGTGATTGTGATTCCTTAGACGTTGAGTGATGAGGGTAATGTATAACATTTTGATGTTATGATGTTGTAATGAAAGATAAGTGTAAAGTGTATAGACGTTGTGAATGCAACGCTGTTACGATGAACGATCAGTCTTAGCATATAACGAATCGTATGGCTTCGACATTAAGAAAGAATAATGAACGTGGGTTTCATATAATGGATAAGGAATTAGAGCGATTAAAACCTTGGGTAAAGGTTGAATAGAATTAAGAGACAAGCAACGTGAATGTAGAATATGTAAATGATCCTCGTGATTCATATTCGCGTCGTGCGAATGTTCTAAGTATATATTGGTTGTGTGACGCCCCCAAATTCGGGTATCTTCCAACCCGACATATGGTGCTACACGGTACTCATAACTATACAATCATTCTATTAAAACACAACATAATGAATGTATTAACTATCTTTTTAATACAATCAAAGTGAAATCCTTTCCCAGGTTCATAAACAGATTACATCATTCGTTATTCATAAGTATAATACATGCAATCATACTAATCTATTACAAGATGGTTAATTATCCATCTTAGCCTTGCCCTTATTTCTCTTAGCATTCTCAGTATGCTAGGCTTTAACTACAATCATATAATTCACGCAAGAAGTGAGCATAACAAGCTCAGCAAGTCTAACAAAGAATAATATAAATACCACATTCATGAATTATATGAAAATCTTCCATAACTGAACAAATAGTCATAAAGTATTATGAAACATTAATACTTAACAATTCATAACATTAATTCCCAATGTATATAATAGTTTAGGAATTATGAACCGGTCTAAAGACCATGAACAATATCTTTCTGTTTTTATACTTGAAAAGGACATCACAACACTAAGGCTATATATCCGGCATTTCTTACGAGCACTTCTAGGTGATCAGCCAATAGTACTATATGTTGATTAACATTCATCCGTTAAACGTATTTACGTTTAAGTTTTGGCAAACTCGTGTGCCCATAGTATAAACGATGAAAACTACTTTTGTTTGTTCATAGACAAACCTTACCTTTGAATCCGTACCAAATACTTAGCATAGGATAGCGTTACAATTTTTATATAAAAAGATATGTATACAAATCAATCTATCTCTTACGAATTGTCTAGCCGAGTTAAAACTGGCATTGACCCTTTCTTTAAAATTATTCATGCAACTTAGTACAATGAATCACAAAAAACTCGACTAACACAAAGGTTAGACAAGCGTTTAAGAAAACTTGCCTTCAAGCGTCTTCGAATTTTATTCAACTGTTCTCAGTCTTTACAGAATCTACATGATATATTCACATAGCACACTGTAATTAGCTACCACACAATTAATCATATTGTTTCTACCAACTTCTTTCTCTTCTATGTTTTAATTGACTTTATTTCATTAATAAGGTCAATTCGACTTACTACCCTTCATCCCGGCTTGTTAACGTTCTTACGGTACTAACCGAACTTAATCATCATTGGTGAAATACCAATGTCGATTACCGTTCACGGTTTGTTTATTAACACTTCGTGTTCTTCGTTATCATACTAACAACTCACTTTCAACTCCTAAGTTTATTACCATATACACTAGTATATGTAACATAGGAACAATTTTAGTATGTTCATTAAGTATATAAACTTATCTCATATCGGTCTTGAAACAATTGAATTCAAAACCTAACTTGTCTAACAATTTCCCTGCCTTGGCGTCGCGGCGTGGCCCTTCTATGCAACACAGGCGCTGCGGCGCCAGTTCACAGTAGCTAATCCTTGGTTCTGGCACTGCGGCGAGAAACTCCTTTGTATGAATGGCGCTGCGGCGCCACTCTTCAGTAGGTCATTACACTGTGTTTGGCGCTGCCACGCAGCACAATAAGCCTTGTCTAGCGCCGCGGCGCCTGTGACGTCCCTAAATTCGGGTCTCTTCCAACCCGATATATGGTGCTACACGGTGCTACAGTTCACACAAACATTCAATTGAAATGTCTCAAAAGAATGAATATGTCTTATAAATATTCCAAAACAATACTAACATTCCCCAGGTTCTTTATAATCGTTACATTTGTTCTTATCATAATATTAAATATTATCATTACAAACCTATACTATTACATAAGTAACCTACAGGTTCGCCTTAGCCTCTCCTTTATCCTTGTCGAATCCTTCGGTCCGTTCGGTCTAAGCTGCATTCATATGGTTTAAGCAAGAGTGAGCATAACAAGCTCAGCAAGTACAATAATTTCTTTTAAATGACATGCTTGAAACATACGAATCGTATATCTTCAGTAACTAGATAATAGTTACAAAGTACTATCAATAATTCAAAATAGCACTTCTTTTCCTTCAAAACATTTTACAATAATAATATTCAGTAAAACATCAATTCTGGTCCAAGACCATGAGCGTTTCATAATTTCTTTAAAAAGGACAACCCAACACTAAGTCCGTAAGTTCGGCATATCTTACGAGCACTTCTGGGTGATCAGCCGATAGTACTCTATGTTGATCAACACTACATTCATTAAACGTGTGTACGTTTAAGTTTTGGAAACCTTGCATGCCCATGGAATAATCGATAAAAAATACATTTGTTTATTCATACTCAGGCTTACCTTGAATTCGTACCAAACAATTGGCGTAGGATAGCGTTATCAATTCTATATTAAAAGACTTATAAATAAATCAATCAATCTTCTAGATTAGTCGAGCCGAGCTAAAACTGGCATCGACATTTTTATAAAATAATTCATGCGTCTTATAACATGAATCACTGAAAACCTGGCTAACACGAAGGTTAGACAAGCGTTTAGAAAAACTTACCTTCAGCGTCTGCTACAGTAAAATTACTTTTCCTTTCAGTCTTTACAGTCTCTACAATACATAACCACATAACATACCACATTAGGTCGTGAATGAACATGCATGGTTCCTAATGAATCTTACCCTTCTTCTCAATCTAATCACGTATTAGATTTATTATTATTGGTTACGGCTTGCCATTATCTTTTACATCATTCTTACCAACTTCTTTCCCTTCTATGTCTTACGTGAATTTACTTCATTAATAGAACTTGTTCCGAGTTAGTCATCCTTCCTCACGGCTTACTAACGTTCTTACGTTATTAATTGAAACTCGAACATAAATTACACTTACTGCATACTGTTCACGTTCACGTATTACTTAACAACTTTTAGTTGTAAGTCTCAACGTTAAAGTCATCATCATTATTGAATACAGTTCACTTTCTTATACTTTACGTTCTTCGTTTAATTATTCATTAAACAACGTTAAATTCCTAAAGTCATCACTATAAAAGTGATTTAGGAAAGGTCTTATTATGTTCATTAACCAATTATATGACCCATACTTGTCTTGTAACCCATTGGGTTCACAAACAACTTGGTCAACAAAAATCCACGGCGGCATGCCATGGCATGCATTCCTTTGTACTAGTGGCGCCATGGCTCCACTTTCCAAAGATCTGGCTCTCTCTTGCATATGCAATGGCCTTGATGACATGCGTTTATGCCTTCGGCAGTGACCGCAGCAAGCTGACTCAGAGTGTCCACCTCTTCGCCCGGTCTTCATGGGCATGACATATTTCTTGCCTTGATCAGCGCATGGCTGATCCTCAACCACCAGAAAATTTAGACAAATAAATTTTTATGTGAGATTCCCGGTCTCATAACTTCTTCATTATAAGTCCGAATTGGCTCGTTCAAGAGCCTACAGTTCACAAATTACACACTCTACAAGATCATGCATGAATTTTATCTATTTGACTTTGTTAACTAAAAATTCACCTATTAGTCCATTTTTAACGAAAACGATAAACGTTCGTAAACGTTCAATGCTCGTTTCTTCGTTCTAAGTCGGAATTTGGTCATTCTTGAGTCCGAAACTCTATAATGCCAAATAAGACTTGTCTCCATTTAAAACTAATGTTTCCAGGCTCAATATCAAAATTCGATTTCCATTCCGAGAATTTCATGAATTCGACGATTAACGTCCAATCGTGTGAATTCCGGCATAACTTCATTTCTTATGATTTGTTCATCATTTCAAATGGATTCAATCCATCATAATAACATCTTAACATACATATTTCATTAACTTATTTACATGATAAGTTATTACTTGTTCTTCATAAGTTTAGAATTTATAAAAATATAAACTACTTATGATTTCATTTCACCTGACTTATTATAGATTAAGTCTTTTAACCATCATTCTTGCTTCGTATTATCATACCATCTTATTAAGGTAAACATATGAGTAGTTCATCTAAGTTCCTCATAAGTTCATAACTTAATTAAGTTTGAATTACTTATTCATGACTTATACGGCTTAAGTCCATTGATTAATCATTCTTATCATTCCTTAGCATACATGTTCTACCACTACCCATTTCTCTAACGATGGAAGAGAAAGAGATTCATGGTTTAAGTTCTTACCCGTGATAATCACTTGGTTAATCTTTAATCTCCTTCTTACTTCTTGAATTTTCAAAGACTAACTTGTTCTAGCTTTTGTAGCTTTTTCTCTCTAACTAATAAGCTATAAGTTATTGGATGAAAATCTAACAACTAACAAATGAGCTAGCAAGTTTCCTATTTATAGGAAAACCAAATTGAGGGCATAAGGGTCATTAATCCAACCCACCTCCTTAATCACCTCCTTACTATTCATTACCTAGACCTTAAGTTAACTTGGCCACCACATTTACTTAATTCTTAAGTATACTTGCTTAGCACATAGCTTATCCTTTATTTGCTCACCAAATTAATTACTTGGCCATCACAACACTTAGCCATTAAGTTACTTGATCATCACATATAAGCACTTTACTTGCTCATCACATTTCTTAGCCATTAAGTCTACTTAACTTATGTTTTGCTTAACACTTAAGTCTACTTGCTCATCACACTTATTTCTTGGCCACCAAGATCACCCATGTGATCATGGGTTGCACCATGGATCCTCCTAATCCATTGGATTAATAGTTTGGTCTTAAGATTTAATTAACCTAACTTATACATTGGGCTTGCATTAACAATTCTTTGGACTTTACCAATAGCTTGCATTGGGCTTACAAATTAATCCCTATTGGACTAACCCATTTCTACACTTGGGCCTTATCAATTCTCATTGGACTTTACAATGTTCTACACAATCCTATAAGTCAAATTCATTTAACTTAAAGCCTTATAACGTATAATTCACGTATTCCCACTCGTATACTTATTCATATACGACATATTATGCTTCATTCATACTCGTATAACACTTCGTATTATACTCGTATTCCTTACCTCGTACAATACCTATATATTATACGATCATTGCTTTAATTCATTATACACATTTAAATTCCTTCTCGAAAATCACTTTCCCTAACCGTTAGATTTTAAGTCCGCAGGCGAAAAACTATGTTTGCCATAACTGAAATATTATTGGATATTCTATCTCGCCTCAATATTCTATCATTACGTATTTCTCAGAAGTTCAAAAATAATTCCCGAGCAGAAATGCGTGAATAGTGTTTTTCAAAAAATTTCTCAAAAAGCTTTTATTTTCGTCTTGGAAATTCAAACACTTTAATTCTACCACGTAGCCAAAATACTACGATGTTCTGACATGCTTAGGTCATCGAACGACCTTCAAATATCTTACTCCCATAAATAATTCATTAAATTTATTTAATCCACATAATCAAATAAAAATTTAATTCTAAAAAAAAATTCGAATTTTCTGGGGCGTTACACTCTTCCCCCCTTATAAAGATTTTGTCCCCAGAATCTCGCTAATAACACATACATCATTGAGGAAACATTTTCCTTTATTTTAATCTCGAGTCCCCACATTGCTTCTTCGGCATTGTGGTTCCTCACATTCATCTCCAATGAAGGTATTATCTTAATTTATATGACTAGCCACTTCCTATCAATAATCTGAGTTGGAAGTTAAACAATTACTCACACATTACACTATCTCCCTTTTATTAATCCTTCTTTTAACTCAAAATTATATGATACTCAAATTCCTCCTTCAAAATGAGATGATACTTGATCTTCTCTTCATTCGCTTACCTTTCTAGTTACCGATTTGTACTTACTTAACTCGTTCCATTTTTTTGTGGATTGAGTCTATATTGTGGATAACATCTCTACCGCTTCATTCCATAAATTAACTTCTAACTTTGTTCTCGCCATCTTTGTTATTAACTCATTATGAGTCGCTAACATTGATAGCTTTTCCCTACCCTTCCTGCACAATGCGTAGGCTTCTACTTTTATCTTCCTTGTATGATATAAGATATCATAGTCGTAATCTATTATCAATTCTAATCACATTCTCTACCTTATATTCAACTTCTTATATGTGAAGATATATTTCAGACTCTTAAAGTCCGTGTATATCTCACATTTTCCCCCCTAAAAAATACTATCTTTTAAGTAAAAACTCACACTTAGTGAATTCCGTATCCAACTTTTCCCTCTGTTGTATTTCCCATACTATCTTCAAATGTTCAGCGTGATCTTCTAGCATCTTAGAACATACTAGAATATCACCAATGATCCTTATGACACACACTCGTCTGAATATTACTTGAACACTCTGTGACGATAATGGTACTTTCAAACATAGCACCTCACAAGGGTACCTATCAATTTGCCACCGACTTGCTCAGGGCCCTTACGAAAAGTCTAACTCTCGTACACTAGTCAACCCAAACGACATAACCAGAGACTTGTAATAACCATAACGAGTTCTGAACGTCGTCTTAGGTACATCCTCCTTCCTTCTTACTTTTATCTTATGATACCCCGTACACAGATCTATCTTAGAAAAATACTTTGCCCCTTTCAACTGATCAAATATATCATCGATCCTCAGCAATGGGTATTTATTCTTAACCGCTAACCAAATAGTCATATATTTAACTTATGTATTGGTTTACTTAACTTTACTTCTTATGGTTCACGTTCTTTCAACCTAAGTTTACGCGACCTACTTTCATTACCAGCTTACAACTTCATGACATACGGAGATGTCTTACTTAATATGCTCATCATTTTTGATAATTTACATTCTTATCTTCTTTTCATTATTTCTCTAGGACTCGGCACACATCGTTTCTCTGCTAGTAGTCCATATGGTACTCTGAGTGGTTTCCCACAAACAACCAACAAACAAGTTCCCGTCTCATCTACACTGCCATCACAGTGAGTTAGATCGGTTGCCAGTTTCGTATATACCTTCGCTCTCTGAAGGAATTGTTTAGCCCAACTCCAATATGTCAACCATCAAAGGTTACGATTGTACCACAACCTAAACTTATCTTAACATTCTTCTAGATTGCGTCATGTTTAGACAATAAGAGCGTCCCGGTGATTTATTACCATAAAATACTACCTTGGGTTCCTTAGAAATCCAAAGGTTTACACTTTCCTTATAACAATTTATTAAAGTTCTATGGTGAATTAACCCATTCATACCGAGAATTACTTCAAATTCTCTTAACTTTATCGGTACTTATCTATCGATACTTGCTTACATTCCTCATTCATGAAACCATTTCCACGAATATAATTAACCAAAGTTATTTCCCCATTCTCTACCTTATCGTATAAAGGTATTTATAATCCCTTCCGAGAATGAACTTAATCACTTAGCAAACTCTCATGCTATAAAAGAACAAGTAGCACTCCAATCAAACTGCACATAAGCATACATTTTATTGACTGAAATGATACCCGTTACTATACCCAATGATGCAACAACATCTTGGACTGCCATATTAAAAGTACGGCCCATAAGTTTACCCGACGATAGTGGTCCAGTAATGGCTAATTTACCACTACTAACACCTTTACTTTCCTCCGACCCCTTCATTGGAAATTTCTTGACCTGTGGTCCAACGACCCATATACAATGCAACTATGGTTTTTTTTAGGATTAAGACAATTGGGTAACATATGACCCTCCTGTCCACAGTTATAACAACCGACTTTCCCTTCAGACTGACTCCTAAATGAGTCTTTCCACCTGTCTTACATGCTTCGATTCTATGCTTGGGATCCCCTTGACCAACTCCCATATTCCCGGAGTCAAAATTCTTTTTCTTTGGCATACTGCCACTACCAATGGCATTCTCTGCCTTGGTTCCTCACTCTCCCTTGCTCTTATCTTTTCTTTCTATATGGTATTGAGTTAACGCTTCACTACCACCCTCTGCTAGAATCACCTTCCCCAGAATGGTTCCATAGGAAACAATCTGCACTACAGAAATCTTACTATAGAGTTAGGGTTTCAGGCCCTACTCAATCCAACGAGCCTTCCTCTCCTCAGTGTCCACTTGATGTGGAGTAAACCTTATCAATTCATTGAATTTAGCTGCATACTGGGGAACCGTCATGTCCCCTTGCATAATTGTAGGGAAATAATTCTCGAAGAAAACCTTCCTGAATTGTTCCCAGCCTGGTGAATCTGTTCTAGCCCCACCCTGGTAAGCCTCCCACCAAAAGTTGGCTCTTCATCATATAGGTCACAAAAGAAGTCTTTTGCGCCTCAGCTACGTTTGTAATAATAAACGCCTTCTCTATTTCTTTTACCCATGTTTATGTTAGGTTTGTAATATTCAAGATCGCAATCAAATTGCACAAAGTAAGCGGAAACGTGGAAAATCAGAGTTTAAAATTTTATAAACCATATACCCGGATCACCCTTTATGCACAATTATTAATTAAACGAAAAAGAAAGAACAAAAATCATACCCTTGAAGATCCAAGCTTCCTCAGGTACAAGTTCACCTCCAATCCTTTTCGCGTTCAACTTGAATCCACCGGGTTTGGTTCTTTCCTTTGATCAACGTTAGCCACCCAAGTGTTTGGCCTCTAGAGGTGATCCACCAAGAAAGAAGAAGGATTAAGAAGATGGGTATTTGGCAAAACCCTAGTTTTTCTATCTCTATAGAGAAGGCGTACTCTCCAACAATTGGAATAACGTATATTTGATATCTGATATAAGACTCCTCTTATAAAGATATCAAGTAACCCTATTAAAAATAAGGTATTATTTATTTAATTAAACTCTTTTAATTAAATGGGCTCCCTAATCTTATTAGGGATAATTAATTAAACTCCTTTAACTAATTTTCCCTCCTAATCCTATTAGGAATAAATGAGAGTACTTATATTAAATTAATTCCTAAACTCTTTTAGAAATTAAAATAATAATAATTGTAATAATATTAATAAGACTCCTCTTATTAATTTCTATTTAATATGTCTAAAATATTAAATAATAAATATTAAGCTATTTAATTTATTCTAGCACCATAGATTAAATTAAATATACTTAATATATTATTACGATTATGCCATTAACTTCTTAAATAATTATTCTTCCTTTTATGGTGTGACCCTTTAGGTTCTCCATATTAAACAGGTTGTGAATAAATCAATTAGAACAATTCTAATCTTATTTAAATAAATAAATTAAACTAATAATTTATTTAAATAAATAATATTTATTCTACAATAGGGATAAGTCTCCTAGCGATCAACGACTTTCCGGATAATATAGATTTCAACATTAATCATAAAAGAACCTTTGAGTAAATAGTTACTGCAGACAATTCAATCCTTCCACCATACAATGTCCCAATTAAATATAAGACATGAAATTTCATCAAGTCTTATTTTATTTAATTATATGTATTTCGACTCTTAAATGCACAACTCCAAATAATGCAAATTAAAACTCCTTTCTAATTTCATTCGCCTTGGCCAAGGACTCACTGGGTTGTCATTTATCGAATCACATAAGACATTTCTTCTTTTACTAGAAGTGGTAGATTCTTTATTGATCATACATTATCTCCATGTACAACTTATTATACCCAAGCATACCCTTTGATATACCTTAAGGGTCTTAAGGAATAAGTCAAAGTATAACTCATCATACACAAGATACTATGATGATCTCAAGTCCAAGGATCACTTGTACTACTATCACTATAGGAATTCTTATTGACAGGTAAGTAAAACTCCATTAGGTATTCCTTAGCGAGCCACGTTCAGTGAACTTATTCTCTAATAAGCACCTACATACTTGCTTTAGTGTCTCCACACAAATGATCATGAGATCAATCATCCTCATCCAATGAGCAAACAACGTATGTACCAATCTATCCGGATTCACTAATCCCCAATTTAGTAATCCAACGATTGGGAACTATTTTAGTTTTAAGCTTTCTAAGAATTTAGATCTCATTAGAATGATCATCATCATTATTCTAAAAGCATTGCTTAAAACTATGGGTTTATCACATATTATAAAACAGTATCATGTAGATAATTAAAAGTCTTTAATAAATAAATATTTTTTATTAATAAATGAATAAGATTGTTTATAAAGTATATGCTTTATCATCAAACATGATTGGCTTGTATGCATACTACTTTCAGTTTAGGCCTCTATTGGGTCCATCGTTCCTTTGAACTCCGGCGGACCTACGCTTTTAAATTCTTTAAAGGTAGTCATTTTGGCTAACCTAAGTTCCGCGGGTACTATACCCTCGGTTTGGTTAAATGCAGCCATTAATAAATTAACGAACTCTTTCATAGGGTTGTTTTGACCCCCTAAATTATCATTACGTGATTTCGCTTCCTAATTATGTTATCTTCTTCTTGACGGCATTTTCTGATTAAATAAATAGAATTTCATTATTATCTATTTATTTACTTCGTTCTTACTTGTCAAATGTGACGCCCCCAAAATTAGGTATACATCACCCATCTTGGGTAGTCAGATACATGGTACAGAATTTAAATACAACTTACTAATATAACTGTCGTATACAATACGACATAAATTGTGAGTTTGAATACAAATATTGTCTACTAGATATTATACAAACTCAAAAGGAGTCCTCATTACAATTATTATCACACTATTTCACAGAATAGTGAGGACTACTAATGCTATCCTCTCGAACCATTACTCCGTTCCCGACTCGTCCCCCGGCTATATTCTCATTTCAAGAGAGAAAGTGAAAGAAAGGGTGAGCTCAACTAGCTCAAGAAGAAATATTATGACTAAGATAATACGTAATAAATTATCATTAGCCTACAACAAATGTTAAACCGATAAAATATAATGAACATCAAGTTTAACTACAAATGAACCAAAGAATCCATTAAAAGAGTCAAGTAGAAAATAAAATCTACTATCTTTTATGATTTAAAAGGTTTTTCATCATTGTTATAATTTGAGACTCACTTTAATAAATATTCCACATCATCGAATCACCCCGCACTACTACGCCAAGGATATTCTTTAGTATCACGACCACAATTATTCATGCATTATGGGCCAAGAATAGTTGTGTATTCATTAATGGTCATGATCATGCCAACAACTCGTCCATCAATGCACTACTACCATCGAGGATTTTTATCACATCATTTGTAACATTACGGTCATGATTACATCGAATAATCACTCGGTCATAATCATACCAAGTCCATCTATGCACTCACAGAAGCCGTAGATGACTTTCAACATAATATAAACATGAGGATGATGACAATGATATAAGAATTCAATAAAACAAGTTCAAGAATTAATTTATCTAGGAACCAATAACATCCAAACTGTCAACATGATCTTTCGCTTTGTAGAGTAAAATTCAAGAATACTGAGAAGAATATTTCCATGAAAGGATACTCGATGAAGCGCAAATATCAAGGAAATTTCATGGAGCAAAGAAGTCAAAGTTTTAACCAACTGGGTATAATAAAGAATGGAATAACAAAAGAAATCACCATGCATGCGATAGATCGCACACAGCAAGTTATTCCAATGAGAATAATAAATAACGGAACCAGTCCCCAGTAAAACGCATGCACAGGATGTTCAATGTAATAATAATAAAGACGGAAACCAGTCCGTGTAAAAACACGAGACAGGATGTTCCAAACGAGAATAATAATAAAGAGCGGAACCAGTCGGTGTAAAACACATGCATGTGATGTTCCAACAGAATAATAATAAAGAGCGGAACCAGTCCGTGTAAAACACATGCATGTGATGTTCCAATGAGAATAATAGAAGAATGTCACCAAGTATAGGTAAAAAGCGTATACAAAGTTATTCCAATAGAATAATAAGCAATGGAATAACAACAGTTCTCTTCATGAATAAGAAAGAATAACACCTTTACTTAATACAACAAATAATATTCCCTACCTTAAAAGAACTGAATATTGGAAAAGTGAAGTAGCAGAATACTTTTCTTCTTTCTCTCTATAGTTTCTCTCTCTAGAGTTTTAATGAATTCGTAAGAAATAATGAAGGAATGAGCTTTCTATTTATAGAAAAACTGAGGGTGGCTCTTGGTCTTAACGAAGGGTCAAAAAGACTCTTGGTAATATTGAAGAAACAACTACTATTTACGAAAAGGGATAATTAACCTTTGGAACACCGAAGAGGCAGTTAACTCTTGGTAATATTGAAGGGACAACTACTATTTGCGAAGGGGTAATTACTATTGACGAAGGTAATTACTATTGAAGAAGGTAATTACTATTGACGAAGGTAAATACTATTGACAAAGGTAATTACTATTGACAAAGGTAATTACTATTGAAGAAGGTAATTACTATTGACGAAGGTAAATACTATTGACGAAGGTAATTACTATTCACAAAGGTAATTACTATTTACAAAGGTAATTACTATTGACGAAGAGACTCTTAGATGATGACATATGGGCCCCCATAAAATAATCAAACTTACCACAAACGTCTCATAACAGACTCTTTATATACATCAAGGATTGAATAAATATTACCACAAATCATTTTATTTTTAATCAACACATTTTTAATCTTTCAACAATTATTAATCATTTATAACTTATCGTCTCAATTAATAATATAACATATTATACAGATGATACTGTGACAATAATTGAATCAATAATATAAGAGATATGATGCAGCAATTACTGTAGAAATAATTGAGTATAGCTAAGTGACTTCTCACGTAAGCATCAATAATCAATACCGTGTGCTACTATGCAACCACACGATATGACATCGTACTTTTACCACCACCGGGTAGTTCAACAGCTTTTAATCAGTAACACCTCCGCCGTTATTTTTATAGAAAGATAATTTTGTCGTTTTTTAACTACGACAATACTTCCGTTATAGGGGTCCATTAATGATTGAGTAGTCGCATTTAATATTCCCCGACAAAAGAATATTCCCCACCAAACGTAATATTTTATAACAACTTGCTTATTTTTGCAAACTTTATAAATATTACCCACAACTTTAACATTATATCAAATTTATTCCATAATATTCAAAAATAATATTTATAGAAAATTCAACTTTATTTATAAAATTTGGGTCTTACAACCTCCCTTCTTATGAAATTTCCTCGAAATTAGGGTACGACTGGTATGTCGAAGAGGTAAGGATACCTTGATTTCATTTGATTCTAACTCCCAAGTCATTTCCTCAACATCGTGGTTCTTCCACAAAACTTTAACTCGAGGTATAACCTTGGAGCGTAGAATATGTTCCTTCTTATCCAAAATTTGAACAGAACCTCTTCATACGCCAAATCTTCCGTTATTTCGTCCGGCTTCTAACTCAATAATATGGTTCGGGTCTTTCACATATTTACGTAACATGGATATGTGAAAAGCGTTATGAACACGAGACATATTTAGCGGTAAATCGAGTCTATAGGCCACGATTCCTACTCGATCGAGGATTAAAATGGACCGATGAATCGAGGATTAAGTTTCCTCTCTTTCCAAATCTTGTAACTCCTTTCCATGGACCAACTCTTAACAACACATGATCTCCTATATCGAATTCCACGTCCTTTCGATGAAGATCAGCATAACTCTTTTGTTGATTTTGTGAGGTTTTTATACGTTGTCGGATCGTTTGAATCTTTTCCGTAGACATACGTACCAACTCCGGTCCCAACAACGTTGCTTCACCCACCTCATCCCAAAGATACCGAGAAGCGACACTTTCTTCCATACAACGATAAAATGGAGCCATGTCAATACTTGCTTGATAAGCGTTGTTGTAGGAAAACTCCACCAATGATAAGAACTTGTCCCAACTCCCTTGAAATCAAGGACACGAGTCTTAATAGATCTTCAAGAGTTTGAATAGTCCCCTTCGATCGTCCGTCCGTCTCGAGGATGATATGTCGAGCTAAATCGTAAGTCTGTGCCCATAGCTTTTTGCAAACTAACCAAAAAATCGTGAAGTGAATCTTGAGTCTCGATCGTAAACTATGGATACGGCATACCATGCGGTCTTACAATCTCATTTATGTACATACTGAGCAAGACGTTCAAGTGTATAAGTTTCTCGTATCGAAGAAATGAGCAGACTTGGTCAATCTATCAACAATGACCCAAATCGCATCAATGCCTTGAGAAACCTTAGGAAGGCCAGAACGAAATCCATGGTAATGTGCTCCCACTTCCATTCTCGGAATTTTAAGTGGTTGCAATGGACCTTTAGTACTTGATGCTCCGCTTTAACTCGTTGACAAGTTAGACACCTTGAGATAAACAAATATATCTCTCTCTCTTCATATTGCTCCACCAAAATGTATGATTTAATATCATGATACATTTGGTACTCCCTGAGATGGATTGCAAATGGTGTGTTGTGCGCCTCCATCATGATATTATACTTTAAATCGTGGTCGTTAGGAACACAAAGTCCGGAGTTGACTCAAGTATTCCTTCTTCATCGATTCTTGCTTCGGCATAGCACCTTCTTGCACTTTTTCTTCCTCATACGCATTAGCTCCAGTGTCCGTAGCTGAAAGCGACTTTAACTTTATCGATTAAAGTTCGGTTCTACTCAGTATACTCGCTTATCATCACATGTGTCCCTCGAGTCTTTAACTCTATCTCCATCCTTTGCAAGTCACACAAAATGGGCCTTTACGTTGACAATAACGCACTCGACTTGCAGATATGATCTTCTACTCAATGCGCGTCGTACTACCACGCTCGCTTTTCCGGGATGGTATTGGATGGTATGATCATAATCTTTCAACAGTTCAAGCCAACGTCGTTGTCGCATGTTGAGTTCCTTTTGAGTGTAGAAATATTTGAGGCTTTTATGATCCGTAAAGATCTCCACTTTCTCCCCATACAAGTAATGCCTCCAAATTTTAAGTGCAAAGACAACAGCTGCCAACTCTAGATCATGAGTAGGATAATTCCTCTCATATTCTTTGAGTTATCTCGAGACATAGACTATAACTTTTCCATGTTGCATGAGAACACATCCCAACCCTTTGCCCGAAGCATCACTGTAGATGACAAATCCCTCCGAGCCAAATGGTATTGTCGAGCAGTCTTTGAAATAAGTCTCCTCTTGAGTTCTTGAAAACTCTTCTCACATTCTTCGCTCCAACCAAACTTTGTATCTTTTCGAGTCAGCTGAGTCAATGGAGTAGCGATTCGAGAAAATCCTTCCACGAATCTCCGATAATAACCCGCTAAACCGAGAAAGCTACGTACTTCGGCCATCGATTTAGGTTGTTCCCGACTTTGAATAGCTTCAATCTTTCTTTGGGTCAATGATATTCCATGACTTGATACCACGTGCCCAAGGAATGCTACTTCTTCAAGCCGTAACTCGCATTTCTTCAACTTGGCATAAAGCTTATATTCACAAAGCTTTTGGAGTGTCAGCCTCAAGTGTTGCTCATGATCTTCACGGCTTTTGGAATAAATAAGGATGTCATCAATAAAGACGACCACAAAGTGATCTAAATATTCTTGAATACTCGGTTCATCATATCCACGAAGGCAAAGAGGAGCATTAGTCAATCCAAAGGAGATGACTAGGAATTCATAATGCCTGCATCGGAGTTCGAAAAGTCGTCTTTGGAATTTCAATGGTTCTAATCTTCAATTGGTGATATCCCGAATCTAAGATCAATCTTTGAAAAGAATTTGGCTCCTTGCAATCGGGTCAAACAGTCATCAATACGTGGCAATGGATACCTATTTTGATAGTGACATGATTCAACTCCCGATAATCAATACAAAGTCGCATACTCCCATCTTTCTTCTTCACGAATAGAACAGGAGCACCCCAAGGAGAAGTACTAGGGACGAATAAAGCCAATGTCTAACAATTCCTGCGGTTGGGTCTTTAACTCCTCAAGTTCAATAGAGAGCCATTCGATATGGGGCTTTGGAAATAGGTTTTGTACCGGGTTCAAGGTCGATACAAAATTCAATTTCACTCCGGGGTAGGCCAGAAGTTCTTGAGGGAATACGTCAGAAATTTATTAACAATAGAAATATCGTTCAAAAGCGGACGTATTTTTGTTTAAATCGTGATATGAGCTAAGAAAGCTTGACATCCATTTTTCAATAAACGAATAGCTTTATGGCTTGAGATGACCGTGATTGATTTTAATGGTTTGGTCGTTTGAATTAAGTATAATAGGTTGATTAGGAATATGAAAGCTAACAACCTTACTTAAAACAATCAATTTTGCATGATAAGTAGTTAACCAATCAATCCCTAGAATCACGTCAAATGCAAGTATTTTTAATGAAATAAGATCGACGGTAATGTGAGGGTACCGATTTGAACTAAACAAGACTTATAAAACAGTGGATGTAATGAAGGTTTCTCCCAACGGAGTTTCCACAGATAAGTCAAAGTCTAATTTCTCCGGAGTCAAATTTAATCGATGAGCGCAAGTAGGAGAAATAAAAGAATGGGTAGAACCGGTATCAAATAAAGTATTAACTTCATTAGAGTTTATGATAAGCTTACCCGTGATGACCTCATTCGGGTTCCTTGCTCTCGGGAGGTCACAACAAACGCCTCCTCAGACTACTCTGGGTTTGACTTTTCCGGAACGGCCTTTGGTGCCTCCATCCTAGTTGAATTTGTCTTCGGTAAACGACAAAATCAAGCTAAGTGACCTTCTCTTCCACAATTATAATATGCTTTGGACGGCATGGCGCAGTTCAGACTGATGTGTCCCTCTCCTCCGCATTTGAAGCATATGATAGGTGGTCTTTCTCCTTCCTTAACAACGGGTCTTTGGTCTTGACGTCTTTCCATCATTGTTGAATCTCCTTTTCTTGAAATGTCCATTCTTATTGTTTTGGCCTCGATTACCACCGAAGTGGTTACCATATCCGCCCATTAATTCCCTCCACGCTTGTTGTCACCGCTCGATGACTACTCTCATTTGGTATTATAATTTTGCTTACCGCTCTCTTTTAGTCAAGGTTGACTCGTTATCGCGCTCCACTAATCGAGCCCTATTTACAACATCCGAATACAAACACGTTTATTAGAAATAAGATGTTGACGTATCTCCGACTTCAAACCTCTTAAAACATTCGCGCCATTCTCTCTTCATTATCCACCAAGTGGGATATAAACCGTGATAACTCCGCAAATTTTGCCTCGTATTGCGACACGGCCATATTGTTTTGTTCCAACTTGATAAACTCCACCTCCTTTCATGTAGCAAATACTTTCGGGAAAGTATTTGTCGTTGAAATGACTCTGGAACTTCTCCCAAGATATCTTGAAGACAAAGAAGTTGAGTACGTTTACCGATTCCCACCGAAGAATCGCCTCTCCCGCAACATAAAGGCGGCAAAGGAACCTTTGCTCCTCTGGAGCATCCCAAGACATCAAATATCATGGTAATCTGCTTTATCCATGCTTCCGCCGTAAGTGGTTTTGCTCTCCCTTAAACTCCGGTGGTCCCAGCTCCTTGAATTGTTTAGCGGTGACCACCGAGAGTTTTTCGTGTTTCCACCTACGTTTTGGGACAGAGTCACTCTCGCCTTTCTTTGTTGCATAAATTGCATAAAGCCTCTAAACATTTGATCATTCATCATTTGGTCAGTGTTGTTGTTTGCATGAGGATTGTCGCCTTCCTGATGCACATTATCCTGATTATTGATATGTGGTGAATCAACGATCGCCTGTGCTCCATTTCTATTCTCAACATTCTCAGATGTCATTTTTAAATACTGCCACAAACAAAAGGTTAATTGACATGTAACAAATTATCTCTATATTTCGACCAACCAATAAAATAGCACATAAACTTTGGTAGGTCATACTAGCGAAGGTATTCCCTCTCTCCCTCCTAGTACTATTCTCACATCTTAGCTGTGGATCATATCCTAAGCTCGATACCAATCGTGACGCCCCCAAAATTAGGTATACATCACCCATCTTGGGTAGTCGATACATGGTATGTAATTTAAATACAACTTACTAATATAAGCTGCTGTGTACAATACGACATAAAAGCGTGAGTTTGAATACAAATATTGTCTACTAGATATTATACAAACTCAAAAGGAGTCCTCATTACAATTATTATCACACTATTTCACAGAATAGTGAGGACTACTAATGCTATCCTCTAGACCATTACTCCGTTTCCGACTCGTCCCAGCTATATTCTCATTTCCTGAAGAGAACAGTGAAAGAAAGGGTGAGCTCAACTAGCCCAGTAAGAAATATTATAACTAAGATAATGCATAATAAATTATCAATAGTCTTCAACAATGTTAAACTGATAAAATACAATAGACAACCAGTTTAACTGCAGCGGAATATGCAATCCATTAAAAGAGTCAAGTAGAAAATAAAGTCTACTATCTTTTAGGTTTAAAAAGGTTTTCATAAATTTTTATCACTAAGACTCAGTTTAATGAATAAACCACAATATCTAATCATCCCTGTACCACGGTTTTGACCCCCTAAATTATCATTACGTGATTTCGCTTCCTAATTATGTTATCTTCTTCTTGACGGCATTTTCTGATTAAATAAATAGAATTTCATTATTATCTATTTATTTACTTCGTTCTTACTTGTCAAATGTGACGCCCCCAAAATTAGGTATACATCACCCATCTTGGGTAGTCAGATACATGGTACAGAATTTAAATACAACTTACTAATATAACTGCAGATACAATATCGACATAAATTGTGAGTTTGAATACAAATATTGTCTACTAGATATTATACAAACTCAAAAGGAGTCCTCATTACAATTATTATCACACTATTTTCACGAATAGTGAGGACTACTAATGCTATCCTCTGAACCATTACTCCGTTCCCCGACTCGTCCCAGCTATATTCTCATTTTCTGAAGAGAACAGTGAAAGAAAGGGTGAGCTCAACTAGCTCAGTAAGAAATATTATGACTAAGATAATCTGTAATAAATTATCATTAGCCTACACAACGGTGTTAAACCGATAAAATATAATGAACATCAAGTTTAACTACGGTGAAACAAAGAATCCATTAAAAGAGTCAAGTAGAAAATAAAATCTACTATCTTTTATGATTTAAAAGGTTTTTCATCACTGTTATAGCTGAGACTCAAACTTTAATAAATATTCCACATCATCGAATCACCCCCACACTTTTCTGCCAAGGATATTCTTTAGTATCACGACCACAATTATTCATGCACTATGGGCCAAGAATAGTTGTGTATTCATTAATGGTCATGATCATGCCAACAATCGTCCATCAATGCACTACTACTGATCGAGGATTTTTATCACATCATTTGTAACATTACGGTCATAATTACACCGAATAATCCACGGTCATAATCATACCAAGTCCATCTATGCACTACAAAGCCATGATGACTTTCAACATAATATAAACATGAGGATGATGACAATGATATAACAATTCAATAAAACAAGTTCAAGAATTAATTTATCTAGGAACCAATAACATCCAAACTATCAACATGATATCGCTTTGTAGAGTAAAATTCAAGAATATCGAGAAGAATATTTCCATGAAAGGATCTTTGGATGAAGCGCAAATATCAAGGAAATTTCATGGAGCATAGAAGTCAAAGTTTTAACCAACTTGGTATAATAAAGAATGGAATAACAAAAGAAATCACCATGCATGCGATAGACCGCACAGGCAGGTTATTCCAACAGAATAATAAATAACGGAACCAGTCGGCGTAAAAAACGCATGCACGACGTGATGTTCCAATGTAATAATAATAAAGGCGGAACCGGTCGGGTGTAAAACACACGCATGTGATGTTCCAATAATAATAATAAAGGCGGAACCAGTCCGGTGTAAAACACATGCACAGGATGTTCCAATGAATAATAATAAAAAGACGGAACCGGTTAAATTGTAAAACACATGCATGAGGATGTTCCAACAGTAATAATAGAAGAATGTCACCACGTATAGGTAAATCTGGCAGATATCTGTTATTCCAATAGAATAATAAGCAATGGAATAACAACATTCTCTTCATGAATAAGAAAGAATAACACCCTTTACGAGTACAACAAATAATATTCCCTACCTTAGAAGAACCGAATATTGGAAAAATGAAGTAGCGTAATACTTTTCTTCTTTCTCTCTATAGTTTCTCTCTCTAGAGTTTCAATGAATTGTAAGAAATAATGAAGGAATGAGCTTTCTATTTATAGAAAAACCGAGGGTGGCTCTTGGTCTTAACGAAGGGTCAAAATGACTCTTCGTAATATGAAGAGACAACTACTATTTCATGAAGGGGTAATTAACCTTTGGAACAATCAAGAGGCGCTTAACTCTTGGTAATATTGAAGGGACAACTACTATTTGCGAAGGGGTAATTACTATTGACAAAGGTAATTACTATTGAAGAAGGTAATTACTATTGACGAAGGTAAATACTATTGACAAAGGTAATTACTATTCACAAAGGTAATTACTATTTACAAAGGTAATTACTATTGACGAAGAGACTCTTAGATGATGACATATGGGCCCCCCATAAAATAATCAAACTTACCACAAATGTCTCATAACAGACTCTTTATATACATCAAGGATTGAATAAATATTACCACAAATCATTTTATTTTTAATCAACACATTTTTAATCTTTCAACAATTATTAATCATTTATAACTTATCGTCTCAATTAATAATATAACATATTATACGATGATAATCTTTGTGACAATAATTGAATCAATAATATAAGAGATATGATGCAAAGAATTATCGTAGTAATAATTGAGTATAGCTAAGTGACTTCTCACGTAAGCATCAATAATCAATACCGTTTGCTACTACGCAACCATGCCAGACATTCTTCATTTACTTTTACCACCGGGTAGTTCAACAGGTTTTAACGGTAACACCTATGTCGTTTTCTAACTACGACAATACTTCCATTGTGGGGTCCACCAATGATTGAGCCGTCGTATCTAATATTCCCCGACAAAAAGAATATTCCCAGACCAAAACGAATATTTTATAACAACTTGCTTACTTTTGCAAAATTTATAAATATTACCCACAACTATAACATTATATCAAATTTATTCCGTAATATTCAAAAATAATATTTATAGAAAATTCATCTTTATTTATAAAAGCTGGGGTCTTACATCAAACAACAACTCATACCATACAAAACATATTGAATGAAAACTTCATTATATTTATATGCTTCTTCATAGTTTGAAACTATTTACAATTTGTTTACATAGCCAAAAGCTATTAAATTTCTATCCCGCAATTAAACTTCTCAAAAGGTGGGATTTACAAAAAGACTACCCTATTATACAAAAGAGGGTTTTACGTCACTATACACATCTTTATTACTCTAGACTTCTAATAATGCATAACAGCGTCCTCGTGTTTCTCATTCGCAATCATTGCTACAGTATCCCGACTAATAGTGTGTTGAGTCTGTCCTAACTCCATGGGATAACAAGCAATTATCATCTTAAAATTCTTATGAGCACTCTCATGGATGTAAGACATCCGTGCTATCTTCCGGTCCTTCTCCCCTAATTCTTTACGAAGCTCATCAACCTCTTCCTTATAGACCATAGCCTGCTCTGTCATAAGCACCTGCCTATCATGCTCTAACTCAAAATCTGCTTCTGCAGACACCTTAGCTTCATGGAGATAATTAATCTGTTCACTCTAATTCTGCACAACTATACTCAGTTGCACATTCCTGTCAAGCAATGCCAGATACAATGTTCTCATTGCATCTAGAGGTATTGACTCAAGTGTAGGTACCACCGTATTAACCGATGTTACCTCCATTTCTTTCTCCTTATAGACCATCATATTAAGATATGACGTTATATCCATATCTCCCTCGGAGTAGTCCTCCTCAAAAAAGTACTCCACTGTCTCCGACTCTTCTAGAATCACTAACGGTACCTCCGCCACTGGCATGGGTACAGGCACTATTCTATTCACAAGTTCTTCGCTCACCGAGTGTATATCTCTATACATCAACCCATCATTCAACATCCTACAATAACACATATGTTGATTAGTACATAACACAAAATAGTATAAGCACAAATCACATTTAATTTATTTAGGGTTACCTTCCGTCTTTTAAATCTTTCGGTACTGAGTTTACTCAATACCTTATTAACTCATTCAACTTAAGTAAATCTCGAGTTTACTTCCTTCGGACTTTTTCTTCCTTAATGAGGTTATTAGCCTAAGGTTCTTCCCCTTTAAGTTTTATAACCTAATGCTTTGATACCAACATGTGACGCCCCCAAATCCGGGTCTCTTCCAAATCGACATATGGTGTTACACGGTGCTACAGTTCACACAAACATTCAATTAAAATGTCTCAAAAGAATGAATATGTCTTATAAATATTCCAAAACAATACTAACATTCCCCAGGTTCTTTATAACCGTTACATTTGTTCTTGTCATAATATTAAATATTATCATTACAAACATATACTATTACATAAGTAACCTACAGGTTCGCCTTAACCTCTCCTTTATCCTTGTCGAATCCTTCGGTCCGTTCGGTCTAAGCTGCATTCATATGGTTTAAGCAAGAGTGAACATAACAAGCTTAGCAAGTACAATAATTTCTTTTAAACGACATGCTTGAAACATACAAATCGTATATCTTCAGTAACTAGATAATAGTTACGAAGTACTATCAATAATTCAAAATAGCACTTCTTTTCCTTCAAAACGTTTTACAATAACAATATTCAGTAAAACATCAATTCTGGTCCAAGACTATGAGTGTTTCATAATTTCTTTGAAAAGGAAAACCCAGCACTAAGTCCGTAAGTCCGGCATATCTTACGAGCACTTCTGGGTGATCAGCTCATAGTACTCTATGTTAATCAACACTACATTCATTAAACTTGTGTACGTTTAAGTTTTGGCAACCTCGCGTGCCCATGGAATAATCGATGAAAAATACATTTGTTTATTCATACTTAGGCTTACCTTGAATCCGTACCAAACAATTGGCGTAGGATAGCGTTATCAATTCTATATTGAAAGACTTGTAAATAAATCAATCAATCTTCAAAATTAGTCTAGCCGAGGTAAAACTGGCATCGACATTTTCATAAAACAATTCATGTGTCTTATAACATGAATCACTGAAAACCTAGCTAACACGAAGGTTAGACAAGCATTTAGAAAAACTTGCCTTCAACGTCTGCTACAGTAAAATTACTTTTCTTTTCAGTCTTTACAGTCTCTACAATACATAACCACATAACATACCACATTAGGTCATGAATGAACATGCATGGTTTCTAATGAATCTTACCCTTCTTCTCAATCTAATCATGTATTAGATTTATTATTTTTGGTTCTGGCTTGCCATTATCTTTTACATCATTCTTACCAACTTCTTTCTCTTCTATGTCTTACGTGAATTTACTTCATTAATAGAACTTGTTTCGAGTTAGTCATCCTTCACGGCTTACTAACGTTCTTACATTATTAATTGAAACTCGAACATTAAGTACACTTATTGCATACCGTTCACGTTCACGTATTACTTAACAACTTTTAGTTGTAACTCTCAATGTTAAAGTCATCATCATTATCGAATACATTTCACTTTCTTATACTTTACGTTCTTCGTTTAATTATTCATTAAACAACATTAAATTCCTAAAGCCATCACTATAAAAGTGATTTAGGAAATGTCTTATTATGTTCATTAACAAATTATATGACCCATACTTGTCTTGCAACCCATTGGGTTCAAAAATAACTTGGTCAACAAAATCCACTGCCGGCAGCGCACGCGTCATTTCCTTTGTACTAGTGGCGCCGGCTTTCACCACTTTCCAAAGACTGGCTCTCTCATGCATGGCGTTAATGGCATTGGCGTTATGCCTTCGAGTGGCTGACTACAGTCATATAACTCTGCAGTGTCCACTCCCTTCGCCCCGGAGATGCGGCACGACATATCTTGCCTTGACTGGCGCCACGACGCCAGTCCTCAGCACCAGAAAATTTAGACAGATAAATTTTTATGTGAGATTCCTGGGCTCATAACTTCTTTGTTATAAGTCCGAATTGGCTCGTTCAAGAGCCTACGGTTCACAAATTATACACTCTATGTGTTCATGCAAGAATTTTATCTATTCAACTTCGTTAACTAAAAATTCACCTATTAGTCTATTTTTAACGAAAACGATAAACGTTCGTGAACGTTCAACACTCGTTTCTTCATTCTAAGTCAGAATTTGGTCATTCTCGAGTCCGCAACTCTATAATGCCAAATACGACTTGTCTCTATTAAAAACTAATGTTTCCAAGCTCAATATCAAAATTCGACTACCATTCCGAGAATTTCACGAATTCGATGATTAACGTCCAATCGTGTGAATTCCGGCATAACTTCGTTTCTTATGATTTGTTCATCGTTTCAAATGGGTTCAATCCATCATACTAACATCTTAACATTTATATTTCATTAACTTATTTACATGATAAGTTATTACTTGTTCTTCATACGTTTAGAATTTATAAAAATATAAACTACTTATGATTTCATTTCACCTAACTTATTATAGATTAAGTCTTTTAACCATCATTGTTCCTTCTTATTATCATACCATCTTATTAAGGTAAACATATGAGTAGTTCATCTAAGTTCCTCATAAGTTCATAACTTAATTAAGTTTGAATTACTTATTCATGACTTATACTGCTTAAGTCCATTGATTAATCATTCTTATCATTCCTTAGCATACATGTTCTACCACTACCCACTTCTCTAACAATGGAAGAGAAAGAGATTCATGGTTTAAGTTCTTACCTGTGATAATCACTTGGTTAATCTTTAATCTCCTTCTTGCTTCTTGAATTTTCAAAGACTAACTTGTTCTAGCTTTTGTAGCTTTTTCTCTCTAACCAATAAGCTATAAGTTATTGGATGAAAATCTAACAACTAACAAATGAGCTAGCAAGTTTCCTATTTATAGAAAAACCAAAGTGAGGGCATAAGGGTCATTAATCCAACTTACCTCCTTAATCACCTCCTTACTATTCATTACCTAGACCTTAAGTTAACTTGGCCTCCACATTTACTTAACTCTTAAGTATACTTGCTTAGCACATAGCTTATCCTTTACTTGCTCACCAAATTAATTACTTGGCCAGCACAACACTTAGCCATTAAGTTACTTGATCATCACATATAAGCACTTTGCTTGCTCATCACATTTCTTAGCCGTTAAGTCTACTTAACTTATCCTTTGCTCAACACTTAAGTCTACTTGCTCATCACACTTATTTCTTGGCCACCAAGATCACCCATGTGATCATGGGTTGCCCCATGGATCCTCCTAATCCATTGGATTAATATGGGCTTAAGGTTTAATTAACCTAACTTATACATTGGGCTTGCATTAACAATTCTTTGGACTTTACCAATAGCTTGCATTGGGCTTACACATTAATCCCTATTGGACTTACCCATTTCTACACTTGGGCCTTATCAATTCTCATTGGACTTTACAATGTTCTACACAATCCTATAAGTCAAATTCATTTAACTTAAAGCCTTATAACGTATAATTTATGTATTCATCTCGTATTCCCACTCGCATACTTATTCATATACGACATACTATGCTTCATTCATACTCGTATAACACTTCGTATTATACTCGTATTCCTTACCTCGTACAATACCTACGTATTATACGATCATTGCTTTAATTCATTATACACATTTAAATTCCTTCTCGGAAATTATTTTCCCTAACTGTTAGATTTTAAGTCCACAGACGAAAAACTGCGTTTGTCATAACTGAAATATTATCGAATATTCTATCTCGCCTCGATATTCTATCTCGCCTCGATATTCTATCATAACGTATTTCTCGGAAGTTCAAAAATAATTCCTGAGCAGAAATGCGTGAATAGTATTTTTCAGAAAATTTCTCGGAAAGCTTTTATTTTCGTCTTAGAAATTCAAACACTTTAATTCGACCACGTAACCAAAATACTATGACGTTCTGACATGCTTAGGTCATCGAACGACCTTTAAATAGCTTACTCCCATAAATAATCAATTAAATTTATTTAATCCACATAATCAAATAAAAATTTAATTCTAAAAAAAATATTCGAATTTTCTGGGGCATTACAGCGCCAGACCTCAGCACCAGAAAAATTTTTACAGATAAAATTTTTGGTGAACTTCCCAGCTTCATAACTTCTTCGTTATAAGCCCGATTTGGTCCGTTTAAAAGCCTACAACTCCTATTTTACATACTCTACGCGTTCATATAATAATTTTACAATTCCGAGTCCGTTAACTCAAAATTCACTTCTAAGTTCATTATTAAGCGTTCGTTAAACGTTTTCGAGCGTTCAATACTCGTTTTCTTCGTTTTAAGTCAGAATTCGACAATTCTTGAGTCCACAACTCTTAAATACCATATCTCACATGTTGACATTGAAAACCAATGTTTTCAAGTCTCACATCAACTTTTGACTACTAATCCAGAATTTCTACGTTTTCAACGTTTAACGTCTATTTCCGTAAAATTCGCCATAACTTCGTTACTAGTGTTCTATATGCCAAATCAAATGGAACACTCCATTGATTTCATATCTACATCCTAACCAAGCAAGATGCAAATATCCTAATAGTGATGGTTTTCAATTTGTCCATCAACAACCAAGTTCATCAATCAATAATTTCTACGGTTTATACTTACGTAAACCCTTACGGTTTTCATTTACACATGACTTATAATTGTTTTACATATTACAAGCCATCCTTATTCCTCCATAAGAGACATGCTCCACCAATTTATGCTTCTTTATAACAAAGAAATCAAAAGGGATGGAAAATTATTATTACCTTTCTGAACTTTACGTTCTTGCTAAAATCTCTATGAAAAGCTTCAAAGTGAGATGATGGCTTAAGTCTAGCTCTTTTTCTCTCTCAATATAAGTTGGATGATTCTTGGAAAACCAAAAATAACCAACATATGTCCTTCTTTTATAGGAAATTCAAATGGAGGGTAAAATGGTCTTTTCTCCCCACCTCCTTACTATTCACTACTTCATCACCAAGTAAAATACTTGGTGATCAAGTAGTTCAATTTACTTGATAACCAAGTGGCCAGCCCACACTAGTCCATGGGCCATCCCCATGGGTTGCCCCATGGGTTTTACCCATTCAGTGACCCATTGATTCGATCCACGGTTCGATTTCTTGGATCGGGCTTAATTACATATAATGTTGGGCCTTGACATGGGCTTAAACATATAATTCATTGGGTTTGATTACTCAATCACTTGGGCTTGGTATAATCCAAATCCAATTTGATCATATTAAGTCCTTAACCTATAAATCCAATAATACCAATCGTATTCTACACGTATAATTCATGTATTCTCTTCGTATAATACTCGTACAATAATCGTATTATACGTCATATTAAATCTTTGTATTATATGCATATACTCAATAGTATCACACTCGTATAACGTACGCATAATCATTATTGAAATTCATTATACGAATCTCATTTCCTTCTCGAAAATCATTTTTCTCAACCCTTAGGTTTTAAGTCCGCAGGCGAAAACTTTGTTTGCCATAAATGAAATATTATTAGATATTTCATCTTATCTTCATATTCTATCATTACGCGTTTCTCGAAATTTTAAACTTAACTCCCGAGCAGAAATAGATGAATAGTGTTTTTACGGGAATTTCTCAGAAAACTTGTGAGAACAAGTTATATGTCAAGTTGAAGAAAAACGAGTTTTGGCTTGAGGAAGTAGCATTCCTTGGGCACGTAATATCAAATCATGGAATATCTGTTGACCCAGCAAAGATTGAAGCAATTCAAAGCTGGGAGCAACCTAAGTCAGTGACCGAAATACGTAGCTTTCTCGGCTTAGCTGGTTATTATCGGAGATTCGTAGAAGGGTTTTCTCGAATCGCTACACCATTAACTCAACTAACTCGGAAAGATACAAAATTCGATTGGAGCGGGGATTGTGAGAAGAGTTTTCAAGAACTCAAGAGAAAACTCATTTCAGCACCTGTTCTGACAATACTATCTGGTTCGGAGGGATTTGTCATCTACAGTGATGCTTCAGGCAAAGGTTTAAGATGTGTTCTCATGCAACATGGGAAAGTCATAGCCTATGCCTCACGATAACTCAAAGAATATGAGAGGAATTATCCTATTCATGATCTAGAGTTGGCAGCTATCGTTTTTGCGCTTAAAATTTGGAGGCATTACCTGTATGGAGAGAAGGTGGAGATCTATAAGAATCATAAAAGCCTCAAATATTTCTTCACTCAAAAGGAACTCAACATGCGATAACGATGATGGCTTGAGTTGTTGAAAGATTGTGATCATACCATTCAATACCATCCTGGAAAAGCGAACGTAGTAGCTGACGCATTGAGTAGAAGATCATGTGTAGGTACGAGTGCGATATTGTCAAGGCAAAGGCCCATTTTGTATGACTTACAAAGGATGGAGATAGAGTTAAAGACTCCAGGGACCCATATGATGATGGCGAATATACGAGTATAATCGACTTTAATCGATAAAGTTAAACTTGCTCAAGCTACAGACCTGGAGCTAATGCGTATGAAGAAGAAAGTGCAAGAATCGATGAAGAAGAAATACTTTGAGTCAACTCTAGACTTTGTATTCCTAATGATTCTGACTTGAAGTATAAAATTATGATGGAGGTGAATAACACACCGTCTGCAATCCATCCTGGGAGTACCAAAATGTATCGTGATCTTTGACATACATTTTGGTGGAGTAATATGAAGAGAGAGATAACGGGGTTTATCTCAAGGTGTCTAACTTGTCAATGAGTCAAGGTGGAGCATCAAGTGCTAAAAGGTCCATTACAAGCACTTAAAATTCCAGAATGGAAGTGGGAGCACATTACCATGGATTTCGTTACTGGTCTTCCCAAGGTTTCTCAAGGCATAGATGCAATTTGGGGCATTGTTGATAGATTGACCAAGTCTGCTCATTTCTTACCGATACGAGAAACTTGTACACCTGAACATCTTGCTCGTATGTACATAAACGAAATTGTAAGATTGTATGGTATGCCAGTATCCATAGTTTCTAATCGAGACCCAAGATTCACTTTAAGATTTTGGGTTATTTTGCAAAATGTTATGGGCACGAATTTACGATTTAGTTCGGTGTATCATCCTCAAACGGATGGGCAGTCGGAGAGGACTATTCAAACTCTTGAGGATTTATTAAGACTTTGTGTCCTTAACTTCAAAGGAAGTTAGGACAAGTTCTTACCATTGGTGGAGTTTTCTTACAACAACAGTTATCAAACAAGTATTGGCATGGCTCCATTTAAGCCATTGTATGGAAGAAAGTGTCGTTCTCCAGTATGCTGGGATGAGTTGGGTGAAGTAATGTTGTTGGGATCGGAGTTGGTACGTATAACTACGGAAATGACGATCCGACAACGTATAAAAACCTCACAAGATCGACAAAAGAGTTATGTTGGCCTTCATCGAAAGGACGTGGAATTTAATATTGTAGATCATGTATTGTTATGTGTTTTTCCATGGAAAAGAGTTACGAGATTTGGAAAACGAGGAAATCTCAATCCTTGATTTATTGGCCCATTTATAATCCTTGATCGAGTAGGAACTGTGGCCTATAGACTCGCCTTACTGCCAAGTATGTCTCGTGTTCATAACGTTTTTCACATATCTATGTTACGTAAATATGTGAAAGACCTTAACCACATTATTGAATTAGAACCGGATGAGATAGCGGAAGATTTAACGTATGAGGAGGTTCCTGTTAAAATCTTGGATAAGAAGGATCATATTCTACGCTCCACGGTTATACCTCAAGTCAAAGTTTTGTAGAGAAACCACGATGTGGAGGAAATGACCTAGGAGTTAGAATCTAAAATGAAATCAAGGTATCCTCACCTAAAATGAAATGACCTGTTAAAATCTTGACGATGTCTAGAAAGTTCTGTCGAGGAGAGGTTTAATCACCTAATTGCGCACCAATAGGGAGAAATCCTTATCAGAAAGCCCCCTCTTTCCTAGGAATGATCTGGTTATTAAATATTGTGAGTTATAATATTAATGATGAATAATTGTTAAAGTATTAAGAATGTGTTTATTGAAGATAAGTGAATAACAAAAGTTAGAGGGGAATAATGCAAACTTGAAAAACTTTAGGGGTACTAAAGTGTAATAAGTTAAATCAATTTGGACCATTGGTGGTGGTTTTAAAAGGAAATCAATCTAGACTGTCGGTGGTGGTTTTAAAAGTAAATCAATATGGACCATCGATGGTGGTTTAAAAAGTAAATCAATCTGAACCGTCGGTGGTGGTTTTAAAAGTAAATCAATCTGGACCGTCGGTTGTGGTTTTAATAATAATCAATATGAACCGTCCGTTCTAATAGTAAATCAATCTAGACTGTTCGTGAATTAGTTACTATTTAGTCCATTCTCCTATAAATAGAAGCTTAATTCTTCTTTCATTTTCACCAATTCACTGAAATTCACAAGAGACACTATAAAGAGAGAAACTATAGAGAGCAATAAGAAGAGTATTCTGCTACTTCACTATTGCAGTATCCAGCCTTTTACTAAGGTAAGGGGTATTATTTCTTTCGTATTCATAAGGAATACTATTTTTAATATTCATCCTTTAATATATCGGAATAACTTTGCTCACGCCGGATTACGCATCTTAGTATGACGGTGAAAATCCATTTGCAGTTTCGTATGTTATTTCTTTTCATATTTTTAAATCCAAACTTACTATGGTAAGTATTGCTTCTATGATCCTTGAAATTAGTGGAATATCCTTGAGTTTTGTGCTTCATCCAGTATCATTTTATTGGAATATTGATCTGAACTTTCTTATTAAATATTAATATTTTCACCTAGGATACTATTCATGGGTTACTATTCACCCAGTTACTATTCACTATAATATTATTCACTCGGGTATTCGGAGCACTTTTTTTGTCGGGTACTATTCACGAGTTACTATTTATGGATTACTATTCACCCAGTTACTATTCACTCAAATATTATTAACTCAGGTATTCGGGGTACTTTTCATGTCGGGGTACTATTCCCGAAGTACTATTCACAGAGTACTATTCACGAGGTACTATTCACCGAAAATTTTATTTCTTTTCTGTCCAAATTATTTTTGATACATAAATATTATTCTTGAATTTTACTCCACAAAGCATTATCATGTTGACAATTTGGACATTATTGAATTTTGGATAAATTAAGTTATAAATCTTTAAAAATTTATCCTTTGCTTTCTTTTAATTGAATTCTTATATCATTGTCACCATCCTCATGCTTATATTGTGATGAAAGTCATCTTTGGCTTACGTGCATAGATGGACGGTTAATTGGTATGATTATGACCAGGGATAATTCGGTATGATCATGACTATTAATGATTACATGAATATTCTTGGCCCGTAGTGCAAGAATAATTTGTGGACGTGATACTAACGAATATCCTTGGCCCGTAGTGCAGGGATGATTCGATGATGTTATTTGTTTATTAGGCTGAGTCCCAGCGTAAAGTTAATGATAAACTTTTTAAATCATAAAAGATAGTAGATATCATGCTCTACTTGATTCTTCTAATGGATTGCTTGTTCCGTTGCAGTTAAACTTGTTGTCTATTATATTCTATCAGTTTAACATTGTTGAAGGCCAATGATAACTTTTTCTGCATTATCTTAGTCATAATATTTCTTATTGGACTAGTTGAGCTCACCCTTTTACTTCCATTGTTATCTTCAGGTAATGAGAACGTAGTCGGAACTAGTCGGGGAATGGAGTGATGGTCCGAGATGGTGTTATAGTAGTCCTCACTATTCTATAAAATAGTGTGACAATAATGTAATAAGGACTCCATTTGAGTTTGGATATTGTCTAGAAGACAATATTCGTGTAAAAACTCTCAGCTCATGTTGTATAATTAAGTTTATATTTGTATTCAGTACCATGTATTTGGCGCCCCAAGATGGGTGATGTATACCTATTTTGGGGGCGTCACAACAACTCCATCAAAATACATCTTCCATAATTGGTTTGTATCGTCCTGATGGTGTTGCTGAATTGTCATTACGCCTTCATCGGGGAAGTATGTTTCCAAGGGTTTGAAATCCCCTGAAGGTATGGCGGCCAATTAATCTGTAATTCCTTGACCTTTGATGGACTTTTGAGTCACGTAAATAATGTCAAATTATTGTAGGATAAAATGCCATATAGACAATCGATAATTCAACGTGGGTTTGCTAAACACATATCTGAGAGGATCCACGCGGGATATGAGATGGGTTGTGTGACCATGAAGGTAATGTTGTAACCTCATGGAAGCCCATGCTAAAGAGCAACAAGTTTTCTCAATCAGAGTATACTTGTGTTCACTGCTACTGATTCTTTTGCTGAGGTAAAAGATATCTCTTGCATGGCCTCTATCATCTTTCTGTCCCAGCATGTAACCCATGGCTGTGACGCCCCCAAATTTAGGTACTTAAAACCTGAACTCGGTGCTTCACAATACCATTTCTATGAGCATATTATTAATAATAATAATAATAATAACAATAATATAAATACCAAACTTAATTTACATATATCAGAGTTTAATCCCAGGTACGTGACCTTTAAACATTTATTACATGATAGATAATATATATTATTGTCTTAATAATGTCAAACTATTACATAAGATAGCATAGAAATCATTCAGCAACCTTTCATTTTCCCTTGTTCTTAGCAGAGCCTTCAGGTTGTTCACACTTAGCTGAAAACA
Organism: Panax quinquefolius; assembly: GCA_020205615.1. Lineage (NCBI taxonomy): Eukaryota > Viridiplantae > Streptophyta > Magnoliopsida > Apiales > Araliaceae > Panax > Panax quinquefolius. Next base: position 92,316,509 of record CM035159.1, read on the forward strand.
TTTAAATTAAGCAAGGATGAGCATTTGATTACCCAGCAAGTAATAGAAATAATAAATATTAGCTGAAAAGATTAAATGTTTTCTTTGAACGGCACTTCTACAACGAATCAACAATTGTGAAGTAAGCTGAACCAATAATAACAACATATTAACTCTATATCAAAATTTTGAAACTACGTACTGACTATGAATGGGGATCAATCGACAGACTATGAACATTGTTTTCTATTTTATAAAAAGTTAAACAGAACTTCATATGTAAACTGTCATAACTTATAGGCACGGGGGTGATCAACCCGTTATGCCCTGTATTGATCAATACTACATGTTCAAACGATATTTTCGTCCAGCATATCCACCTTAGGCGAATAAAAGTTTCCCAGATTCGGGATGTTCACTAGTCTAGAATCCGAACCAAAACAATTTGGTTGGATATAATAAATTTCTATCTTGTTCAACAATATTATAAAATCTGTGTCTAATTGAATCAAATTGCTTAGACGGCTTTTAAGTCAATGTATACATACTGAAACCAATAAGTATGTATCAACATGTGATAAAATATAATGATTATCCAAGTGAGGACACTTATATAACCATACTTAGAAATTAATGAACATAATATATATCTTGATCTATAATAACAGAATTAAGGAACTTGTACAACAGATTATAATCTAATAACTTACTTATACAGAATCATTGCATAAGTATATACAAAGGTTAAGATATTTGAACAATGAAAAAGAATAATTCAGATATTAGCTTACACATGTCCATTGCATAAAGTAAATGCAAAGTTAAGATACTTGTCTAGTCTGCTGCTTACAGTTATGCAACTTAGTTTTATCTTTTATAGTAAGCCCTATCATTTATAAGACCATTTATTTGATTAGAATAATATATCATATCACATAGTACTGATATTCGCACTCAGCACATAACCTAATCACATTGTCATATATATTTAGTAGTCATTGAATTACAAACAAACATGTATTTAGTCAAATTATCTAAGTTCAGATCAATTTCTGAAATATGTCGGTGTACCAACGGCTTTATCGGGTAATTATCGAGTCTAAGACTCTATCCTATAGTTCAATATCCATTTAAATAACTTAAATATGAGTCATATTATTTTTAAATGACTTATAATAATTTTTAATTAATTATTATAATTTATCATGATTTTTCAAACACCTAATCATTATTAAATGATTTAAATATTAAATAATTATATTATCATTAATATTTAATTAATATTAAACTTTTAATGAAACCATTGCTAAAATATTAAAGTTATTTATAATAACTTAAAATTATTTAAAGTATTAATATTACCCTTAAATGATTTTTAAAACAATTAAAATCATTTTTAAATAATTACCTTTAATATTTAAATATTAATGCATTATTTATCAAAATATTAAAAGTCATTTATTATAACTTAAAATATTTTAATTCGTTTTTATATCCTTTTTAAATGAGTTTTGAATTAATAAAACCATTTTTAAACTGTTTATTTAATATATGTAAGACCCCAACTTATTATAAATAAAATTGAATTTCCTCTATTTATTATTTTGAAATAGTAAGGGCTAATTTGATTAATGTGGTTAGTTATGGGTAAAATGCGTAAATATCTTAAATAAGCAAGTGGTTATAAAATATTCATTGTTGTAGGGAATATTCGTTTGGTCGTGGAATATTCTTCATTTTCGGAGAATATTCATACGACGGCCAGTAGCGACCTTTTATGTGGGCCCCATAACTGAAATCGATTGGATGAAGAAAACGACAAGTATAAGTTGTTTATAAATAATAAGTAGTTAGTTATACTGATTAATCTTTGTTGGAATACCCGTGGTTAAAACATAAGAAGATTACCAGATTGCACCAATTATTGATTCTTACGTAAGAAGACACTTACTCAATAATTGTTACAAGTAATTATCATTCAATATTTTATTTTATTGATTCAATAATTGCTACATTGATATTTTATAATATTGTTATTTCAATAATTGTCACTACACAGTATTTTCTATTATCAGATCAATAATTCATATTATTTGAATAATATTATTAGATAGCATTATTGGCAATGTCTAGAAAGTTCTGTCGAATGAGAGGTTTGGACACCTAATTGCGCGCCAGTAAGGAGAAATTGTAAGACCCCAGCTTTTATAAATAAAGATGATTTTTTTTATAAATATTATTTTTGAATATTATGGAATAAATTTGATATAATGTTATAGTTGTGGGTAATATTTATAAATTTTGCAAAAGTAAGCAAGTTGTTATAAAATATTCGTTTGGTGGGGAATATTCTTTTATCTGGGAAAATTCATACGACGGCTCAATCATTGGTGGACCCATTAATGGAAGTATTGTCGTAGTTAGAAAGCCACAAAATTATTTTTCTATAAAAATAACTACATGAGGTATTACCGTTAAAACCGTTGAACTACCCGGTGGTAAAGTAATAAAGAATGTCTGGCGTGGGTTGCGTAGTAGCACACGGTATTTATTATTGATGCTTACGTGAGAAGTCACTTTAGCTATACTCAATTATTGCTCTGAGAATTGATGCATCATATCTCTCATATTATTGATTCAATTATTGTCACAGTATCATCTGTATAATATGTATTAAATTATTAATTGAGACGACAAGTTATAAATGATTAATAATTGTTGAAAGATTAAATATGTGTTGATTAAAAATAAAAAGATTTGTGGTAATATTTATTCAATCCTTGATGTATATAAAGAGTCTGTTATGAGACGTTTGTGGTAACTTTGATTATTTTATGGGGGGGGGGGGCCATATGTCATCATCTAAGAGTCTCTTCGTCAATAATAATTACCTTTGTGAATAGTAATTACCTTCGTCAATAGTATTTACCTTCGTCAATAGTAATTACCTTTGTGAATAGTAATTACCTTTGTGAATAGTAATTACCTTCGTCAATAGTAATTACCTTCTTCAATAGTAGTTGTCCCTTCAATATTACCAAGAGTTAACTGCCTCTTCGGTGTTCCAAGGGTTAATTACCCCTTCACAAATAGTAGTTGTCTCTTCAATATTACCAAGAGTCAATTTGACCCTTCGTTAAGACCAAGAGCCACCCCCTCGCTTTTTCTATAAATAGAAAAGCTCATTCCTTCATTATTTCTTACGAATTCATTGAAACTCTAGAGAGAGAAACTATAGAGAGAAAGAAGAAAAGTATTCTGCTACTTCACTTTTCCAATATTCAGCTCTTCTAAGGTAAGGGATATTATTTGTTGTACCCATAAGGGGTGTTATTCTTTCTTATTCACGAAGAGAACTTCTGTTATTCTTGGATAAAATAATTCTTGAACTTATTTTATTGAATTATTATGTCAGTGTCATCATCCTCATGTTATATTATGTTATCTTTGGCTTACGTGCATAGATGAACTTAGTATGATTATGACCGAGGATCATTCTAGATAATCATGGCTTGATATAAATGATGTGACAAAAGTCCTCAAATGGCCCTGTAATGCATGTTGATGGATAGTTTTTGGTATGATTATGACCGTGGGTGATTCTAAGATAGTCATGACCATTGATAATTTGATGAAAATCCTCGACCGTGGTACGTGGATGATTAGATATTGTGGTTTATTCATTAAACCGAGTCTTAGTGATAAAATTGATGAAAACCTTTAAAACCTAAAAGATAGTAGACTTTATTTTCTACTTGACTCTTTTAATGGATTGCACATTCACGCAGCTTAAACTAGTTGTCTATTGTATTTTATCGGTTTAACATTGTTGAAGACTATTGATAATTTATTCTGCATTATCTTAGTTATAATATTTCTTCTTTGGGCTAGTTGAGCTCACCCTTTCTTTCACCGTTCTCTTGTGAAATGAGAATATAGCCGGGATTTAGTGGGGAACGTAGTAATGGTCCGAGGATAGCATTAGTAGTCCTCACTATTCGTTAAATAGTGTGACAATAAATGTAATGAGGACTCTTGAGTATGGATATTGTCTAAATGACAATATTCCTATTAGAACTCTCGGTTTATGTATTGTCGATATGTTACACCTACGTATATATAATTAAGTTTGTATTTGAATTTATGTACCATGTAAGTGGCGACCCAAGATGGGTGACGATACCTAATTTTGGGGGCGCCACGGTTGGTATTAGAGCTTAGGATATGATCCCCGGCCGAGATGTGAGATAAGAACTAGGAGGGAGAGAGACGGGAATTCCTTCGCTAGTATGACCTACCTAAAATTATTTGGTATTTAATTGGTCTCACGAGTATAGGGATAATATGTGATATGTTAATTAACCCTTGTTTTGTGACAAAGTGTTTGAGAATGACATCTGAAAAATGCTGAGATAAGCAATGAAGCACATGAGAGTGTTGATTCAGCTCAAACAAAAGGTAACCACCAACAATACGATAATAATCATACTGGTGGCAACGGCTATCAGAACAATGATAACCATCGTGGGGGAAATTATCATGCTAAGAATGGTAACCACTTCGGTGGTAATCATGGCAAAGATAATAGAAGTGGAAATTGCAAGAAGAGAAGGACATTTGTTGTGCACCAAAGTCAAGTCTAGCTGGGACGGTGGCACCAAAGGTGGATATGGACAAAACAAAGTCGTTGGTTTTAGGAAGTGCATTTTTCATGACTTCTCAAAAAGCGAGTAAACCGAACGGGTTAGTACGGGTTAGTTAATTATAAATCATGTAAGTCTATACCTTATAAGATACCGGTTCTACCCAATATTTTATCTCTCTTGCTTATGCTCAACGTTTAAAATTAACTCCTAGGAGAAGTTAGACTTTTTACTTATTGGTTGAAACTTCGTTAGTAGGAGCCTTCGTTATCGCTTACTATTTTTAAATCTTGTTTGATTCAAATAAACACTTTCACGCTATTCGTCGATCTTATTTTTTGAAAACACTTGCCTTTGATGTGATTTTAGGAATCAATTGGTTAACTACTCATCATGCTTTTCGTAAGGTTGTTAGCTTTTATATTCATAACCAACCTGCACAGCGTAATTCAAGTAACCAAACTACTAAAGTCAATTATTGTCATATCAAGCCATAAGTAAAGAGCCCCGAACCTTTCGTTGTTGACTTCCTTGTGTGGAATGCACCAAGCCGGATTTCTCTTCAGAGGCGACATCGTGAATGAAGATGGCAAGTTTATAGGTATCATTGTGAGGTGCTATCTAGGTTAAGGGATGAAGTCACAGTTGGTATCAATGTGACGACTATCCAAGTCTTGGATGAGAGTCACGCTTTTGAATGATATTTCTATTATTAATAAATTTTGGCGTATTCTTGAAGACTTCTTAGCCTACTTAGAGCGTGAAATCGAATTTCAGATTGACCCCAAAGACAAAACCCATTTCTTAAACCTCAAATATTTCTTCAACTAAAATGAACAGCTTTACGTGGTTTATGATGAAAGTCATAATAAAAGCATTGGACTAATAAAAATCATGGGTATACGTGGTATTAGTAAGTGTTATGATGAGTTATGTTGGTTAGTATATGAAAACATGAAAGTTTCTTAAAAATCACAAGGAGTTAAAAACCAGATTTTGGTGAAAAACGTAACATGAAATTCAATTGACCAAATCTCCTATTATATTTTGAATTTTTGAGTGTGGTCAAGTCCAAGAGTTAGATCTATGAGTTACCTAACTAATCCAAGTGGAATCACTGAAAAATGTATTGTAGATTTTCGTGTGGACTGATTTTAGTAAAGGAGTCAAAACTTCAAAATGTCCAAAAAGCTGCTGCCACGTTTTTGTAAGGGCTGTTTCGGCCACTTAATTAGTGAGAAAAATTCAGGCCTTTTGGGACATAAAAGTATATGGTATAAAGAACATCGTGTCCAAAAATGAGCTCATTCCGACTTAAAATGAGCAAGTTATGACCATTTCAATATTTAGATTTTTTCGAACGAAAAATGCTATAACTAGAGTTCTACAACTCCGATGACCATGAAATTTAAATCGAGGCTCACATTAACATGTGTAAGGTCCCGCCAAGATTTGGGAATTTTTTGGAGTTAAACTTGAGGTAGCAAATTTCTTAAGGAATTAATTAGAAATTGATTTTTGAAAAATAGTAAATAAATTTTAAAAATTTCGAGAAAAATATATTTTCATTATGGGACTATATTATGCTAAATCCCGTAAAAGAAATATTTTTGGAACTAATTTGATATTTTTCATAAAAATAGTTTGGTTACTTAACATATGAGTTAAAATATGTTATGTGAAGTAACAAAATTGGAAAATAGGATTTTATGGCTGAGAATCCTATATGTAGTATATGCATATTTTTTGATGAGGATTTGATCATTGGTGATGATATCTTATGAGTATGGCATTTTGAATGATTAAATGCATTATATGGTAAAGCGTAAACAATTGAAATAAATTGTTTATAAATTTAAGAAGTGATTAAAATATTGTTATAATATTAATGATATTAGATTATAAGATTATTAAGTGATTGATAACATGGGGATATTCTTGAACTCGGATAAATTATATTATAAATGTTTAATATTTATCCTTTATCTCATTTGATTGATTCTTTATATCATCGACATGATCCTCATGCTTATATTATGTTGAAAGTCATCATCATGGCTCACGCGCATAGATGGACTTGGTATGATTATGACCTGTGGATTGTTCTAAGATAATCATGACCGTAATTGAAAACACGATTATCTTCGCACGTAGTGCATGGATAATTTGTGGTCGTGATACTAATGAATACACGATTATCTTTCGCACGAAAGTGCATGGATAATTTGTGGTCGTGATACTAATGAATACACGATTATCTTTCGTACGTAGTGCATGGATAATTTATGGTCGTGATACTAATGAATACACGATTATCTTTCGCACGTAGTGCATGGATAATTTGTGGTCGTGATACTAATGAATACACGATTATCTTTCGCACGTAGTGCATGGATAATTTGTGGTTGTGATACTAATGAATACACGATTATCTTTCGTCAGTAGTGCATGGATAATTTGTGGTCGTGATACTAATGAATACACGATTATCTTTTGGTCAGTAGTGCATGGATAATTCGTGGTCGTGATACTAATGAATATCCTGGCCTCGTAAAGCGTGGATGATTCGATGATATGGATTAATTATCGAAATGAGTCTCAAAGAATGAAATATTAATTCATGGATGTGGTAAAAGTCATCTTCGTCAGTAGTGCATCGATAGACTTGGTATGATTATAACCAAGGATTATTCTAAGATAATCATGATCAGAATTGAAAACACGAATATCCTGGCCAAGAAGAGTGCATGGATAATTCGTGGTCGTGATACTATTAAGTCGCTGGCCTCAAAGATTATTGGTTTTATGCTTGTATATCTTTGGCTCAGAAGGCAAAAGATGAATTGTTAATGAATATCTTCGGCGGATTGCGAAGATGAATTTAATATTTTAACGATAAAGGTATTCAAGGTATCCTCACCTCTTTATCATATCAGTACGCATTCTAATTTCGAGGGCTAAATTTCATAAGAAGGAGAGGTTGTAAGACCCCAAATTTTTTATAAATAAAGATGAATTTTTTATAAATATTATTTTTGAATATTATGGAATAAATTTGATATAATGTTATAGTTGTGGGTAATATTTATAAATTTTGCAAAGTAAGCAAGTTGTTATAAAATATTCGCTTGGTCTGGGAATATTCTTTTTGTTTGGGAATATTCAGACGACTACTCAATCATTGGTGGACCCTATTAATGGAAGTATTGTCGTAGTTAGAAAACGACAAAATTATTTTTCTATAAAAATAACTACAGAGGTGTTACCGTTAAAACCGCTGAACTACCCTAGTAGTAAAAGTACAAAGAATACGCTGTGGTCAGATAAGTAGTACACATATTGATTATCGATGCTTACGTGAGAAGTCACTTAGCTATACTCAATTATTTGCACAAAGAATTGTCATGATCATATCTCTTATATTATCGATTCAATTATTGTCACAAGATCATCTCAGATAATATGTTATAGTATTAAATTATTAATCGAGACGACAAGTTATAAATGATTAATAATTGTTGAAAGATTAAATATGTGTTGATTAAAAATAAAATGATTTGTGGTAATATTTATTCAATCCTCGATGTATATAAAGAGTCCATATGAGACGCTTGTGGTAAGTTTGATTATTTTATGGGGGGCCCATATATGTCATCATCTAAAGAGTAATTACCTTTCGTGAATAGTAATTACCTTTGTGAATAGTAATTACCTTTGTGAATAGTAATTACCTTTGTGAATAGTAATTACCTTTGTCAAAAGTAATTACCTTTCGGAATAATAGTAATTACCTTCACAATAGTAATTACCTTCAATAATAATTACCTTCAGGAATAGTAATTACCTTTGTGAATAGTAATTACCTTTTGTGAATAGTAATTACCTTCGTCAATAGTAATTACTTCGCTCAATCAATAGTAATTACCCTTCGCAAATAGTAGTTGTCCTTCAATATTACCAAGAGTTAATCGCCTTCTTCTGTTCCAAGGGTTAATTACCCTTCGCAAATAGTAGTTGTCTCTTCAATATTACCAAGAGTCATTTTGACCCTTCGTTAAGACCAAGAGCCACCCTCGCTTTTTCTATAAATAGAAAGCTCATTCCTTCATTATTTCTTACTTAATTCATCAAACTCTAGAGAGAAACTATAGAGAGAAAGAAGAAAAGTATTCGCTACTTCACTTTTCCAATATTCATTTCTTCTAAGGTAAGGGATATTATTTGTTGTACCGTAAGGGGTGTTATTCTTTCTTATTCATGAAGAGAACTTCGTTATTCCATTCTTTATTATTTCGTTGAATAACTCGTATAAGTGGCATACCCTATACATAACTTGTATCAGATACGCAGATACCCTATACTTGGTGAAATCCTTATGTTATTCCATTCTTATTTATTCTCGTTGAATAACTCAGATAATGTGGTTAATCCCCTATACTTGGTGAAATTCTTATATTATTCCTTCTTTATTATTCTCGTTGAATATCCTCGTCGTGTGTTTTACACTATACTTGGTTCCATTTTTTATTATTCTCGCCTTTATTATTCGTTGAATATCCTCCATTTTTTATTATTTTACGTTGAATATCCTATCTCGGTTCCATCGGACCGGTTCCGCTTTTATTATTATTCGTTGAACATCCCGCTTTGTGTGAATTTCACCGATTCGGTTCCGTTATTATTATTCGTTGAATAACTCGCCTGCATGGGCCTATCGCATTTATGGTGATTTCTTTTGTTATTCCATTCTTTATTATACCCAAATAAGTTAAAACTTTGACTTCTATACTCCATGAAATTAGTAGAATATCCTTGATATTTTGCGTTTCATCCAAAGATCTTTTCATGGAAATATTCTTTCCGATCATTCTTGAATTTTACTCTACAAAGCAAAGATCATGTCGACAATTTGGACGTTAATAATTCCTCGGATAAATTAATTCTTGAACTTGTTTTATTGAATTATTATGTCATTGTCATCATCCTCATGTTATATTATGTTGTTATCTTCGCTTACGTGCATAGATGAACTTAGTATGATTATGACCAGGATCATTCTAAGATAATCACGGCTTGATATAAATGATGTGACAAAAGTCCTCAAAGGGCTCGTGAATGCAAAGTTGATGGATAGTTTTTGGTATGATTATGACCTGTGGGTGATTCTAAGATAGTCACTTGACCATTGATAATTTGATGAAAATCCTCGACCGTGGTGGTGTGGATGATTAGATATTGTGGTTTATTCATTAAACCGAGTCTTAGTGATAAAAATTGATGAAAACCTTTAAAACCTAAAAGATAGTAGAGATTTTATTTTCTACTGACTCTTTTTAATGGATCAGATATTCACCGCAGCTTAAACCGGTTGTCTATTGTATTTTATCGCTTAACATTGTTGAAGACTATTGATAATTTATTCTCGCATTATCTTAGTTATAATATTTTTCATCGGGCTAGTTGAGCTCACCCTTTCTTTCACCGTTTCTTCGTGAAATGAGAATATAGCCGGGACTTAGTCTGGGAAAAGAGTGATGGTCCCAAGATAAGATTAGTAGTCCTCACTATTCGTTAAATAGTGTGACAATAAATGTAATGAGGACCTCGAGTATGGATATTGTCTAAATGACAATATTCCTATTAGAAACTCGCTTTATGTATTGTCGTATGTTACACCTACGTATGTATAATTAAGTTTGTATTTGAATTTATGTACCATGTAAGTGGCGACCCAAGATGGGTGACGATACCTAATTTTGGGGGGCGCCACTTGGTATCGAGCTTAGGATATGATCCCCGGCCGAGATGTGAGATAAGAACTAGGAGGGGAGAGACGGGAATTCTTCGCTAGTATGACCTACCTAAATTTATTTGGTATTTAATTGGCTCTCTCACGTAGTATGTGGATAATATGTGATATGTTAATTAACCCTTGTTTTGTGATGTTGTTTGAGAATGACATCTGAAAAATGCCGAGATAAGCAATGAAGCACATGAGAGTGTTGATTTTTCAAACAAAAGGTAACGCACCAACAATACGATAATAATCATATCGGTGGCAACGGCCTATCGTAACAATGATAACCATCGTGGGGAAATTATCATGCTAAGAATGGTAACCACCACTTTGGTAATCATGGCAAAGATAATAGAAGTGGAAATTGCAAGAAGAGAAGGTCATTTAGCTCAATTTTTTGTTGTGCACCAAAGTCAAGTCTAGCTGGGACGTGGCACCAAAGGTGGATATGGACAAAACAAAGTCGTTGGTTTTAGGAAGTGCATTTTTCACGACACTTCAAAAAGCTTAGTAAACCGAACGGGTTAGCATGGGTTAGTTAATTATAAATCACGTAAGTCTATACCTTATAAGATACCGGTTCTACCCATTATTTTATCTCTCTTGCTTATGCTCAACGCTTAAATTTTGACCTGAGAAGTTAGACTTTGACTTATTGGTTGAAACTTCGTTAAGTAGGAGCCTTCGTTATCGCTTACTATTTTTAAATCTTGTTTGATTCAAATAAACACTTTCACGCTAATTCGTCGATCTTATCTTTTGAAAATACTTGCCTTTGATGTGATTTTAGGAATCAATTGGTTAACTACTCATCATGCTTTTCAGAAGGTTGTTAGCTTTTATATTCATAACCAACCTCAGCAGGTAATTCAAGTAACCAAACTACTAAAGTCAATTATCATCATATCAAGCCATAAGTAAAGAGCCCCTAACCTTTCGTTGTTGACTTTCTTGTGTGGAATGCACCAAGCCGATTTCTTCAGAGGCTTACATCGTGAATGAAGATGGCAAGTTTATAGGTATCATTGTGAGGTGCTATCTCAGTTAAGGGATGAAGTCACATTGGTATCAATGTGACGACTATCCAAGTCTTGGATGAGAGTCACAGTTTTGAATGATATTTCTATTATTAATAAATTTCGGCGATTCTTGAAGACTTCTTAGCCTACTTAGAGCGTGAAATCGAATTTCAGATTGACCCCAAAGACAAAACCCATTTCTTAAACCTCAAATATTTCTTCAACTAAAATGAACAGCTTTTACGTGGTTTATGATGAAAGTCATAATAAAAGCATTGGACTAATGAAAATCATGGGTATACGTGGTATTAGTAAGTGTTATGATGAGTTATGTTGGTTAGTATGTGAAAACATGAAAGTTTCTTAAAATCACAAGGAGTTAAAAACCGATTTTGGTGAAAACGAATATGAAATTCAATCGACCAAATCTCCTATTATATTTTGAATTTTTGAGTGTGGTCAAGTCCTAGAGTTAGATCTATGAGTTACCTAACTAATCCAAGTGGAATCAATGAAAAAGGTGTTGTAGATTTTCGTGTGGACTCGATTTTAGCAAAGGAGTCAAAACTTCAAAATGTCCAAAAAAAGTCTGCTGCCACGCTTTTTTGTAAGGGCTGTTTCGGCCACTTAATTAGTGAGAAAAATTCAGGCCTTTTGGGACATAAAAGTATATGGTATAAAGAACATCGTGTCCAAAAATGAGCTCATTCCGACTTAAAATGAGCAAGTTATGACCATTTCAATATTTAGGATTTTCTCGATTAAAAATGCTATAACCGAGTTCTACAACTCCGATGACCATGAAATTTAAATCGAGGCTCACATTAACATGTGTAAGGTCCCGCCAAGATTTGGGAATTTTGGAGTTAAACTTGAGGTAGCAAATTTCTTAAGGAATTAATTAGAAATTGATTTTTGAAAAATAGTAAATAAATTTTAAAATTTCGAGAAAAATATATTTTCATTATGGGACTATATTATGCTAAATCCCAAAAAAGAAATATTTTTGGAACTGATTTGATATTTTTCATAAAAATAGTTTGGTTACGAACATATGAGTTAAATATGTTATGTGAAGTAACAAAATTGGAAAATAGGATTTTATGGCTAGAGAATCTATATATGAGTATATGCATATTTTTTGATGAGGATTTGATCATTGGTGATGATATCTTATGAGTATGGCATTTTTGAATGATTAAATGCATTATATGGTAAAGCGTAAACAATTGAAATAAATTGTTTATAAATTTAAGAAGTGATTAAAATATTGTTATAATATTAATGATATTAGATTATAAGATTATTAAGTGATTGATAACATGGGGATATTCTTGAATCCTCGGATAAATTATATTATAAATGTTTAATATTTATCCTTTATCTCATTTGATTGATTCTTTATATCATCGACATGATCCTCATGCTTATATTATGTTGAAAGTCATCCGTGGCTCACGAAGCATAGATGGACTTGGTATGATTATGACTGTGGATTGTCTTAAGATAATCATGACCGTAATTGAAAAACACGATTATCTTCGCACGTAGTGCATGGATAATTTGTGGTCGTGATACTAATGAATACACGATTTCTTCGCACGTAGTGTATGGATAATTTGTGGTCGTGATACTAATGAATACACGATTATCTTTCGCACGAAAGTGCATGGATAATTTGTGGTCGGATACTAATGAATACACGATTATCTTTCGCACGTAGTGCATGGATAATTTGTGGTCGTGATACTAATGAATACACGATTATCTTCGCACGTAGTGTATGGATAATTTGTGGTCGTGATACTAATGTCGGATACATGGATAATTTGTGGTTTTGATACTAATGAATACACGATTATCTTTGGTCAGTAGTGCATGGATAATTTGTGGTCGTGATACTAATGAATACACGATTATGAGTAGTGCATGGATAATTCGTGGTCGTGATACTAATGAATATCCCTCGCCCAGTAAAGTGTGGATGATTCGATGATATGGATTAATTATCGAAATGAGTCTCAAAGAATGAAATATTAATTCATGGATGTGGTAAAAGTCATCTTTCGTCAGTAGTGCATCGATAGACTTGGTATGATTACGACCAAGGATTATTCTAAGATAATCATGATCAGATTGAAAACACGAATATCCTTGGCCAAGAGTGTATGGATAATTCGTGGTCGTGATACTATTAAGTCGCGCCTCAAAGATTATTGGTTTTACAGCTTGTATATCTTTGGCCCGTAAGCAAAAGATGAATTGTTAATGAATATCTTCGCCGGATCATAAGATGAATTTAATATTTTTAACGATAAAGGTATTCAAGGTATCCTCACCTCTTTATCATATCAGTACGCATTCTAATTTCGAGGGCTTAAATTTCATAAGAAGGGAGGTCAGAAGACCCCAAACTTTTATAAATAAAGATGAATTTTTTATAAATATTATTTTTGAATATTATGGAATAAATTTGATATAATGTTATAGTTGTGGGTAATATTTATAAATTTTGCAAAGTAAAGCAAGTTGTTATAAAATATTCGTTTGGTCGGGAATATTCTTTTGTTTGGGAATATTCACGACGACTACTCAATCATTGGTGGACCCTATTAATGGAAGTATTGTCGTAGTTAGAAAACGACAAAATTATTTTTCTATAAAAATAACTAAGCAGAGGTGTTACCGTTAAAACTGCGTTGAACTACCCGGTGAGTAAAAGTACAAGAATACGCTGTGGTCAGATAAGAATACACACGATATTGATTATCGATGCTTACGTGAGAAGTCACTTAGCTATACTCAATTATTGCTACAAGAATTGCCGTGATCATATCTCTTATATTATCGATTCAATTATTGTCACAAGATCATCTCAGATAATATGTTATGTATTAAATTATTAATCGAGACGACAAGTTATAAATGATTAATAATTGTTGAAAGATTAAATATGTGTTGATTAAAAATAAAATGATTTGTGGTAATATTTATTCAATCCTCGATGTATATAAAGAGTCCATATGAGACGCGTTTGTGGTAAGTTTGATTATTTTAGGGGGGCCCTATATGTCATCATCTAAGAGTCTCTTCATCAATAAGAATTACCTTTCAGGAATAGTAATTACCTTGTGAATAGTAATTACCTTCGGAATCAAGTAATAGAATAATTACCTTCACAATAGTAATTACCTTCAATAGTAATAGTAATTACCTTTGTGAATAGTAATTACCTTTCGCCAATAGTATTTACCAATTTACCTTCAGTAATAGTAATTACCTTTGTGAATAGTAATTACCTTCGTGAATAAGTAGTAATTACCTTCAATAATAGTAATTACCTTTCAGTAATAATACCCTTCGCAAATAGTTGTCCTTCAATATTACCAAGAGTTAATCGCCTTCTTCTGTTCCAAGGGTTAATTACCCTTCGCAAATAGTAGTTGTTTCTTCAATATTACCAAGAGTCATTTTTGACCCTTCATACACCAAGAGCCACCCTCGCTTTTTCTATAAATAGAAAGCTCATTCCTTCATTATTTTTACTTAATTCATTGAAACTCTAGAGAGAGAAACTATAGAGAGAAAGAAGAAAAGTATTTCGCTACTTCACTTTTCCAATATTCAATTTTCTAAGGTAAGGGATATTATTTGTTGTACCCGTAAGGGGTGTTATTCTTTCTTATTCACGAAGAGAACTTTCGTTATTCCATTCTTTATTATTCGTTGAATAACTCGTAAAAGTGGCATACCCTATACATAACTCAGATATATGCCAGATATACCCTATACTTGGTGAAATCCTTATGTTATTCCATTCTTATTTATTTTGTTGAATAACTCAGATACGCGGAATCCCCCTATACTTGGTGAAATTCTTATATTATTCCTTCTTTATTATTTTGTTGAATATCCTGCTCGTGTGTTTTACAACCACCGGGTTCTATTTTTATTATTCCGTCTTTTTATTATTTTCGTTGGAATATCCTCGCTCAGGTGTTTTACATCGGACCGGTTCCATCTTTTTTATTATTCGCATTTATTATTTGTTTTTTGAACTGATCCTCCCATCTTTTATTATTATTGAATTGAACACCGACCGGTTCCGCTTTTATTATTCGGTTCGTTATTTATTATTCTGTTTGAATAACTCGCTGTCATGCGCTCTATCGCATGCATGGTGATTTCTTTTGTTATTCCATTCTTTATTATACCCAAATGGTTAAAACTTTGACTTCTATACTCCATGAAATTAGTAGAATATCCTCGATATTTGCGCTTCATCCAAAGATCTTTTCATGGAAATATTCTTCCGATCATTCTTGAATTTTACTCTACAAAAAAAAAGATCATGTCGACAATTTGGACGTTATTAGTTCCTCGATAAATTAATTTTTGAACTTGTTTTATTGAATTATTATGTCATTGTCATCATCCTCATGTTATATTATGTTATCTTTCGCTTACGTGCATAGATGAACTTAGTATGATTATGACACTGTGGATCATTCTAAGATAATCACGGCTTGATATAAATGATGTGACAAAAGTCCCTCAAAGGGCCTCGTAATGCGTTGATGGATAGTTTTTGGTATGATTATGACCTGGGGTGATTCTAAGATAGTCATTTGACCATTGATAATTTGATGAAAATCCTCGACCGCGTGGTATGTGGATGATTAGATATTGTGGTTTATTCATTAAACCGAGTCTTAGTGATAAAAATTGATGAAAACCTTTAAAACCTAAAAGATAGTAGACTTTATTTTCTACTGACTTTTTAATGGATCGATATTCACCGCAGCTTAAACCGGTTGTCTATTGTATTTTATCGCTTTAACATTGTTCAAGACTATTGATAATTTATTTCGCATTATCTTAGTTATAATATTTTCATCGGGCTAGTTGAGCTCACCCTTTCTTTCACCGCTCTCTTCGTGAAATGAGAATATAGCCGGGACTAGCCTGGGAAAAAGAGTGATGGTCCCGAAGATAGCATTAGTAGTCCTCACTATTCGTTAAATAGTGTGACAATAAATGTAATGAGGACTCCTCGAGTATGGATATTGTCTAAATGACAATATTCCTATTAGAACTCTCGCTTTATGTATTGTCGATGTTACACTACGTATGTATAATTAAGTTTGTATTTGAATTTATGTACCATGTAAGTGGCGACCCAAGATGGGTGACGATACCTAATTTTGGGGATAAAAGGGCTATTTATTATGAATTATTGAAGTTCCGGAATAATTGATTTTAAAAGTTTTAAAAAAAAATTTAATAAAAACATTTTTGTTATGGTTGGTGGGCCCCACTTGTTTTTAAACATGCTGAAATTAGATGATTCAAGGTGGGCGTAGAAAATTTAATATATATATTAATATTTTATTAAATTTTCTGCTTTGGTGTTCTAAGCAATTTCCTATAAATAAGGTGCTTAGACTAGAATTGAAAATCACACCAGAAACTAAAGTTTTCTCTCTCTATATTATCGAGTGTATTCTTATGAGTATTTTGATACTTTGAATGTTGCTATACGGTATAAGTTCTTTCAGCATTATATCTGATATTCCAGCCAGAAGTATTATTCTTTCGAGGTAAGGGATGTTAATTTTTTTTATAAATGATATTATTTCTTTCAATATCATTATGCCGAAATATTGGTAAGACTTTTCTTGTGAAATTCTTGTCTTTTAGTGTCTGGGTTACTATTCACGTATATGGCACTATTCACGTATATGGCACTATTCACGAATACGGCACTATTCGTAGAAAAATTAAATTTTTATTTTTTGTCCAAGATATCTATTATGAATACTAGCTTTGATTGTATCCATGTTTTGATCATTCTTGAATTTTACTCCACTATAATTATTTATGAAGTTTTTTTGAACTTGGATTGTTTAAAGTACGAATCCTTAATATTTGTTCTTTTGTTTCACTGGATTCATTTTCTTTAAAATATTTTTCATCATCCTCAGTCCTAAATGATGATATAACTGAATATCTTTGGCCTTTACTGCAAAGATGAATGATTTTCTGATGAATATCTTTGGCCCAGTAGTGCAAAGATGAGCAGTGTTGAGATGAACATGATTAATCGATGAATATCTTTGGCTCAGTAGTGCAAAGATGAATATTTGATTCAAGATGTATATTGATTGATGTTACAGGATAAAATATTGATGATAAACTTTTAAATTCATAGAAGAAAGTAGATTTCATTCTGCGTAACTCTTCTAATGAATTGTTATTTCATCGCTAATATTGATTTAAAATTTGTTGTCATTGTATTCTATCGATTTTTCCTGTTGTTGAGGACTAACGATAATTTATTCTATATTATCTTAGTCATAATATTCTTTATGGGCTAGTCGAGCTCACTCTTTTCCTTTCTCGTTCCATTTTCTTCTTAGGAGGCGAGAATGTAGCGTAGTACTAGTGGGGTGTGGAATGATGGTTCTAAAGTTGTTTTAGTAGTCCTCATTATTTTGTAAAATAAGTGTATCAATAATTGTAATGAGGACTTATTTGAGTGTGGATATTGTCTCAGATGACAATATTTGTATTTAAACTCAGGTTTATGTGTTGTCGTATTTTTGTACGACAATTGTATTAATAAAGTTGTAGTTGTTTCGCACCATGTATTTGGGCAATTCGAGAATGGGTGTTGTATACCTATTTTGGGGGCGCCACAATTGTTATCGATGCTTAGGGATATGGTCTCTCATGAGATCGGGGAATAGAACTAGGAGGGGAGAGACGAGTAAATCCTTCGCTAGTGTGTCCTACCTAAGCTTATTTGTTGGTTGGTCAGAATATAGGGATATTATGTGTTATGTTAGTTTCTTTAATTAACCCTTATTTTATGGTAGTATTTGAGAATGGCAACTGAGAATGTTAACAGTGGAGTAAATGAGACCGTGGAGATACCTTTACTCACTAATGAGGAGAACATGCAACAGGCCGGTAATGTTCTTCCTGTAAACAACACCACTGATCAGACGATGAACGACGGAATGTTTAGAAGCTTTTTGAAGTTCATGCAAAATCATACGAGGGAGACTCGTGATCAAAATATAAGTGGAAATGATAGCAATACACTGTTTATCACAGCTAAGCAGTTCAAAGAGTTGGGACCATCAAAATTCTGGGGAAAGCCGGATCCGATTAAGGCGGAGACGTGGGTCAAGAAAATTAACAAGATATTCGATGTCTTGGGATACATGGAGGAACAGAAGGTTCCATTCACCACTTTTATGTTCCGTAATGAGGTAGATTACTGGTGGAAATCTGTGAAGTGTACCCATCCAGCCGCACTCAGCATGTCTTGGGAAACATTTCAGAAATTGTTCAATGACAAGTACTTTCCTGAAAGTATTCGTCATATGAAGGAGGTAAAGTTTATTAGACTAGAGCAGAACAACATGACGGTGTCCCAGTACGAGGCGAAGTTCGCGGAGTTATCCAGGTTTGCACCTCATTTGGTGGAGAATGAGGAACGTATGACGCGGATGTTTCTGAGAGGTTTGAAACCCAACATACGTCAGTATCTCATTTCTCATAAATTTTCTCTATATTAAGATGTTGTCAACAGGGCTCAATTATTAGAGCGAGATAACGAGTACGTTCAACCAAGGGACCACAACCAGGGTCATACTGGTGATAGCAGTCATCAGAGCAACGATCACCGGCGGGGAAAGAAAAATACAGACAAAAGTGGTAACCACTCTAGTGGTAATCATGGCCATGAAAATAGAAGAAGCGAGTCGGGAGGAGATTTTCAAAATAGGAGATTCAACAATGATAATGTGAAGAGGTCAGAACCAGTAGCAACTGGTTCTAAGAGAGGAGAACGACCACCGATCGTATGCTATAAATGCAGAAAAGAGGGACATATTAGTCCAAACTGTCCACAACAGTTCAAGGTATGCTTTAATTGTGGAAAGGAAGGACATATCGCTCGAGATTGTACAGTAGCGAAACTAAGTCCAGTGGGGATGGTGACTCAAAAGGCTATCCCAGAAAAGTTAAAGTCAACGGTTCCTGGAAGAGCGTTTGTCGTGACTGGTCAAAATGCAAGGAACCCAAACGAGGTGATCACGGGTAAGCTAATCATAAATTCTTGTGAAGTTGATACCTTACTAGATACCGGTTCTACCCATTCATTTATTTCTCCTGCTTGTGCTCAACGTTTAACTTGATTTTGGAGAAATTAGACTTTGACTTATCTATGGAGACTCCGTTAGGAGAAACTTTCATTACATCCACTGTTTATAAATCTTGTTTGATCCAAGTTGGCACCATCACATTACCTGTTGACCTTATCTCTTTAAAGATACTTGCATTTGACGTGATTTTAGGGATTGATTGGTTAACTACTCATCATGCCAAAATTATTTGTTTTCATAAGGTTGTTAGTTTTCATATTCCTAACCAGCCTGTTATGCGAATTCAAGCAACTAAACCACTAAAATCAATCACTGTCTTATCAAGCCATAAAGCCATTTGTTTATTGAAAAACAGATGTCAAGCTTTCTTAGCCCATGTTATGGATTTGAATAAAGACACGTCAGATTTGAATAAAATTTCTGTTGTTAGTGAATTTCCTAATGTATTTCCTGAAGAACTTCCGGCCTACCCCGTAACGTGAAGTTGAATTCTTTATTGATCTTGAACACCGTACAAAGCCCATTTCTAAAACCCCATATCGAAGGGCTTCTATTGAACTTCAGAGTTAAAGGTCCAACTACGTGGAGTTGTTGGACATCGTTTCATTCGTCTAGTACATCCCCTTGGGGTGCTCCTATTTTATTCAGTAAAGAAGAAAGCGGGAGTATGTGACTTTGTATTGACTCAATTGAATTGAACCATGTCACCGTCAAGAATAGGTATCCGCTACCTCGCATTGATGACCTGTTTGACCAGTTGTAAGGAGCATAATTTTTCTCAAAGATTGATCTTCGCTCGGATATCATCACCAAGATTAGAGGCGAGGATATTCCAAAGACTTCCTTCGTAACTCGAAGACGGCATTATGAATTCCTAGTCATGTCTTTTGGATTGACTAATGCTCATGCGACTTTCATGGATATGATGAACCGAGTATTTAAGGAATATTTGGATCAGTTCGTTGTTATCTTTATTTATGACATCCTCATATATTCCAAAAGCCGTGAAGATCATGAGCACCATTTGAAGCTGGTACTCCAAAGGCTTCGTAAAAATAAGCTTTATGCCAAGTTGAAGAAATGCGAGTTCTGGCTTGAGGAAGTAGCGTTCCTTGGGCACGTGGTGTCAAAACATGGAGTATTTGTTAACCCGGCGAAGATTGAAGCAATACAAAGTTGGGAGCAACCGAAGTCGGTGACCGAAGTACGTAGCTTTCTGGGTTTAGCTGGTTATTATCGGAGATTTGTGGAAGGATTTTCTCGAATCGCTACTCCGTAAACTCAGCTAACTCGGTAGGATACAAAATTTGTATGGAGCGAGGAATGTAAGAAGAGTTTTCAAGAGCTCAAGAGGACTCATTTCGGCACCTGTTCTGACAATACCGTCTGGATCAGATGGATTTGTTATTTACAGCGACGCTTAAGGCAAAGGGTTAGGATGTGTTCTCATGCAACATGGGAAAGTTATAGCCTATACCTCGCGACAACTTAAAGAATATGAGAGGAATTATCCTACGCATGATCTAAAGTTGGCAGCAATTGTTTTCGCGCTAAAGATCTGGAGGCACTATCTATATGGGGAGAAAGTGGAGATACATTCAGACCATAAAAGCCTCAAATATTTCTTCACCCAAAAGGAACTCAACATGCGGCAACGATGTTGCCTCTTTTTTAGTTCTGATAAAAGAGCTCTAACTCATGCAAGCATACATGTGTCAACAAGAAATACAGAGTAAGTAGAGTATCGATCCCACAGAGAAAGTTGTTAAATTTACACTATCATGCATCAATTAACTCACCGTATTTATATGCTTAGACTAATGACTAAAAGTGTTGAGTTAAACTAATTGTGAATAACAACTAAAAATAAGAATACAAATAGAATAAATATAATCTGGAAATAATGGGACCCTAACTTCATTTAATATTTCATCTAATCGCCACTATCATGCAAGAAGTGTGCACATATCACAGGAAAATAGCCAAGAGCACAAATAGAGTTATAACCATTTTTCAATGCACTATAACCTACTTACACAACATCTACAGATGTTAGACTCCATGTAATCACCAATACAACCAAAATCACTATATGTCTATGTGAAATTGCAATTATATTGATTTTAAGCACAAGCCCTTATTCTAGCTCATATACGGTGAAAAACAAGATATATGTCTATCTGGTTCACAAAATACATAAAGCCATATACAACAAACCCCATATTCGCATGTTATCATGATTACAATCCATACTTGCATGTTCATTGTCAATTCCATACAAATACTGAGACGAATGGTGATCAAGCATTCATACATGTAAAACAATCATAATAAATATCCCATATGATATGCAAAACAACTCTAGCATTTAAGCGTGCAACCAAACTACATATTAAAATCCATTAGAATCCCATAATGGAGTTTAGTTCATGACTGAACCAAAAGCCATTATGGGATCAACGTTAAACATGATCAATAAGCAACAATTGAAATAAGAAAGATAGAATGATCAAACCCAATCGCTGAATAAAAATCAAGGATAAGCGCTTAAATCCTCATAGAAATCCAGTAGATAATAATGAAAATCCACAATGACAGAGAATCCCAAGAAGAATTGGAGAAGAAGACGTTTTGGCTTCGTTCTACGTTGGAATCTCTCCTAAGGTGTAAACCCTAGTTACTATGATGAAAAATACGCTCAAAATTATCAAGTGTACCTCTGACACTAGTCAGAATTATTTTTTAAAACAATTACCCATCATTTAATTAAAATTAAAATTAAACAAAATCACAACATCAAAGATCGGCATGCTTGCCGCATGTGATCCTCTAAAGTATATCACTTTGGGCGTGGGCGCCGAGACTTGCGTAAAGTTTTCCGTCCAATCGGGCCTTTCACGCAGCGCGTGTCTCCTGACTTGTCCGCTTTCATGCCAGCGTAACTTGTAGTAGTTCATCATTGTTCAGCCGGTATTTCGCGCATGGCGCGCCTTCCCTGTGTCGCTTTTGTCGCCAGCACTTGCACTCTGCAGGTTCTGGTTCTGGTTTTTGCTTCTGTCATGCTGCTGCTGCTATTTGTTCTTTTATGCTTGAACCTCTTGCTCCATGCTTGGTCTCCATGCTTCATTGTACCTCCATGCCATGCACATCCTCGTTTTTGCCTCGCCTTCATGCATCTGTTAGCCACGTGCCTTCTAATACCACCAAAATTAAGCCGATTCCTGCACTTATTCACCAAAAGGAGTTTTAAGTAAATGCAATGCAAAATAACGTGAAATGCAACTAAAACACAATAAAATGTCCTTGAGATGGGCACAATTCGCATGAATTGGTATTCAATAAGTAGGTAAAAATACCACTTATCAAATGGCATTGGCTCGAGCTGTTGAAAGACTACGACCACGCCATTCAATACCATTCTGAAAAAGCGAACGTGGTAGCTGACACGTTGAGTAGAAGATCATATGTGGGAACGAGTGCGATGTTGTTAACACAAAGGCCTATTTTGTGTGATTTACAAAAGATGAAGATAGAATTCAAGACTCCGAGGACCCATGCGATGATGTCAAGTATACGCATAGAACCAACTTTAATCGATAAAGTTAAAGTTGCTCAAGCCACAGACCCGGAGCTGATGCATATAAAGAAGAAAGTACAAAAAGGTGTTATCCTAGAGGCAAGAATCGATGAAGAAGGAATACTTCGAGTCAACTTCAGAATTTGTGTTCCTAACGACTCTGGTTTGAAGTATAAGATCATGATGGAGGCACACAATACACCATTTGCAATCAATCCTGGAAGTACCAAAATGTATCGTGATCTTCGACATACATTTTGGGTGGAACAATATGAAGAGAGAGATCACGAAGTTTATCTCAAGGTGTTTAACTTGTCAAAGGGTAAAGGCGGAGCATCAAGTGTCGAAGGGTCCATTGCAACCACTTGAGATTCTGAAATGGAAGTGGGAAAACATTACTATGGATTTCGTTACGGGTCTTCCCACGGTTTCTCAAGGCATAGATGTTATTTGGGTTATTGTTGATAGATTAACTAAGTCCGCTCATTTCTTGCTGATACGGGAGACTTATTCCCTTGAACGTCTTGCTCGTATGTACATAAATGAGATTGTGAGATTGCATGGCATGCTAGTATCCATAGTTTCGGATCGTGACCCAAGATTCACTTCACGATTTTAGGTTAGCTTGCAAAAAGCTATGGGCATGGATTTACGGTTCAGTTCGGCATACCATCCTCAAACGGACGGACAATCAGAGAGGACTATTCAAACTCTTAAAGATCTATTAAGACTAAGTGTCCTAGACTTCAAAGGGAGTTGGGATAAGTATTTACCATTGGTGGAATTCTCTTAAAACAACAGTTATCAGGCAAGTATAGGTATGGCTCCATTCGAAGCATTATATGGACGAAAGTGTCGCTCTCTAGTATGTTGGGATGAGGTGGGTGAAGCAACATTGTTGGGACCAGAGTTGGTACATATGACCACGAAAAAGATCCAAATGATTCGATAACGTATACAAATGGCACAGGATCGTCAAAAGAGTTATGCGGATCTTCATCGAAAGGACGTGGAATTTAGTATTGGGGATCATGTATTGTTGCGAGTTGCTCCATGGAAGGGAGTTACAAGATTTGAGAAAAGAGGAAAGCTCAATCCATGATTTATTGGTCCATTTCAGATTCTTGACAGAGTAGGAAATGTGGCCTATAGACTCGCGTTACCTCCAAGTATGTCTCGTGTTCATAATATTTTTCACATATCTGTGCTTCATAAATATGTGAAAGACCCGAACCACGTTATTGAGTTACAACCGGACGAGATAGCCGAAGACTTAACGTACGAGGAGGTACCTGTCAAGATCTTGGATAGGAAGGAGCATGTCCTACGCACAAAGGTCATACCATAAGTTAAAGTTTTGTGGAGGAACCATGCTATTGAGGAAATGACCTGGGAGTTGGAAATAGAAATGAAAGCGAGGTATCCTCACCTTTTGAAACACCAGTGCACGTCGACGCCAATTTTGAGGACGAAATTTCATAAGGAGGGAGGTTGTAAGACCCCAATTTATTATAAATAAAATTGAATTTTCTATTTTTATTTTGAAATAGTAAGGGTTGATTTGATTAATGTGGTTAGTTATGGGTAAAATGCTAAATATCTTAAATAAGCAAGTGGTTATAAAATATTTCATTGTTGTCGGGGAATATTCGTTGGTCGTGGAATATTATTCTTCGTCGAAGAATATTCGTGTATGACCTTGTGACCTTGTGTGGGCCCCATAACGGAAAGTGATTAGATGAAGAAAACGCACAAGTATAAGTTGTTTATAAATAACTGGCGTAGTTATTACAGATTAATCTTGTTGGAATACCCTTGGTTAAAAACACGAGAATACACCAGTATTGCACCAATTATTGATTCTTACGTAAGAATGCACTACTCAATAATTATTACGGTAATTATCGCTCAATATTTTATTTTATTGATTTAATAATTGTTACGTTGATATTTTATAATATTATTGTTTCAATAATTGTCACTACACAAAGTATTTTTCATTATCGGATCAATAATTCATATTATTTGAATAATATTGTTAGATAGCATTATTGGCAATGTCTAGAAAGTTCGCATCAAGGAGAGGTTTGGTCACCTAATCATGCGTGCGATGAGGAGAAATCCTTATTGGAAGCCCCTCTTTCCGGGAGCTACTGATCACAAGATTGTGATTTTATAATATTATTTGTGAATAATTAATTATTGATTTATATGATAAGAAAAAATATTCATGTTATGTGGATATAGATGGAGAAAATTTTTAATATGACAATTGTTAAAAATTGATATTTTATCTTTTTTGATAAAATAATTCATTTAAATATATTATTATATTATAATAATATAATAATGGTGATATTTTTACAATGAATATGGGATATATGAATAAATGAGGAGGAAGGGTATTTTTGTTACAAAAAATATTTAAAACATGTTTTTCATGTTTGTGAACCTCATTTCTTAACTGAAATTTGATTATAGCCTTTAAAATCGTCCGTATGTGAATTTTGGTCAATTTCTGCTTAGAATTTGGAAAAAGTTAAACCTACAACGTTTTTGTTATGGTTGGTGGGCCCCACTTGTTATTAAACATGCTGAAATTAGATGATTCAAGGTGGGCGTAGAAAATTTAATATATATATTAATATTTTATTAAATTTTCTGCTTTGGTGTTCTAAGCAATTTTCTATAAATAGGGTGCTTAGATTAGAATTGAAAATCACACCAGAAACTAAAGTTTTCTCTCTCTATATTATCGAGTGTATTCTTGTGATTATTTTGATACTTTGAATGTTGCTATACGGTATAAGTTCTTTCAGCATTATATCTGATATTCCAGCCAGAAGTATTATTCTTTCGAGGTAAGGGATGTTATTTTTTTTTATAAATGATATTATTTCTTTCAATATCATTATGCAAAAATATTGGTAAGATTTTTCTTGTGAAATTCTTGTCTTTTAGTGTCTGGGTTACTATTCACGTATATGACACTATTCATGTATATGGCACTATTCACGAATACGGCATTATTCGCAGAAAAATTAAATTTTCATTTTTTGTCCAAGATATCTATTATGGATACTAGCTTTGATTGTATCTATGTTTTGATCATTCTTGAATTTTACTCCACTATGGTTATTTATGAAGTATTTTTGAACTTGGATTGTTTAAAGTACGAATCCTTAATATTTGTTCTTTTGTTTCACTGGATTCATTTTCTTTAAAATATTTTTCATCATCCTCAGTCCTAAATGATGATATAACTGAATATCTTTTGCCTGTAGTGCAAAGATGAATGATTTTCTGATGAATATCTTTGGCCCGTAGTGCAAAGATGAACATGTGTTGAGATGAACATGACCAACTGATGAATATCTTTGGCATGTAGTGCAAAGATGAATATTTGATTCAAGATGTATATTGATTGATATTACAGGGATAAAATATTGATGATAAACTCTTAAATTCATAGAAGAAAGTAGATTTCATTCTCTACGTAACTCTTCTAATGAATTATTATTTTCGCTACGAATATTGATTTAAAATTTGATGTCTATTGTATTCTATCAGATTTTTCCCTGTTGAGGACTAACGATAATTTGTTCTATATTATCTTAGACATAATATTCTTTACTTGGCTAGTCGAGCTCACCCTTTTCTTTTTTGTTCCATTTTTCTTCTCAGGAGGCGAGAATGTAATGTAGTACTAAGTGGGTGTGGAATGATGGTTCTAGAAGTTATTTTAGTAGTCCTCACTATTTTATAAAATAGTGTATCAATAATTGTAATGAGGACTTATTTGAGTGTGGATATTGTCTAGATGATAATATTTGTATTTAAACTCACAGTTTATGTGTTGTTGTATTTTGCACGACAATTGTATTAATAAAGTTGTAGTTGTTTGCACTACGATTGTATTTCGAATTAATCAAGATGGGTGTCAGATACCTATTTTGGGGGCGTCACAATATAATTATTAAATAATTCTAATATCATTAATATTAAATTATTAATGAAATTATCCTTTAAATATTAAAAGTTATAGTTTATAACTTAAAATATTTTTAAACACTTTATTTTTATTTAAAATAATTTTTATTATATTAAAATCATTTTAAATTAATTTATTTAATATAATTATTAAATAAATCTAAATATCATTAATATTAAATAATTAATAAAATTTATCTTTAAATATTAAAAGTTATATTTTATAACTTAAAATATTTTTAAATACTTTATTATCATTTAAAATAATTTTTAATATAATAAAATCATATTTAATTAATTAATTTAATACATTTATTAAATAAATTAAATACCAATATTATTCAAATAAATACTAATATTTATGAAAGATATGCCAAATTATTCAAAGTTAATTTTTATAACTTAAAATTATTTTTAAAATTATTTTTGGAATTTTTAATAATTAATTTCTATTTTTAAATGATTTTTTAGAAAATAAATTAAATAAAATTACAAAGTCTGTCGATATAGCCTTTAGCGACAGAAAGTGTCACCTATAGTGTTCTTGAGGCTCAAGAACATTCATAAGCAGTCACGAAGTGACCTACTTTGACTGCCTTTGATTCTTTGATAATACATGTTCTGGCCAATCTAAGACTCATATCTTGTAGTGTTCATGTAACACTACAATAAACACCAACAATCTAGGTCATACAACAACATATCAGCAAGATATAAATCTCAGAACATGTTGTCAGAGTTGTTCTTCATTTTCTGGGTTACCCAAAAATGAAAAACAGTTTGTGCAAGCATATTTGGACTTCCACAACTTGTAACCCGTGTGATGATTTTGTGATTTAGTGATTCCAGTGTGTAGACAACATGTCAGGGTATAGATCTATTACATAAAATCGATCTAACAACATCACAAGATCAAGATCCATGCTGGTCAAACCCTGTCAGAGACAGTGTTCAACCGTTTTCTGGGTTACCCAGAAAACATAAATTGTGATCAACCGATCTACTTTGACCGGCCACTGAATCCAACCATTTTGATATTTATGTGTTCTAAAGGCCTTAGCATGCAAACTATATAACATATTACAGATTAGATACAATAACAAGAACAAATCATCAAACATATGAAAGATCTGTGGCCACAAACTCATTGTCAGATAGTTCTGGGCAAGATCTGGGTTATCCAGATTTTGTCCAGTCACGGTCAACGGGGTTTGACCACCTATATCTTGCAATCTGTTCATTCTATGACCTTGATTCAAGTTCTAGAATACAGATCTCATATCATACTACAACTTCAATCATTTAAAACACAAAAACACATAACAGACTGAGATCTATGGGACCTGAAATTAGGTTGTCAGACCATATTTCCTAGTTTTTCAGATTTTTGAAAACATCAAATCCGAACATATAGATGTTATGGATCTAACATCTATCAACTCAGATCATCTATTTATACTATAAACAAAATATTTAACACAAAAAACTTAACATATAATAGAGGATCAAAGATCAGCTACTAGAAATTCGACATATAGTGATGGTCAGTACAGAACCGTCGCTATAGGGTATCTATAGTGACGATCATAGTCTGAACGTCGGTATAAATGTTTTTTTTAGAACAACCCTCCCATTTCCCCCAAATCATTTCAGTATCTTCACTCCCATTGTTTTCCCCCAAATCATCTTCCTCCGCTCGCTCTCCTCTCTAACCCAATCATTTCAGTATCTGCCGCTTGTTACTCGATCAGCCACTCATTTAAGTTAGTAATGTTCATATAGAGCCCGAGCTTCGATCTTGTCATAGTAAATGTCGATGCGTTTGTTAGGGTTTCTGATGGTCATATTGAGGTCAAATTGGGTGAGGGAAGCGTCGGTCACGTAGAACTTGACCGAATTTGGGCGAAAGATTAGCCAAAAGATGCCCACGGCGACGGCCACCACGACTAAGATTGTGCAGACAATTTGGAATATGAAGTTAAAGAGGCAGCTGCAGAGGCAGCCGAAGTAGGAGCTGAAGAAACCTCCGCCGCCGCCACGGCGTCCGAGGCGGTGGTAGGATTTTGCTGGCGGAGGGATTGATGGACCATAAAAGGCTCCGTTCAATTGGGGTGAACTGGGAAACACCGTGCTGGTATTTTTCCTTTCCTTTCCAGTCTTGATATGTATGATTTTATGTGCATGTATATATGTACTTCTATTATATTTTTACTCCCTTCTATGGGATTTATTGTCAGCCGGATCTAGTTTATTACAAAGGCGTTGTTGAGTATATATGCAATTCTATAGTGGAGGTAAATATAATCTGGCGAAACGTGAAATTTCTTGTACCGTGTTGTATTCTTCTCGATTTACTTGCCATTTTAGGTCCCTCTATGAACTCTTTTGTATTATTCTCGATCCTCTTGATGAGTGATGTAGTCTCCTTGAAGATGACGTTACTTGTACTACTTATGGGGGATTGTAGATCTTTCTGAGGGATATCATTGCACCCGAAAAAAAACCCAAAACACAATCGTCGTTTCAGAAATTTTAAAATTATAATCGAGTTTCTTGTGTATTAATCCTAGTGTGTTTGTGTGGATTTGATTCTTGCTAGATGTTTCAATTGGTCATTTGATGGGTGAAGCAGGTAAACGTACAGACATGAGAGTTTTTGGGTTGCATTTTGTGTTGGAATCTGCAAGGACTTGGGAGTGAAACTCTTTGGGTGCAACAAAAATATGTACACATGATGGTTGAAGCTTTCGGCACTCTTTACTTCCTTCCTCACTATGGTGTAAGAGGAACTTATTCCCTTGAGCTATATGTTTGTTTGCAATATGTTGCATGGATTGAACTCCTTTAGTCTCATTTAAATTTTAAAATGAAATTTAAGAGTATTTTTTCTCAAGTTTGAGCTGTTAGTAAGAAAAGGTTAAAAGTTTTCATTGGTTCTCTTCTCCTCTCCTCTCCTCATTGGGCTTAATTATATGCATTGAACCAAAGTCCATGTTATCTTAATTTGAGGATTTTTCTGGTTAGAGATATGGATACGATCGATACCCTCAACCCTCCCTTAATAATTGACTGAAGCTCCTTTGTTTGTTATTCTGCTTACGTTTTGTTTTGTAATCAAGTTATGAATTATACAAGCATCTGATTCCTTGTTAAATTGAGGAGGAGAAATTCAAATGGTATGCAAAAGGGTAAGAAGCTGTTATGAGTTTAATTATTCTATTTATTTATTTTTTTCAATTTTTATTTAATACACGACATTACATAATTACCAATTGCTTAATTTCAAACATACATTAACATTAGAATTTCTTTCGTTGTTCTGTCAGAGTTGGAAATGGACTATGGACTTATTGTTTTATTAAAATTTTAAGTGTTCATGTTCAAAAAGAATTTAATCTATTTTATTAAAATTTATTAGGTTAGGTAGGATTTTGCTGGCGGAGTTCCTTTTTGAAGGCCCGCGGGTTGGCTACATGGTAACTTCCCATGTTAATTAATTGACTATATCTTGTCATTTTTGAGAGCGATGATGCTCTCTATAACTTAAATGATTTTGGTACTCCTCAAGTTGTGGTTTTTCTTGGTTCTGGTTTAGTCAGTAATGTGTGATGGTGCTGTTGTTAATTAGTGTTCGAATCCAATAATTCTTAGCTAGTCTGGCAGTGCATTCTCAGCTGCTGCTAAGAACTCTTTGCAATGATACGATTACTGCTTCTTTAACATTCATGCTATTATTGGTCTTGCCTGGTTCATAATTTACAGAGTTGACAGACATCTTTGTCATTTAATTTGCAAGATGTGTTTACCTAGGAAGGATGGTGGACAATAATTTTTTTTTATTAATAGGAATTATTGATGTGTACGCAGCTATAAGTATATATCGGTCCTTATTTATATTGGAAAATACCGATATACGTCATATTGACGATGTTTGTTGCAGGGGACCAAGGCATTCTGTAGTGGTGGTGATCAGGCATTGAGAAGTAAAGAAAGCTATGCTGATTATGAAAATTTTGGTCGTCTTAATGTTTTGGATTTACAGGTACATAACTAATCTCACATTTATATTTAATTTTGTACTTCTGAATAAAAAAATTTCTTAAAGAGCACAACTTTCTTTACTGCTCACAAAACAACAGATGAAACTTCTGGTAGCCGGATACCCAGTTGAATCGTTACCTTTTCGACCTATTTGTCTTCCATTGTTTTCTTTTCCAGATGTTGATTTACATTATTCTTCTTTCATAAATATAGGTGCAAATTCGGCGTCTTCCGAAACCAGTGATTGCAATGGTAACATCCTTGTTCACATTTTTGCAACTTATGAAGTTATTGATTTCATTTGGCATGGAATATAAGAAACCTTTTTCTTTTGGAACAAGGTTGCAGGCTACGCTGTTGGTGGAGGACATGTGCTTCATATGGTGTGCGATCTAATAATTGCAGCTGATAATGCTATTTTTGGTCAAACAGGTCCAAAGGTGCTCTAGTTCTACTCTCTCCCTCCCTTCCATTGCATATATGTGTGACTGTGTCTTTGTATAAAGTCTTAGGCTTCTTTGTCATTCAAACTTAAGGTGGAACTTCCATAAGTTCTAACATGTCTTATTTCATGAATATATCCAACCCTGTTAACCCTGCTTTATACATGGCTCCATTATACTTTGAGTTGAGGTCTTGGTGGAATTTACTCTCCTAATCTGTGCTATCTTTTCTCAAGCTAGTTATGCCCAGACCTTTATTTTTTGATTAACTTAGCAAGCCTTTTTAAATGTTCAAACTCTGATCTAAGATTCTAAATTGAACCTCAAAGATTAAAGAACGAACCTATAACAGATCCAACAATCCCATAATTAACTAGTATTTGAAGCTGATCAGATTCTTAACCTTTTACAATTGTTTCACCTGGAGTTGCAAATGCTAAAGAGTCATGTGTGACTAATGTGTTGCAAAATGAATTCTATTGCTCTTGGCGGTATGTTGGACCTAGAATAACCTGTTGATCTATTTTTCTTATATGTTTCTTTTTAAAGTCGCTACTCTCTCCAGTTCCAATAGACTGAATCCAGCTATGACATCTATTTCCTAATCTGAACATTTGATCATTCTCAACTGCAGTTTATTTCAACTCGTCTTCTAACAAAGCTGGAATTATAAAAAACTTTGTATGTGAACCTTACAAATGCAGTTGAGAGCGGCCATATAATATGTAGGGAAAAATTATCATATTTCTATAGAAAAACAATGGTTTTGTCCTAATTAGGTTCAAGCTTGATTATCAATCTCTTAAAATCTGAAAAGATCAGACACTGATAAAACACTACAACCAAGCATGCCATTGTGACCTTCCATAATGATGCCCAAAAAATGAAACGGTAATTAGCTCTTCTTCTCCTTTTTATTTATTTATTTATTTTATTTTATTTTTGACAATGCTTCTTTTGGACTGTGAAGATTATGGTCTGGTGGAAACTTGATGTCTTCAAAGTTCAGGCCTGCTCCATGATGGTGGGATCGCAACATCTTTGACAAATACAGGACAACAATGGTAAGTATGTAAGCTTTTGATATTTGACTGTCAAATAAGTTGACACGAAACTTGAAATATGTAGATGGGCAGATAGATATTTTGAATCTGTTTGTTCTTTCCTTTCTTTGGGTCTTGAGATCTAAATGAAATTGTTTAATTTAACAGGGATTTTCCTAATGGTTGGGCTCCACTTCAACACATGATTGTTGAAGGTCTTGTAAAATCTGGATCGAAAGAAGCAAGGTCTTTGGCAGAAGATATTGCTGTGAGATGGATCAGAACCAACTATGCTGCTTACAAGGAAACGGGAACTTAGCTCTATAGTCTGTATTATTCTCTGTATTAGCTCTTCTACATATATATAACTGAACTATCATCTTATAATAATGATGGTAAAAGTTATTAGTTTAGTAGTTTGATATAATAATGATAATCATATTTTAGGCGATGAATTATTCAACTATTATATTGTAATGTTGTAATGTGAATGATTTTAAATCATTTATACAATATTTTTTTATGTTTTATTTTATATTGTATTTGTATTTGTTGGATAAATGTACACAATTGATTTTTTTTAAATTTAAAAAGTCTATAACGACAGTCATCAACCATAGTTATAGTGTTTTATAAAACAAATACAAGCCTATAGCGACGGTCAAGACCGTAACAATAACTTTCAACGACCGTTGGTAAAGAGCATATGCACGATTTTGTCATGACCTATAGTGACGGTCGTCGGCCGTCGCTATAGGTCAAAAGATCGTCGTTAAAAGTTTTAACGATCGTTGGTAAAGAGCATATGCACAATTACCGTCGCTATAGGTCAAAAGACCTTCGCTAAAAGCTTTAACGACTGCTTCTATGGCGACAGTCGACGTTCGTCGCTAAAAGATTTAGCGACGGTCGATGAGCGACGGTCTTTTGGCCTATAGCGACGGTCACCGACCGTCGCTATAGGATGATTTTCTAGTAGTGAGGTTTTATACCTCACTATGTACAAATCTTGATTATATGCTTATGATATGTTATGGTTGATAGTGGGGCTTGATTTTGGAACTGAAATGCCTTATGATTTCGTGGGTTTGGAGAGAGAGAGGTTTGGTTGAGAGTAAGTTGAACAAATGGCTTAATAAGTGAATTTTCTCTCTCTTTGATCTTATAAATAATGTGGTGCAATGCATTTGGCTGAGATGTTGCTGCTGATATGTGTAATATATAGGCACATGGCTAGGTTAGAGTGGTTGAGCAACTATACATAAGCCAAGATCTTCAAGTTTCCTTTAATAATGCAATAAGGGCAATTAGGTCATTTGCCTTATGATTTTAATGGCGTGATAGTAATATCGGCAAACCCTTGGGGTTTAACCCTAGGGTTAAAAAAATTATTAGCTTTCTAGAATTTCTAATTTGGCTAAAAATGTAAAATTTTAGTTTTTAAAAATAAACAATTAAGGTTTCATAATTACATTTAGTTTCTAATTACTTAGAACATAAAAATTAGATTTAAGATTTACAAATTTTAATTAAGATTGCTATAATAGCAATTAGGGTTCATAAATTAGCATTTAAGATTCCTAATTTGACAATTAAGGTTTTAATTAGTAATTAGGGTTTTCTAAGTAATAATTAGAGTTTCTCTAATTAACAATAAGCTTCATACTTTAACGATTAAGGTTCTAGTTTAGTAATTAGGGTTTATAATATCGAAGTTAGGGTTTCTAATTTAGAAATTAGGGTTTCTAATAATTAGGGTTTTCCTAATTAAGATTAGAATCTATAATACTAATTGTAGACACTCGAAATTTTCTGCACACCTGTTACTAACATTGCAGGAAGGCAGATTCAATTTTCGGAGATAACCCTGGAAGACAGCTCACATCCATTCCGGATACCACCGAAAGTTCAGTCTAAACCCCGAAACACACACCGGGAGTATTAATTCCAACCTCGGAGATAACCCCGAGTTTCGCCCAAGGAATGCCGTTGCAGCTCCGGCGATAACCCCAAAAATGCTTGTTTCAAATGCATGCCATCAGCTTCAATCTCAGACCTCCTGCCGAGGCACTCATTCCAAAGACCTGGAAATATCACCGGGAAGACAGGCAAACTCAAAGATGACCCTGGGGAATTCAAACACTTGTAGCAGTCCAATCTCAGAGATAACCCTGAGCAACGTTTGCTATCAGCCCAAACCAAAGATAACCCCGATGAAGGGCAAAATCATCATCTTGCCACCTCAACCCCCAGCGCGTCGTCTCAATATTTCATACATACATTTCTACACAGCAATATCCCACAAGAGCCAAGGAGTTCCAATCCTGAGTGACTATTACGCTGGCAACACACCGGATAGAATTTGAAGCTTGAAGACCATGGGCATGGTCCCCTCTTCCTGACTTCGTACAACCTCTAATCCCATGTCATTGCATAACTCTCGACAAAAGCGGTCCGAAGAAGGTCTTGTACATCTCGTTCGGATGTTCGGATTGAAGTTCTGCAAGTTCAAGCGGACATCACAAAGGCACGAGTGCACGTGCTTGAGATGGCGGGACTGCAG
Organism: Panax quinquefolius; assembly: GCA_020205615.1. Taxonomy (NCBI): domain Eukaryota; kingdom Viridiplantae; phylum Streptophyta; class Magnoliopsida; order Apiales; family Araliaceae; genus Panax; species Panax quinquefolius. The sequence continues at coordinate 92,351,778 of CM035159.1, forward strand.
AGCAGGGCACCGGCGCACCATGAGTGCATCTCATGGTGCCAGCAGTACACTACTGGTACCAAATTTATAAATATAGAGCTTGGGGTGGCCATTTGTAAGAGAAAAAAGGCCAGGAAGCCCTGTCAAATTTGCTCTGTACACACCCCATATTGAGTGTTTTCTCATTTTAAACACGTGTTAGCTCACATATAGCTATATTTTTACCTGTGGGAGCTGAGTGTTCATCCATTTATAGTCATAGAAGTCTACTTTGGCAGCCCATTGTAAGCCTTCTTACACTCTATAAAGCCTTTCTCTTCATCTTTGCACACACTATTCTTCACATTAAGAGTCGTGTTATGTGCGTATGCCCGGACTTCGGTCCGTGATTTTCATTTCTATTTGTATATATATACTTATATATGTATATATTTATATATAGACTAACATTATCGAGTTATGCCTCGATTGAGCCTAGACTTATATTTGGAGAGTTTACTTACTTTTATATATATACTTATATATATGAACTGTTGTCGAATTATATCCAATGAGCCTGGATTTTATATCCAGAGCGTGTTAGAGTTTATGCCCTAAAGGCCAATTATTTGATATAATTGCTTAACGTTTTGGTATTATATTTGATTGAATAAATAAATGATTTTATTATGGTTTTATTTACTGCATAATATAATTGTTAACATAATAAAATTCCTTAGAATAGTGATACAAATTATATAATTTCAAGTATGTGACTTGAACATGAGATTATATAATTACAATTAGTATCATTGTTCTTAAATGTCACTAGTCGAGTATCATTGTTGATGGGACAACAATGATGCATTGAGACTAGTATGTGGATTGACTGGTGACCAAATCTCATTGGTCATAAATATATGAGATATTAAGTCAATACATAGGTACATGTTAGAGAACGATGTACTGGACAGACCCATCATGAGAATTCTATATGGAGCATTATGCGAAGTGTCATTAGAAATTCTCATAGTGACAATGATGTAATGGTCCTCCGACCTGAAATCGCTATATTACTACATGAGAATTTATGTACTTTGATGTCATCAAATGTCATCTTTAATAGGGTGGACTATAAAGGTGATTATTGGGTTCATCATGAATCGTGTGAGAAATATGAGTGATCTAGATGGAATTTAATCATCCTATATATTATGGGTGATATCCATAGGCCTCTTGATTGAGTAGGACTATGAAATGCATGGGCATGCTCAAATAGTGATTTATTTCATATAGTCTACTCATTGATCAAGAAAACGCAGATTAAATTATGAAGAGTATGACACATTCCATGACTCGAGTTTAATCTAGGATATTAAGGTTAAAAGGATTAAATTACATTGAAACATTGGTCACGAAAAGGTTGCATCGAATCATCGATCTTATTATTACTTGGGTAACAGTGATGCATTACTAGATGCCGCTCTTTGTTTATAATTTTATAATATAATTTTAAAATTACCGCCAACGTAATAATAACCTATGGGTCGCATACAAAGAACGTTATTAAAGGAATTAATTTAAATTGTAAGGATTTAAATATATCAATATGATTGATAGTATTTAAATCACAATTTAAATTAAAAGGATGCTTTAATATATTTATATATATTAATTAAGTAGGACTTAATTAAGATATAATATATATATATAAATTCAATTTTATTTTAATTAGATTAGGGTTTTGATTAATTCTGATTTATTGCTATATATATGATATATCGGCGTCTTTGGAAAGTTAATCAAAACAAAAATCCTAGCCGCTCAGAGAGAGAGAGAGAAAACGATTTGAAAAATCCTCATCCTTGGTGGCTAGTCTAGCGATTCCTTCTTCTGCAGATCGTAGGACGATTCGTGGAGCGTTCATGTGGATACCATAGAGACGCAGTTCGTTTGAATTGCGTTGGAGATTCGACCGCATCTTTTAATCGCTTTCTTAATCGATATAATTTCTAACCCTTTGAATTAACTATTTTCGCATGGATCTGTTTAGGTTTTGAATTTGGTTTAAATTGTTCTATTTTCATTTGTATGTTTCGTGTCGAAACCCTTGGGCGTTCCATCGCTTATATATATATATATATATATATATATATATATATATATATATATATGAACTATTGTCGAACTACATTCGATGAGCACAGATTTTATATCCAGAATGCGTTATCGCTTATATATATATATAGCGACAAATCATTTGAAATGATAAACCAAGCCGAGATTGAGAAACATCACGTGTGTTTCGCTTATATATATATATATATATATATATATATATATATATATATATATATATATATTTACATTTCTGTCGGGGCACTGAGTTTACTTACGTGGACTTTTCTTGCTTTATTTACATTTCGTCTCGCTTTGGAGTTTACTTCGTGGCGGTTGATCGTCTTTATTGCTTTCTTTACATTTAGTCCCGCCTAGAGTTTACTTCGTGGCGGTTGATCGCAGTTATTGCTTTATTTATATTTCTGATCCCCCATGGAGGTGCTTCGTGGTGGTTGATCATGTGTCTATATATATATTTACCGCTTTTATATATTTATATTTCTGATCCCCCATGGAGGTGCTTCATGGTGGTTGATCATGTCTATATATATAAATATATATTTACAGCTTTTATATATATAACTGCTTACTGTATTTCATATAAACTGCGGCATCATGTGAGCCTAGGAATCATGTGATCATAGATTCAGTCTACTGAATTTAGATTCGGTTCCCGTGATGGACATTTTAGCTGTAAGAAGCTTGTAAATTATTCACGGTGTTTGAATTTCCTTAGATGGCTTTCATGCCCATGAGGAGTTCGACACTGTTATATATTATTTTCTCGAAGATGCTTCGCATCTCGAAAATAAAAGCAAACAAGCCGAACATTTAATAATAAAATGAAAGTATGAAAAGGTCTTAATTACTATTGAGCACAGGGTTTGAAAAACCTCTTTTACAAAACTTCACTGCTATATCATGTTTAAAATTAAAATTTTCATATAAATTCAAACCCTTTGTATATAGGTGCGAACGAGGCCTCACACTAGTTCCAAATAAATTGCACATTGATCCACACACACACACATATTCATATAACAGGTTCTTGAAAAGTGGCGGTCACCGTGGTAAGACGGATGTCGGGGGGTGCCTAACACCTTCCCTCCACATAATTAAGCCCCTGAACCTAAATGAATCTCGGTTTCACAGACCCGTTTAGCAGTGTCACATCACTGGGTCAATGTGCAAACCTTTTCTCGATTGCATTGGTGCGAACCGATTAAAAAACACCAACCGGCAACTCTTACGGTCAAATAAATCGACATTATACATATGAGGACCTTTTCACTTATTTTTTCAAACAAATCTCACATAACATAAGAACACGAAAGAATAAGAAATAAAAAGGGACAAATAAAAATCCTGATGTCGACAGGTGGCGACTCTGCTGGGGACACCAGTAAGAGGGCTTAAGCCGCTACTACAAGCTTTTCAAAACTGTCATATGCTTGTGTGTGAATGTTGCATTTACATTTATGATGAATGTGTACGAATGCATTTACTTACTGCACTGTAATATATCTATCTGTGATATTAGTGCTTCGCACATGTCATCATTTTCATAAACGGTGAGACACGTTGTATGTGAATGTATATTGTGTGGTTCCTCCACCAGGAGGCTATCCTGTCGGTGTTTGATTACTAGACTCGTAGGGAGACTAATTCCAACGAGGCTTAGGAAAGGCACCACCCAGATTCGCTCCAATTGAAAGACCGGATTAACTTCCCGTCAAGTAGATTGCGATGATCTAGGAACCTTCATGCCAAAAAGTCGTGAGAGTAACCCTAAGATAGCTCAGCCTCTTATAAATCAAACGTGGAGGAAAGTCTCTTCATGCGTTCCATTTTCTATTACTTGTAAAAACATTTACTTGTAATTTTATTCCATGTTCATCTTTATGTAATGGAAAATATGAAGAATATTTACACATACATGACATGCTATCAAATGACACCCGTTTTTGCAGGATAATATTCCTAAAATGGACACATTATGATAACATGTAAACATTTACATTATCCCTAAGACTAAACTACATAAGTTTTTGTAGGGAACAATTGGGCATGTTACTCGCTTAAAATCCAAAAAGGCCACGAGCCTATAGCCAACCATGTCTTCTTCTGACCAGTCTAATCCTGTTTCTCAAGAAGAATTTATCGGATTAAGTAAACAAATTATAGATTTAGATGTTCTGCTTAAAGAATTGCATCAGTCTTCTCAGGGCTCAAAGATGCCTACACATACGTAATCCTGCACGCATGAGGAGGAGCACAAGGTTTGGATAAAACAAATTGAGAACCTCGGTTGGATCGACCAACAAAGACCACGAAAACACCCATCTCAAAGGAGATCCGGACACCGGTGATATCGGGAAGAAGGTCCTTCAAATGGAAGAAACTATCCAGTTCTCTCAAAGGATTGGAACACACGGGGAGTGTTTCATATATCTTGACCTTTGCATATTCCCTGGTATTCATTATCCAGAGAAATTCAAAACCCCTGACATTGAAAAGTATGACATATTAGGGGATCCTTACACACATTTGAAGGTGTTCATTGGAGAACTTGGATCTTATGCAGAGGATGAGAAGCTTAGAATACAGCTGTTCTAGAAGAGTTTGACTGGAGAAGCCCGATCGTGGTATACCAGATTAGACAACTCAAAGATCCATAGTTGGGAAGCACTAGCTCACGCCTTCCTTACTCAATACAGCTTCTAGTCTCAGATGGCTCCTGACCGGTATCAAATTACCAAGGTCAAGAAACAGTCCAATGAGTCTTTCAGAGAGTATGCTCAAAGGTGGAGGCGCCTTGCTGCTCAAGTTATTCCTTCTATGACAGAGTCAGAAATGGTCATGACTTTCATAGACATACAAGAAGCTACTTTCTATGAGAGAGTTTTAGCAGGTATTGGCAAACCATTTTCTGAAATGATCAAACACGGAGAGATGGCTGAGATGGGGTCGAAGTCATGAAAGATTCAAGACCTAGCCGCTCTAAAAGCAGTTGCTGAGCACATCTAGTCCGGAACTTATGGAAACAACCCCCGGAGGGTCCATAAAAAGAAAGAGGTGGATGTTTTCTTGATACTACAAGGTCAAAAAGGCAGTCAGAACATGCCTATACATAGGAGAAATTACTCCCCTTTCTAAGCGCAGTCTTCAAACCCTCCATTGCCTAAAGGTGGAGATGCAAAGCGCCCTCGAACGTTCACACCCTTAAGGGACTCGCTCGAGAATATTTTTGCTCTTCTGACTACTCAGAAGAAAATCATGCGTCTTCTTCCACCAGCCAACCCTAATGGAAAGGGTTTCAATGCTACTCGGAAGTGTGCTTATCATGTCGGGGCACCTGGACATGATACTCAAGATTGTTGGGCCTTGAAACACAACATCCAAGATTTGATAGACAACAGAGAGATCGTGGTTACCAAACCAGATCAACCTCATGTGCAAGACAACCCTCTTCCTCAACATAAAGAAGAAGAGTTCAATACAATTAGTTGGAACAGTGGACAAAGTTCCAATTTTAATGGTGAATCATTCCAGACCATCAAAGACGGTGTTGACAGATGGGATTACGCAAAGTTCTAATTTGCTATGGGACGAAAGATGAAAGCTCTTTGTAAGCAAGTTGAACAATTGGCAGAACTGGTGACCCATCAGCATCAAGTCACATGCCAGTTAGTCAGCCAGGAGCATGCCTATCTCCTTTCTTTTGTTATGAATGCTTCATCACCACCTTCAGAAAATGAAGTACTGGAGGACAAGGTTGCGAAGAGAGCAAGTGCTAAAGCCTGTCGGGATTTTGCCAATAAAAGGGAATTTACATACCTGGGCTAACCTATGGAGGAAATATTTCAGATGCTAATCAACGAAGGAAGAATCACCTCCCTTCTACCTCCAATTAATCCTCGTTCAAGACAGTTCAACTCTGATGGAGTACGTCAATATCATTCACATTCTCGCGGTCACATCACAGAAGAATGTTGGGCACTCCGCCACCTTATTCAGAATCTAATTGACAGCGGTGTCCTTCAATTGGCAGACGATGACACTGTGCTACCCGAGAGTGTGAATACTTGTCCTACCAAATGGAAGGGATTAGTAGTAGTAATATCTGTTGAGGCTGGTGAGACTGTCAAAACATTTCCCATACAAGCAATTCAACTCAAAGGAGCTGACAATCCTTTGAAAGTGGCTGCACTAGAGCCAATTTCTTTACCCTTCAGACCACAATATCATGTTGCCAGCTTACACTAAGTCCCATGGAATTATGGAGAAGCTGAAGGATCCACGTCTCATACTACTGCCACAATGTCGAAGGAAAATCCACTGTATCTTCCTCAGAGGGTGATGAAGCCCGCCATAAAAGCAAAGGGTAAGATTCCTATAGAGAAGATTGAGAAATTCCTCCGCACTATGGGCCATAATGAAGCCAAGGTGATTCTAAGCTTAAGAGAAGCTCCACATCAAATCTCAATACTGGACTTGGTTTCTCTTCCGAGGATCATAGGAAGATCTTACTAAAGGTTTTGGAAGAAGCCTACTTGCCAAAATCAGTGGATGTGGAAAAATTTCAACATCTGGTTGATCACATTTTTAACAACAATGTGATAACTTTCACTGATGATGACATACCGCCCGAAGGGACCGTTCATTTCAAGCCATTGCACATTGCAGTTTTGTCCTCCGGGTATATGTTAGCTGGAGTTTTGATAGATGGAGGTTCTTCTCTGAATATCTGTCCTTATGCCACCTTGGTGAAGACGAACGTCAATCTCAAATGGATCCGAAGTAGACATACGGTTATCAAAGCTTTTGATGGATCCCGACGAAATTCTATCGGAGAGATTGAGCTGGCAATTGAGATTGGTCCAAATACATTCAATGTGTCCTTTCACGTCCTCAAGATAGATTCGAGGATACAACACGCTATTGGGAGACCATGGATCCACATGTTTGGAGCAAATCCTTCTACACTTCATCAACAACTTAAATACATTGTCAACAATAGCCTAGTCACTGTCAACGCTGAGCCGAAATGTCCTGAACAAGGAAACCTACCACTTATCAGCTTCAATTCAGAAGTTGAGCCGGCTAGTTTTCATACTTTTGAAGTGAGCAACACATAATACCATCCTATTGGAGCGCCACTTCCCGTACCCAAGATTTCTGCAGAAGTTATGTTGGCCACTCAAGAAATGATGTCATTGGGTCATCAGCCTGGACAAGGGCTGGGTAAAAATCAGTAGGGTCTTAAGCACCTAATTCAAATGTCCAGACAAATCGAGATAGCCGGACTAGGCTATTCTGCCAGTTCCAGTAATAGGAATCCTCATAAGCATGAGCAGATTCCTCAAACTTCCAGCACATGGCGATTTTCTCTACATGCACCTCATAAGCTGATACAGTCTCCGGTAAAGGTGTCAGCCCATGTTATGGCTATGCTATTTCCCAAACCAGTACCATTTAAAGAAAAAGAGGTCCTGATTCCTGATCTTGAAGTGGAAGAAAGGGAACGAAAACGTAAACATGACATCGCCTTGATGATGTCAGGCATACACATCATTGTCTATGATGAACATACAAACAGATACACCCTAGACGATGATTGCCCAGATGTTATGGTCATCATTCGGGAAAAGGAGGACGATGATAGCCCCTCCATCACTTTAATCCATCAGGACTTTACTCTCGACAATTAGAGCAGCACTCCACGCATTGGTCGACGAGGGTAAAACGGGCAGAAATCCCTCTACCCTGTAGATAACTTTAACTACTTACTTTTCTGTACAGTATTAGTAGTTATTTTATCAGTACATGCTAACACTTTGTATGATTAAACAGTTTCATATATTAAGTGAAAGCATATTTTGTTTCAGGACTCTGAATTTAGATGTGCATGTACTTGCTGATGAGGTGCTTTTTTCCACAAGGACTGTAACTTTGATGAAAAGTTGGACTCAGACTTGATGGAAATCCAAGAGGACATTGAGATACCTCAGGAGATTAAGGAATGGGTCAAAGACAAACCTAAGCCTAATCTTAATCAAACCACTCCTTTCAATCTTGGAAGCTTAGAAAGCCCTAAGCTAATCCAGATTGGTTCAGACTTCACCCCAAACCAATGGAATGACATGGTTGCGTTACTAATCCAATTCCAGGATGTGTTTGCATGATCTCATGAAGACATGGTGGGTTTGTCCATGACATTGTCCTTCATCGCCTTCCCATTAAGGAGGGATTTAAACCAGTCAGGCAGAAGCTCAGGCAATTGAAACCTGAGTGGAGTTTAAAGGTGAAAGGAGAAATTGTGAAACAATTTCAACCTGGCATTATCATGGTGTCTACATATCCAGAATGGATATCCAACATTGTTTCCATGCCTAAACTGTGACGCCCCCAAAATAGGTATACATCACCCATCTTGAGTCGCCAGATACATGGTACATAATCTAAATACAACTTAATTATACAACCGTAGTGTAAAATACGACAAAACATAATCTAAGAGTTTTAATAAGAATATTGTCATCTAGACAATATCCACACTCAAATTCAATCTTATTACATTTATTATCACACTATTTTACAGAATAGTGAGGACTACTAATGCAACCATCCAGATGACCATCATCCATTCCCAGGCTCATCCAAACTATATTCTTATTTCACGAAGAGAACGGTGAAAGAAAGGGTGAGCTCAACTAGCCCAAAGAAGAAATATTATGACTAAGATAATGCGAATAAATTATCCTTAGCCTTCAACGATAACAACCGATAGAATACAATAGACAATAAGTTTTAGATCAACAAGCTGCGGCGGAATAAGCAATCCATTAGAAGAGTCAAGTAGAGCATAAAATCTACTATCTTCTATGATTTAGAAAGTTTTTCATCAACTATATCATTTGAGACTCGACAATAAATAAAATCGAATCATCCCCGCACCACTACCAAGGATATTCATGTAATCATCAATGGTCATGATTATCTGGGATAATCCATGGTCATAATCATACCAACAATTGTCCGTGATGAACTACTGAGCCAATGAGGACTTTTACCACATCATTCGTTACATTACGATCATGATTATCTTAGAATAATCCACGATCATAACCATACCAAGTCCATCTATGCACGTAAGCCAAAGATGACTTTCATCATAATATAAGCATGAGGATGATGACAATGACATAATAATTCAATAAAACAAGTTCAAGGAAAAATTTTAAAGATTTATAATTTAATTTATCAAGAAATCAATAACGTCCAAATTGTCAACATGATACTACTTTGTAGAGTAAAATTCAAGAATAATATTCATGTACCAAAAATAATTTGGACAAAAAAGAATCAATTTTTCCTTGTGAATAGTACCGCATGAATAGTACCCCATAAATAGTACTCCGACACGAAAAGTACCCCAAATACCTGATTGAATAATATTCAGGTGAATAGTAATTTGGGTGAATAGTAACCCGTGAATAGTACTCCGGCATAAAAAGTGCCCCGAATACCCGAGTGAATAATACTAGAGTGAATAGTAACTGGGTGAATAGTAACTTGTGAATAGTAACTTATAACAGAAAGATACCAAATAAAATGATATTTTATGACGAGTACAAAAGAAATGATATCTCATACGAGTATAATAGAATATATGAAACTACAAATAGATTTTCACCCACCATGCGGTAATCCACGTAGACAGATCATTTCCACAATTTAATAAAGAATGAATACGAAATGATCATTCACCATGCATGCGGTAATCCACATAGGCAAAAGTTATTGAGCGAGAATAATAAAGAATGGAATAATGAGAAGAATTCACCATGCATGTGATAGCCGCCGCGCAGACATGTTATTCAATAGAATAATAAAGAATGGAACCCGAAGCGTAGAATGTAAATGCGTAATTAAAGAAATGGGATATTCCAAATGGATAATAATAAAAGAATGGAACCGGGTTATCACCGTAATCCGCACGCAGATAGGATATATTCAATGAATAATAAAGAATAAAATAATGAAGAATTCACCGGGCATGCGATATCAATAAAGCAAGTTAACAAACAGTTATTCCAATAGAATAATAAAGAATGGAATAACAATAGCTCTCTTCATGAATCTGAAAGAAATAATACCCTTACCTTAGAAGAAAAGCGGATCTTTGGAATAGTGAGGTAGTGAGACTTCTCTTCTTCTTTCTCTCTATAATTTCTCTCTATAATAATTGCTCTATAGCTTTAGTGAATTGGTGAGAAATGAAGGAAGAATGAGCTTCTATTTATAGGAAAATATAGTTTCGATAATTGCACATTTTGGGGTTCAAAATATTACAGTATAATACCTTCCTCTTTTTCTTCATTTTTAATTTAGTCCTACAAGTATTATCAAACTTGCGCTACCTACCCCTAATAGTAAATCATGCGACTCAATAGTTCTAAACATGTGAAAATATGAATTACAGTATAATACCTCCATCTATACCTCCATTTTTAACTTAGTCATACAAGTATTATCAATCTTGCACCAACTCCCCTAATAGTAAATGAATGTGAATCAATAGTACACACATGTGAATAAATAATTATAATCATGTGAATCAATAGCAATTAATTGCTCATTTATCTGGTTAATTACCCGATTGGTCAATATAACCTCCAGACATCAATTATTATCGAAATAAATGTCAATTTTCACTAACACTAATAATTCCAACACAATGGAACTATAAATTTCATCTTTAATCAACACGAACTTATTCATCATTAATATTATAATTCACAATATTTAACAACCAGGTTGTTCCCAGGAAAGAGGGCTTTAGATAAGGATTTCTCATTATTGGTGCATGATTAGGTGACCAAAACCTCTCGATGTGAACTTCTAGACATAGTCAATATTGCAAATAATAATATGAATAACTTTGTAGTCTCAATTATTGATTTAATAATATAACATATTATCTGAGATGATCTTGTGACAATAATTGAATAAATAATATGAGAGAGATATGATGCAAACAATTATTTGTAGCAATAATTGAGTATAAGCTGGTGACTTCTTACGTGAGCATCGATAATCAATACTGGTGTGCTACTTATGCAATCACGCAGCGTATTCTTTGTACTTTTTACTAAGAGGTAGTTCAACGGTTTTAACAGTGGTAACGATCGCGCCATTATTTTAAAAAGATAATTACATCGTTTTTAACTATGACAATACTTCCATTGTGGGGTCCACCAATGATTGTGACGTCGTACGGATATTCCCCGAAAAAAAAAATATTCTATGACAACTTGCATACTTTGCAAAAAATTTCACATATCACCCTTAACTTTAACCTTTTATCAATTTAACCATTTACGAAATAAAATAATAATTATAAGAAAATTGAATACTTTCATTTCATAAAATTCGGGGTCTTACAATCTCCCCTCCTTATGAAATTTCGCCCTCAAAATTTACGTACGTACCTGGTATGCGGAATAGGTGAGGATACCCTGACTTCATTTCAAATTCTAACTCTTGAGGTATAACCTTTGAGTGTCGAATGTGATCCTTTTTATCAAAGATTTTAACACGTATCTCCTCATACGTTAAATCTTCTGCTATCTCGTCTAGTTCTAATTCAATAATGTGGTTCAGGTCATCCACATAATTATGTAACATCGATACATGAAAAACGTTATGAACACGCGACATACTTGGCGGTAAAACGAGTATATAGGCCACAGTTCCTACTCAATCGAGGATTTCAAATGGGCCAATAAAATCAAGCATTAAGATTTTCTCTCTTCATCGACTCTTGCTTCTAGAATAACGCCTTCTTGAACCTTCTTCTTCACATTCATCAACTCCGAGTGTGTAGCTTGAGCGGCCTTTAACTTTATCGATTAAATTCGATTCTACTCATATATTCGTTATCTTTACGTGGGTCCCTAGAGTCTTTAACTCTATCTTCATCATTTGTAAGTTATACGAAATGGGTCTTTGTGTTAACAATATCGCACTCGTAAGCGCATACGATCTTCTACTCAACGCGTTAGCTACCACGTTCGCTCTTCCACGATGATATTGAATGGTATGGTCGTAATCTTCAACAGCTCGAGTCAACGTCCTTAGCGCATAATACATTCGTTTTGGTTGAAGAAAATATTTGAGGGTTTTAGAAATGGGTTTTGTACTAGGGTCAATACAAAATTTGATTTCACGCTCTAGGGGTAGGCTAAGAAGTTCTTCAGGAATACGTCAAGAAATTTATTAACAATAGAAATATCATTCAAATATTATAACTCTCATCCAAGACTTGGATAGTTCATGTAATGAAGGTTTCTCCTAACGAAGTTTCAACCAATAAGTCAAAGTCTAACTTCTCTGGGGTCAAATTTAAACGTTTAGCGCAAGCAAGAGAGATAAAAGAATGGGTAGAACCGGTATCTAATAAGGTATAGACTTTGCAAGAATTTATAATTAACTAACCCGTGCTTACTTCGTTCGGGTTACTCACTTTTTGAGAAGTCACAAAAAACGCTTTTCATGAAACCACCGACTTTGTTTTGTCCGTATCCGCCTTTGGTGCCACCATCCCAGCTGGACTTGACATTGGTGCACGATAAAATTGGGCTAAGTGACCTTCTTTTCCATAATTGTAACATACTTTGGACTGCATCGTGCAGCTTGGACTGATATGTCCCTCCCCTCTGCATTTGAAGCATATAATTGGTGGTCGTTCTCCTTCCTTGAAAATGGGTGTTGGTGCTGCTATTTTTCCATCATTATTGAATTTCCTCTTCTTGAAACTTCCACTTCTATTATCTTGGCCATGATTACCACCGAAGTGGTTATCATTCTTGGCATGATAATTTTCCCCATGATGGTTATCATTGTTCCGATGGTCGTTTCCACCGGTACGATTATTATCATGTTGTTGGTCGTTGCCTTTTGGTTGTGCTGACTCATTATCGCGCTCCAATAACTGAGCCCTATTCACAACATCTGAATATAAACAAAGTTTGTGAGAAATGAGGTATTGATGTATTTTGGGTTTCAAACCTCTTAGAAACATTCGCGTCATTCACTCGTCATTATCGACCAAATGGGATGCAAATCGGGATAACTCCGCAAACTTAGCCTCGTACTGCGACACGGTCATATTATTTTGCTCCAACCTGATAAACTCCACCTCCTTCATGTGACGAATACTTTTGGGAAAGTACTTGTCATTGAACAGCTCTTGGAACTTTTCCCAAGACATCTTGAGTCGGCGGAAATTTGAGTGCGTTTCTTGATTCCCACCGATGTCGCCTCCTCGCAACATGATGTTGGCAAAGGGAACCTTTTGCTCCTCGGAGCATCCCAAGACATCAAATATCTTGGTGATCTGATTTAACCATGTCTCCGCCTTAAGTGATTCTAGCTTTCCCAAAAACTCCGGCGGTCCCAGTTCCTTGAACTTCTTAGCAGTGACCAGGCGTGGGTTTCCATTGTTTCCACCTGCATTATGAACAGAAGTCTCTCTCACCTGATGTTGCATGAATTGCATAAAGCCTCTGAATATCCCATCGTTCATCATCTGATCAGTGTTGTTGTTTACCTGAGAATTATTGTCTTCCTATTGCACATTATCCTGGGTATTGATCGTTGGTGACTCAATGGTCTCATGTGCTTCATTGCTTATCTCAACATTTTTGGATGCCATTTTCAAATACTGTCACAAAACAAGGGTTAATTAACATATCACATATTATCCCTATACTCTGACTGACCAATTAAATAACACATAAGCTTAGGTAGGTCATACTACCGAAGGAATTCCCCGTCTCTCCCTTCCTAGTTTTTGTCTCACATCTCAGCTAGGATCATATCCCTAAGCTTTGATACCAACTATGACGCCCCCAAAATAGGTATACATCACCCATCTTGAGTCACCAGATACATGGTACATAATCCAAATACAACTTAATTATACAACAGTCGTGTAAAATACGACAAAACATAATCTGAGAGTTTTAATAAGAATATTGTCATCTAGACAATATCCACACTCAAATTCAATCTTATTACATTTATTATCACACTATTTCACAGAATAGTGAGGACTACTAATGCAACCATCTGGACCAGTTAATCCATTCCCGAGCTCCTCCCGGTTATATTCTCATTTCCTGAAGAGAATAGTGAAAGAAAGGGTGAGCTCAACTAGCCCAGTAAGAAATATTATGACTAAGATAATGCAAAATAAATTATCCTTAGCCTTCAACAAAGTATAACATTTGATAGAATACAATAGACAACAAGTTTTAGATCAACAAGCTGCGGTGAATAAGCAATCCATTAGAAGAGTCAAGTAGAGCATAAAACCTACTATCTTCTATGATTTAAAATGTTTTTCATCAACTTTATATTTGAGACTCGACTTAATAAATAAAATTGAATCATCCACGCACTACGACCAAGGATATTCATGTAATCATCAATGGTCATGATTATACCGAATAATCCCTAGTCATAATCATACCAACAACTGTCCATCAATGAACTATAGGCCAATGAGGACTTTTACCACATCAATCGTTACATTACGGTCATGATTATACTGAATAATCCCTGGTCATAATCATACCAAGTCCATCTATGCACGTAAGCCAAAGATGAATTTCATCACAATATAAGCATGAGGATGATGACAATGACATAACAATTTAATAAAACAAGTTCAAGGATAAATTTTAAAGATTTATAATTTAATTTATCCAGAAATTAATAACGTCCAAATTGTCAACATGATACTACTTTGTAGAGTAAAATTCAAGAATAATATTAATGTACCAAAAATAATTTGGAGAGAAAAGAATTAATTTTTCATCGTGAATAGTACCCCGTGAATAGTACTTCAGGAATAGTACCCCATGAATAGTACACCGACACGAAAAGTACCCCAAATACTCGAGTGAATAGTAATTTTGGTGAATAGTAACCCGTGAATAGTAACTCGTGAATAGTACTCTAGCATAAAAAGTGCCCCGAATACCCGAGTGAATAATACTAGAGTGAATAGTAACCCGTGAATAGTAACTCGTAAAAGAAAAATACCAAATAAAATGATATTTCATGGCATTTGAGTACAAAAGAAATGATATCTAAATACGAGTATAATAGAATATATGAAGCGCAAATGGATTTTCACGCGCGAAATGCGGTAATCCGCGTGAGAGCAGATCATTTCCACAATTTAATAAAGAATGAATACGAAAGGATCATTCACCATGCATCATGGTAATCCACATAGACATGCTTTATTCCAATGAATAATAAAGAATGAAATAACGAGAAGAATTTACCATGCATGCGATAGGCAGAATGCAGATGATTATTCCAATAATAATAATAAATATTAGAACTAGGTCAAATCGTAATCGCAGTAATGAGCAGGATATTCCAATAAGAATAATAAAGAATGGAACCGAGTCATGCGTAATCATTACAGATAGGATATTCCAATAGAATAATAAAGAATGGAATAACAGAAGAATTCACCAGGTATGCGATAGACCGCACAGACATGTTATTCCAACAGAATAATAAAGAATGGAATAACAATATCTCTCTTCATGAATACGAAAGAAATAATACCCTTACCTTAGAAGGAAACTGGATAATGGAATAATGAGGTAGCAGACTTCTCTTCTTCTTTATCTCTATAATTTCTCTATATAATAATTGCTCTATAGCTTTAGTAAATTGGTGAGAAATGAAGGAAGAATGAGCTTCTATTTATAGGAAAATATAGTTTTGATAATTGCACGTTTTGGGGCTCAAAATATTACAGTATAATACCTTCCTCTTTTTCTTCATTTTTAATTTAGTCCTGTAAGTATTATCAAACTTGCACCACCTCCCCTAATAGTAAATCATGTGAATCAATAGTAAATCATGTGACTCAATAGTTCTAAACATGTGAAAATACGAATTACAGTATAGTACCTCCTTCTATACCTCTATTTTTAACTTAATCATGCAAGTATTATCAATCATTCACTAACTCCCCTAATAGTAAATGAATGTGAATCAACAGTACACACATGTGAACAAATTGTTATAATTATGTGAATCAATAGCAATTAATTGTTCATTTATCCGATTAATTACCCGATTGGTCAATATAACCTCCAGACATCAATTATTATCGAAATAAATGTCAATTTTCACTAACACTAATAATTCCAACACAATGGAACTATAAATTTCATCTTTAATCAACACGAACTTATTCATCATTAATATTATAATTCACAATATTTAACAACCAGGTTGTTTCCAGGAAAGAGGGGGCTTTCCGATAAGTATTTCTCCTTATTGGCGCACAATTAGGTGACCAAACCTCTCCTTGACAGAACTTCTAGACATTGTCAATATTGTAAATAATAATATGAATAACTTTGCCGTCTCAATTATTGATTTAATAATATAACATATTATACAGATGATGCTGTGACAATAATTGAATCAATAATATGAGAGATATGATGCAGCAATTACTGTAGCAATAATTTAGTATAACTGAGTGACTTCTTACGTGAGCATCGATAATCAATACCGTGTGCTACTATGCAATCACGCGTATTACTGTACTTTTACTACCGAGTAGTTCAACATTTTTAACGGTAACACTCGCCATTATTTTTATAAAAAGATAATTCTATCATTTTCTAACTACGACAATATTTCTGTTGTGGGATCCACTAATGATTGTGTCTTCGTACGGATATTCCCCGACAGAAAGAATATTCCCCGACCAAATGAATATTTTATAACAACTTACATACTTTGCAAAATTTTCAAATATCACCCTTAACTAACCTTTTATCAATTTAACCATTTACGAAATAAAATAATAATTATAAGAAAATTGAATACTTTCATTTCATAAAATTCGGGGTCTTATATAAACTAGGAGGAAAGGTGCGAGTTTGCGTGGATTACCGGGATCTGAACAAAGCTTGCCTTAAAGATAGCTTTCCTGTGCCCTTTATACACATTCTCATTGACAATACTGCTCAATACGGCATGTACTCCTTTGCGGATTACTTCGTGGGGTATCATTAGATTATGGTTGCTGAGGAGGATCGTGAGAAAACTGCTTTCATCACGCCTTGGGGAACCTTCTACTACAGACGGTTGTTATTCGGCCTCATCAATGCCGGGGCAACCTATTAATGAGCTATGATGGCTCTTTTCCAAGACTTAATGCACAAAGAGATAGAGATCTACGTGGATGACATCATTGTAAAGTCCCGAAGGGAGGAAGACTACTTAGACCATCTCAAAAAGCTCTTCAACAGGTTGCGTAAGTACAACTTGAAGTTGAATCTAACCAAGTGCGCCTTTGGTGTTAAATCAGGCAAGTTGCTAGGTTTCCTAGTCAGCCACAAAGGAATTGAGCTAGATCCCACCAAAATCTAGGCCATCAAGGAAATGCCCATTCCTCTCGATTGAGAGAAGGAAATCTGAGGATTTTGGAAAGAATCAACTTCATTAGCAGGTTTATCTCTCAACTCACAGAAACCTGTGAGCCCATTTTCAAGCTGTTAAGGAAGAACTCCTCCATGAAATGGAATGATTAGTGTCAGAAAGCCTTCCTTACAATCAAAGAGTAGCTGGTTAACACTCTTGTTTTGGTAACTCCCAGGGATGATGTTCCCCTGTTCATGTACCTGTCCATTAATGACAATTCTATTGGCTTCATGCTGAGACAGAAAGACGATAGAGGCTAAGAACGAGCTATCTATTACCTTAGCAAAAGATTCAGCATCAGTGAACACAAGTACACTCTGATTGAGAAGACTTGTTGTGCTTTAGCATGGGTTTCCATGAGGTTACAACATTACCTCCATGGTCACACAACCCATCTCATATCTCGCGTGGATCCTCTCAAGTACGTGTTCAGTAAGCCCATACTGAATTGTCGGCTATCCAGATGGCAGTTGATCCTACATCAATTTGACATCGTCTACGTGACGCAAAAGTCTATCCAAGGTCAAGGAATTGCGTATCAACTAGCCGCCGCACCTGCAAGGGACTTCAAACCCTTGGAAACATACTTCCTCGATGAAGGGGTAATGGCAGTTCAGCAACACAATCAGTACGATACATGCCATACATGGAAAATTATTTTGATGGAGCTGTTAACATGGAAGGCTCTGGAGCTGGAGCAGTTCTAGTATCCAGTACGGGGGAGCAGTATCCCGTCGCCGTTAAATTATAGTTTGTCAGCACCAACAACACAGCTGAGTACGAAGGCTGTATTATGGGGCTAAAACTTGCCCATTTAATGGGCATCAAGCAGTTAACTATCTTTGGGGATTCGGAGTTGGTAATCAAACAATCCACGGGAATCTATCAAACCAAAGAACTATATTTGCTGCCTTACCATCGACAAGTTTTACAGATGGCTTTAGAGTTCGAAGAAATCTCCTTTTCACACATTCCTCATTATAGGAATGATTTTGTGGATGCACTAGCAACATTGGCATCCTTGATTCACATACCTGACAAGGAAAACATGCCAAACATCATATTTGCCCTGCAAAAGGCCCCTGCCTATGGGAACTATGTTGGAGAAGTATCGGATGAGCTACCTCCCATCCACAACCCTTTGTATCAACATATCAAGGAGTATCTGCGAGATGGATCTACACCCGCTGAGGCAAGCCCAACTGAAAAGAGGTAGATTCATCGAATGGCTATGAGATTCTACCTGAACGGAGATGCACTCTACAAAAGAGATGCAGGATTAGGTCTCCTCAGATGTCTGGACAAAGACCAAGCTCAGAGGCTCATGAATGAGATCCATGGTGGAGTATGTGGCCCACACATGAGCGGCCCCCTACTTGTTAAGAAAATCCTCAGAACAGGGCATTATTGGCTTACGCTCAAAGTTGACTGTGATGATCACGTCAAGATGTGCTATCAATGCCAAATTCATGGAAATGCTATCCACGCCCCTCCAAGGGAACCCCACAACATGAGTTCACCTTGGCCCTTCTCAATGTGGGGAATGTACGTGATCGGGCCCATTGAGCCCAAAGCCAGTAATGTACATCAGTTTATCTTCACCATGATCGACTACTTCACCAAGTGGGTAGAAGCAGCCTCCTTCCCTAGGGTTACCAAAGAAGTTATCATTGTTTTCATCAAAAATAATGTCATTTGTCGATATAGACAACTAGAGGTAATTGTGTCAGACAATGCTAAGAACCTCAACAACAAAATGATGGAGGAATTATGCAGTAAATTCCACGTCAAACACCTTAACTCCGTTATCTACCGTCCAAATATGAATGGTGCTGTTGAAGCGGCTAATAAAAACATCAAGAAGATCATGCAAAAAATGTCCGCCAATCATAAGGGATGGCTTAACCTCTTGCCTCTGACTTTATTAGCCTACAGAACTTTAATGCGTACTTCTACTGGGGCAACCCCCTACTCATTAGCCTATGGGATGGAAGTAGTGCTCCCCATAGAGGTGGAAATGGAATCCCTCAGTGTGTTGATGGACGCTCAGCTGGATAAAGACCAATGAGTACAAGATAGGTATCACCAATTGTCTATAATAGACGAAAGGTGAACCGCGGCTATCTTCCATGGTCAGTTATATCAGCAAAGGATCGCAAGATCCTATAATAGGAAAGTCCGGCTACGATAGTTCAAACAACATGACTTGGTTTTAAAGAAGATCATTGACAACCAAGATCAATCCAAGGGAAAATTCTCTCCTAACTGGGAAGGCCCGTTTGTTGTCAAGGAAGTATTGACAGGAGGCGCTCTCAAACTACAGGAAATGGACGGTGATGAATTTCCACAGCTTATCAACTCGGACACCGTGAAACGGTACTATGTCTAAGGTTACCATCAAGCAAACATTCTGGCTTTCGATCATCAGATCACCAGTCATTCCGGTTTTCTAACCCTTTTTACATACTTTTTTTCCCCTCAGGGAAACATACACTTCAAACCAGCAGCCTGGTTTCACCTCGTTTCATACATTTCATACAATTTTGGCTATCCCCCTAGGGATTGAACCTTTCACACCTGCAGTTTATCCTGAAGACGGGATTAAACTTTTCCACACTTGCAGTTTGTCCTGAAGACGGGATAAAACTTTTTCATACCTGCAGTTTGTCCCAACAGGGGATCAAACTTTCTTTTCCCCACAGTATAACCTACACATGGGATTCATACTACTCTTCAGCTGTAATTCGTCCAGAGGGGCGAACTATGTCGACCTGATCTCCCTGATACCCGAGAGTACGTAGGCAACCATATTCTATATGGCCCGGTCGTAATAAAGAAAAATAACAAAAACGTTTTTACCCTTTCTCTACAAAAGCAAAAACAACAAAAACATTTTTATACCCTTTTACATCCAACGTTGAACCTCTTACACCAGGTTTGAACTACGCAGACCTGATCTCCTCTTCAATAGGAGTACGTAGCCATTTATGGTTCGGTCTAACCCCCTACCAGAATACAAATAATCGTCACACGGCACTAGGATCAAACTTTAATCCACCACATTTCATTGGCTTAAGACCAAAGGGATGGAACTACCTAACATCTCCTCACAAATAGGAGATTCGGCGACCATCTAAGCTGCGGTTGTGCCTCAAAGAGCAACACCAATCCATAAGAGGTGGAATTAACTAGGCTCCTCCTAAATAGGAGTACTGGTGACCATCTGTGGTGCGGTCAATCTCAGAGAGGAAAAGCCACACTCCTCTCCACATCTACATACAGAAACCAGTCCCAAGACACCAAAGATGGTAGGGATACACCCTGATCAATGATCCGTTCTGAAAGATCCTGCGACGTCTCAATGTCCACACATCAAGGATGAGTTCATAATGCATCAAGATCACAATCCCTGAAGAAACAGGCAAATATCAAGCAAGTATCTAGGCATAACTAAAAGGGAAGTGAATCAAAATATATTTCCCTGCCATATATAATAATGTTTGATATATACAATATGTGTTGTACATGACAAAATGGCTAAGCTAGTCTGTGCAGGAAAATACAAGTCTATCTATGGATCTGTGTATATACGGACTATCAGATCTAACATAGCATCCCTCTCCAAAGAAGGATGTGACGCCCCCAAAATATAGGTATACATCACCCATTCTGAGTCATCAAATACATGGTACAAAATTCAAATACAACTTAATTAATACAACTGTCGTGTAAATACGACAAAACATATGCTGAGAGTTTTAACACGAATATTATCTTCTAGACAATATCCACACTCAAATTCAATCGTATTACAGTTATTATCACACTATTTCATAGAATAGTGAGGACTACTAAAACAACCATCTGGACCGTCACTCCGTTCCCTGACTAGTCCCAGCTATATTCTCATTTCCTAAAGAGAACAATGAAAGCAAAGGGGTGAGCTCAACTAGCCTAGTAAGAAATATTATGACTAAGATAATGTAAATAAATTATCATTAGCCTTCAACAGTGTTAAACTGATAGAATATAATAGACAACAAGTTTAACTACAGCGGAACAAATAATCCATTAGAAGAGTCAAGTAGAGCATGATATCTACTATCTTCTATGATTTAATAGTTATCATCAATTTTATCGCTGAGACTTAGCTTAATAAATAAACCACATCACTGAATTATCCATGCACTACGGGCCAAGGATATTCATTATTATCACTAGTTGGTCATGTTCATCTTAACAACTGTCCATCAATGCACTATGGGCCAATGAGAACTTTTACCACATCATTTGTATCATTACGGGTCATGATTATACCGAATGATTCCTGGTCATAATCATACCAATCAATAATCCATATATACACTACGGGCCAAAGATGACTTTCATAACAATATAAACATGAGGATGATGACAATGATATAAGAATCCAATAAAATGAAAGCAAATGATAAATTTTAAAGATTCATAATATAATTTATCCAGAATTCAATAAAGTCCAAATTGTCAACATGATACTGCTTTGTGGAGTAAAATTCAAGAATAATATTGTATCAAAAATGATTTGAACATAAAAGAAATCAATTTTTATCATGAATAGTACCCCGATGAATAGTACCTGAGTGAATAATACCCCTTGAATAGTACTTCAGGAATAGTACTCTAGCATGAAAAGGTTAGAACTTATCAAGAATGCTTAGAATAATATTTCCATGAAAAGATATTAGATGAAGTGCAAATATCAAAGAATTTCTGATCATTTCAGGAATTATAGAAGCAATACTTACCATAGTAAGTTTAGAGTTAAGAATCTGAAATGAACAATATACAAAACTGCAAATGGATTTTCAACTGTCATACGGTAGTCCGCGTAGACAGATCATTTCCATAATTTAATAACAAATGAATACGAAGGGTTATTCACCAGGCATGCGGTAGTCCGCGTAGACAGATTATTCCCACAGAATAATAAAGAATGGAACAACAAAAGGATTTGACCATGCATGCGGTAGTCCACGTAGACAGGTTATTCCAACAGAATAATAAAGAATGGAATAACAACCCTTACGAGTATTGAAAGAAATAACTCTCTTCATGAATACGAAAGAAATAATACCCCTTACCTTAGTAGGAAATTGGATACCGCAGTAGTGCAGTAATAGAAGATTCTTCATCTTTCTCTCTTATTCTCTCTATTCTGTCTCGCTCTATAACTTTAGTGAATTGGTGAAAAATAATGAAGGAATGAGCTTCTATTTATAAGCTTGGCAGAGTAAGGGTAAACTAGTCTTTTTGCCATAATTTATGACATCATCGCATACATCATCGATTACATCATCGTTTCGATGACATCATTACATACATCATCGTTCTGATGACATCAATGATTACCTCATCATTCCGATGACATCATTGCTTACATCATCAGAATTCAAATTCAATTTGTTCTCTTCCACCTCATTTTACTTTTATAACATAAATTTACCATAATAATGTTACCATTCAAATTATAAAAAGCATACTATTATATAATCACATCATACTACTATAATGTAATATTATAATAATATATTTGAATGAATTATTTTATCGGAAAAGATAAAATACCAACTTTCAACAAATTGCACATGCTAACAAAATTCCTCCGTTTAAATCCACATTGAATAAATATTTTCTAATCATATCTATCAACATTTAATTATTCACAAATAATATTACAGAACTACAATATTGACAACCACGTCGTTCCCAGGAAAGAGGGGGCTTTCCGATAAGGATTTCTCACTATTGGCGCACAATTAGATGACCTAACCTCTCCTTGACAGAACTTCTAGACATCGTCAATATTGCAAATAATAATATGAATAATTTTATCATCTCAATTATTAATTTAATAATATAATATATTATGCAGATGATATTGTGACAATAATTAAATCAATAATATAAGAGATATGATGCAGTAATTACTGTAGCAATAATTGAATATAACTGAGTGACTTCTCACGTAAGCATCAATAATCAATACCGTGTGCTACTATGCAACCACGCGTATTACTGTACTTTTATCACAGGGTATTTCAACGGTTAACGGTAAAACTTTCGCCGTTATTTTTATAAAAAGATAATTTTGTCGTTTTCTAACTCCAACAATAATTCTGTTGTGGGGTCCACCAATGATTGTGTCATCGTACGAATATTCCCCGACCAAACGAATATTTTATAACAACTTGCTTTACTTTGCAAAATTTTCACATATCACCCTTAACTTTAATCCTTTTTATCAATTTAACCATTTACTAAATGAAATAATAATTATAAGAAAATTGAATACTTTCATTTCATAAAATTCGGGGTCTTACAAAGGAGGTAAAGCTGCAAGCTCCTGCCCAATGGTATCTACACGAGCTAATAGATCCGAGGCTAACTGCATGGTGGCATGATGTTCATCAATGTATGCACTCATATCGGCAAGGATGCCAGTCGTAAGGGATCTCACTGGAGTACTGTCTATGATGGCTATATCCCAGGCAGATAGGGCAGCATCCCACACTACAATCAATGCATCTCTGGCTGATCTGGCCTCGTCTCTCTCTAATAAAGCTGCGTCTCTCCCATCAAGAGTTGTCAACATCAAGGCCCTAGCTTGATCTCTCTCAAAGGTCATCAGATGTAGACTCTGCTCCAAATATTGTGTTGAATGCTGAATAACAGTAGCACGTAGTGGGAGAATCCATCACAAATGCTGGCAACCCAATAGTCAAATCCTCATTGATGGGAATATCAGTCTCCTCCATAGGCTCCTCATCATCAGAATTAGTCCCCTGCACTACGGATACTACCGCAGACAATGCAGTCTCTGTCTCCATCCATGCGGAATACTCTACAGAATAACCCAGATAACTAACAGAAAACTCAGCTAGCTCACGCTGATCCCAACAGGCATATAACCTGGATCTATCCTTGCTGATAAGTAGCGAGAAGCAAAGCGCGGACTCGATGCCCCCTCGAAAGGATGGAAGTCCTGGAACTGGTCAAACTGACACATCACGGCCAGTGGGTTGTAAGTAATCATGCCCCTCAAGACAGCTAGAGGGAGATAATCCATGCCCGAAGCATGAGTGATGAAGCTGTAGGGTGAGCTAAGCCCTGTACACGGTAAAAGTGCCAATCGGTCTCAAGTGTGACATAAACCACACGCGTGCATGATGTTACCGAAGCTTTCTGTAAACACTCTGTCGGATAATCAGAAGACTATGTAGCCGACCTCAAAGTCTCTGTTATGATCATCGGTATGATGGTGTGACCCTCCCTGAGAGCTCTCACTACCATGATGACTCTTATGTCCAACTCATCGATGTACCGTGGCATGTAGACATACGACAGTATGCACAATAGCAGTACATCCACTCTGGCCAAACGCCAATGATCTTCCGGTGTGGTAAAATCCCCGGAATGTCATGTGTAATTATCCTCAGAGCCAAATCTGTCAAATAGAAAACGCTGGGATATAACATGGCCAAATGTGAGCTCATCTTTCACCACCCTATGCCTCAATCCAGTGAGGGTCATGAACTGCCTACTCATGTCTCCAATCGCCATATGCACGTAAGGTCTGTCCAGTGGAAGCATCGTCAAACGTGCATAGACCTCCAAAGTAGGAGTCAACTCCTGGGTCCCAAATCGAAAAACCTGCCTCTCCGATACCCAGTTCTCCAACATGCCCTCTATGAATCCTGCAGGAACCTGAAACATCAACAGGGTCATAGTATGCTGCAACAGACAATCTACAGTCACCCTGTCTGATGGTGACATGCTGTCATACCACGATCTCATACCAGATGCCACCAATAATGGTGGGGTATGATCAATACGGCTAACTGTCGAAGAAGACATCTGTACGGGCCGTGTCATAAGACCATCCAGGTCAATCTTTGAATATCTACGGACATACATATATATGCATAACATAATAACATGCATGATACAATAGATGGCAATATGATATAGGGAATGGAAAATTGTACATACATTCCTAAGTATATCATCATCTAATGCATCTCTGTACAGCTAAAATACAGGAAAATGGGGCAAAATTGCCCTACAACTAACAGAGGCCTATCAAAAGATATAGCAAGAATGGGGCAAAGCTACCCACTATCTAACAGAGGCCTATCAAAAGAGATAACGAGAATATACATCAAAAGAAGACAATGGTGTCAATGTCTACATCATCAATCCTGTCCACCTGATGTAACTCCTCCTGAGTCACTAGATCTCTATCCACATTGATGTCAGGCATATACAATGGAGGATCTGCACCGAAAAAACCATATGGGCCACCTGAGGGGCCAGTGCCAGAGCTGGAAGGATCAAAAGTATCTGCCTCTAAAGGAACTCTACCCAAGTGCTGGATGAAGAAATGTGCCTGGTCCAACTGCCAGGTCAAACTGTCAATCTGTGTCAAATGAGTCGGATTTCGGACACAGGCTAGCCAATCCGTCATTATCATGCATCCTGGAACAATATCCCCCATGAACTGAGTGGTGCGGGTCTGGGCTCCAATGGTATAAGGGAACCACCAATGCTGGAACATCTCCTGAGTGCAAGGACCCTCTAACAGTGCAAAACCGTCAGCACCCATCAATGGGATATCAATGACGGGTGACTACAAAACAGGCCAATAATGCCTAGAAGGAGGCAAGATCGGCATACGAATCTCTCATGTAGTGCTCCTGATAGCACGCTCTCCTAAGTAGAGCTCCCATCCTCCATCTGTGAAGAGAGGAATCCTACGGGTGGAAATCAGGTACTCATCACCAGTCGGGTACCCATCCTCAAATCCAATGCTCAAATGCTCCCCAGAATAGGGAACCCATGTGATGACATCCGTTGTCAACAACTCTAGTTGGAAGTGACAATGATTAAAACCCTCAGCAACAGGGACCTCCGCCAGTATGGAATGATGCCATATTTGTTCTCGTGGATAGGTGTCTAAGCCTAACACACTCACAGGATGTAAATATGGGAGCCTCTCATAGGCCCAAAACTGCCAACACAAAGGCAACATCTGCTGTCAATCAACACTCTTAACCTGTACATGGGAAAAGAGAAGAGAAATACTCACCAGTAGAAATGGGTAGAATCCTAACCAAGCCTCGGTCAAGCCCTGCGAGTGCATGCGCATTCCCCTGAGGAAGTAGGCGAAGGTGTAGGAACCCCAATCATAATCTCCTATACGGTCCACGTGTCGAGTGGCGCTAATCAAAGCGAAGGACACCGTAGAAGAGTTATCTGCTATGAAGCAGCCCCTAATGATCATCAAGAACAATCGTCGAAGAATGCGATCCCTGACTCTCACATCATTGGGTATGCGCTCACTCAACAGCCCACTCATAGCATCTACGCTCAAAGGACCTGCCCGTACAGTCCTGCCCTTGAGCGTCCCGTCTAGAACTCCTAGCAAGGATCTGACGGCAGTACGGGTGATATCCGCCGTACAAGGCACTAGAACCCCTCCAAACTCCATACCTGTGATAAACCGCCAATCCATCGGCGTCATCATCACCTCATGATCCAAAGCCAAATAAGTGGTACCGAAACGGTGAAACCAACGCTCAGACAATGCCCTGAGGTAACCCCAGGGACAACGGCGGGGAAGAATAGAAAAGAACGTCTCGAATCCCCAGCCATGTACAATCGCTCTATAATCATCATGCAAAGCCTGATACATAGAGTGGATGTTGAACCAATTCTCTTGAGGCTGTGTAAAGCCGGGAACCTACATCAAATGTAGATCAATATCAGAACCCTTAATTCCTTATCAATAGGAAATAAGGAAGATTAAGATCTAACTTTATACCTCATTTACGTACAAGTAAACTGAAGGGTGTCGACTCAAGTCACCTAGAAGCTCTAGGTTCACCACCTGAATGCTTTGCAAATCCCTACGAGGAATACGTGCAGCAGGAGTAGGGTCCATAATCAAAACATCCTCCTCCTTATCTTCGACGTCCGACACTTCAACCTGGACAGGACGTATCACCGCCTCCACCAAACGACGAGGCTGTCTAACTGAATGGGGTCGAGGCACCTCGGAAGCCCTTCTTCGTACACCAGAAGTAGTCATGCGGGAACTACTCGGCTGATCCAGAACCATAATATCTAGACAACAAGTCTCCAAATCACCTCAGAAAGGGTGGTAAATTCTTATCTAGAACTTCTCAAAATACATTTATATGATTGCATGCATGCATGCATTATTTTAACATACATCTACAGTAGAGTTAAAAATACATGACTACCCAATGCATACGTTTTGGAAAATTTTGCTATAGTTGTTGGGTAAAATCTAATTACGCACAACACGGAAGTATACGTGGTCAACAAGTAATAAAGTGAAAGTAGAGTATCGTTCCCACGAGGAATTATTAACACAAAATCACCAAGTACTAACCCGTAACCAACTCAATCTTATTTAAACGAATGAATTGTGATATATAAATTCAAAATGTAAAATTAAATAAACCTAACTATTCCTAGAATAAGATTAGATAATGAAGACCTGAGATCACAATTTCATCTATTAACTCATTTAAATCAACACACTTCCTGTTAAGCCAAACTAATTGTACCAGATTGTTAGTCAAGAACACGAAAGTAAAGTATAGCCATCTCTCAATGTACCATACCCATATCAAATATAATCCCCAGTTGAAAGAATACACATGAACACCCAAATTACCTAAACCACTATATGTCTATGTGATTTACAAATAATTAGGGTTTAAGTCCAAGTTCTTAATTGACTACGAGTGGTGCTTCGATATATGTCTATCCTCAGCACAAATCATACATCCTATCACAATGTAGAATATACAATCAAAAGCTATTAAGATCATATCCAAACCCATACTTCGTCTCTCAAGTCCATATGGATTATCACAGTAATTGATGGCCAATAAACTAAGAAAATAAGCATAAATCTTAATAGACAATCCCATAACAATTAATAAGGTTAACAATGAAATATATCAGAATAAACTAATCCATAAAATCCATTGCAATCTCAGAATAGTGTTTAAATCATAGCTGAATCAAATCTACCATCCACATACTAAATAAACATCAAAGATACAATTATGAATCAAAGAGAAAATAAGAGTAGAGAATTGTAGTGCAAATCTATTCTCCTGCTCCAATATTGAATCTTTAATGCTTCCCAATTGCTTCAAGTCTTCCGATCTAATCAAATTTAAGAATAACTACGCTAATCTACTCTAATCTAAGATAATGGAATCCTCCTTCTCTCCTCTTAATCTAAAATCCCCCTTTAATCCTTGTGATTCTCCTCCTTTTATAAGCCTTTTTATCTATCTTTAAGTCCTCTTGGAAGTCCGTGAGTCAGTCGGATCCCAACAATCCTTCTCCAACTCAAATTCGGGCAACAAATGGCTATTTTGCGCATACCCCCACCCCGACGGGGTTTTATACACTAAAAGGGCCCGCCCCGGCGGGGGTCCATTCTATTTTCCAGCTATTATGCCCGCCCCGACGGGGGTTTTGTTAAGGAAAAGCCCGCCCCGGCGGGGGTCAATTTCCTGTCATAGTGTCCTCTGGTAAAATGACCATAACGTTTGATCCGGGAGGAGTTACGGGGCCTGCCACCTATCAAATCGAAGCTATTGACGAGCTCTACAACTTTCATTCTTTGAGAATTGAGAAATAACGAACGGATGAAGGTAGAAATTAGGCTAGAAGTGACTATTATGCAAATGGCCACCCAAAACAGTGAAGTTCAACGTCCGTTGGTACAAATGTCATAACTCTTGCATCCGAACTTTGATTGGAATGATTCAAGTTGTTCCGAAAAGCTAAGAAGAAGCTCTAAAATGTAAGCCAAGTTCCAAGCCAAAAAACATGAAATGAACATGAAAGCCCAAACGATGTCCGATTTGCTTTTCTTTGCGATTTCATACCAATTCTTTGCGCTCCCACGCATATAATCTACAAAATGAACACAAAATTCATTAAAAGTAACTAAGAAATATGAGATTAAGCCACTAATTCAAGTAAAAGATACCAGTTAAGTAGGTATAAAACCTACTTATCAAATACCCCCAAACTTAAACCTTTGTTTGTCCTCAAGCAAAAACACAAAACAACAATGCTATGCAATGCAACTAATCTACATGTTTATGAATCCAACAGTAATGACAAAAACAAGTCTATTCAACCGGCCTTAGAGAAATCAAGTAAACATGATAATAATTCATATCAAAACCAATCAGTAATTTCCTAGTCCATCATCAAGTCTTAAACTGTTATTACTGGTATAGTGTGTGTGTGCTCCACAACAATGTTAACTGATATAAAATCAAATTTACCACATAACAAATCTCTTCGAAGGCATCATTCAGTGTAAACTCAAGAAATCAAAAAATAAGCTAGACCCAACTAAAATAAAATAATTACCAATATCGAGGGTCAACATGGGATATTTATGCTTCATTTTTCATTATGGGGGCTTTTTGCTCTTTTCCTATTTTATTGAATTTTTTTTTATTTTTTTTAACTATGACTGTGCAATGTCTCATTCCATTAGGCTAACAGTGCTACCCCTTAGTGAGCTTTCGACCAACGACTCCCAAACCATATAAGACCTTATGGCGCTAGGTGTAAACACACTCCCTCGGGCGTACTTGCTCAAGTAACAAAGGCCCTGAAACAAAACTAGCCACGATATTTTTTTCATCATTTTTTTTTCTTTTTTTTTTACAATATAGCTTATAGCTTATATACCCCAAATATTCCCCCAAACTTAGGTTCTTGTCTAACTTTAGCCATCACTACTTATTCTTGTCATTCTTTCATTCAAACTAGCATTATCAATTAGAGTCCCATTATGTATCAATTTAAACTCAATCAATCAACAAGTTGTTTTTACTATGCTATCCTTATTATACCAGTTTCAAACAAAAAAAAACTCAATTCATAACAAGAAATCACATCAAATCTCTAATAGTCAGTACTATACTTGTCTACCCAATTCCAATCTCATCATTGGCCAAAACAAACTGTAAATATCAAACAGCTGGACTCATGCAAGATAAACATAGTAACTAACTATTATTTTTTATTTTTTATTTTTTTTATTTTTTTAACAAGAAATTGAATATAATGTTATTCAAACTATACTACTATGCAACTACTTATGCAGTTGTACTACATGAATGCAAACATAATGAACCTAAACTAAATTAACAACATATGCAAAATAACATAACATAAACATGAAACTAAACATGCAATAAAGAACTAAACTAAACTCCCCCAAACTTAGCAATTACAATGTCCTCATTGTAAGAATATAGCAATAAGTAGAAGAGAACTTCCCTGTAATCAGCTAAGCGTGAAGTGATGGTGGCGATGGAGGTGACGATCATTTTCCTATCCATTGAACCTCTAATACCTGCAATGAAGAGAGACAACATGAATTAGAATAACACTTTGGAATAAAACGTGATTCATATCTACTAAATAAACTAGGAAAGCATATAAATAAATAAATAAATTCCTGGGTTGCCTCCCAGTTAGCGCTTGAATTACAGTCTTTCAGCCTGACTTTGTCTGGTCAACGTTATCCAATTCCTCGTCGATAATTGAGGAACCCGCCATCCATCGGAAATAATGTAGCTTTTGGTAGGTTCCCATTTGTGATGGCTATCGAATTAAAGTCACCTAGCATGCTTTGTTTAAATATGTGCCCAATTGAGAATGTTGAATAACTAGGTGCTTTTTCGTCCGTTGAGCCTAAGATTCAATTGGGGCTTTGAGGCTTGTCAAGAACAACGGGCTCTTCTTCTATATTCTCCTCCTCATCCCACCATGGCTTTACATTTGTACTAGCTCTCATGTCATAAAGAGCCTTGCCGATGACATGACTACCAAGCGGGCACAATTTTGCAAATCTAACAGGACCCTTGATCTTTGGCCGAGAAGGAACTTGGGGCACTAATAACATCGGCTCATTCTCATTGGTGCTCATAGTTAGTTCTTCACCGACCTTATTTTCATTATCCCCACTTGTCTCCTCTTTTTCAACATCTCGTGTCTCATCCAGTTGTAGATTTGGCTTGGGTACTTCATCAATCTCGGAATCCTCGTAATAACACCAATTATTTGGAGGAAGGTTGCTTACGGCTTTGGTCATTTGATCTATCTTATTCTGAAGAATATGAATTGACTTCTCTTGATTAATCCTTCTCTCCTCATTTGATGCTATGAAATTGGAAAATAATTCCTCCAATCTTGAATTATCTGTCTCAGTTTTGGAATCCATGTATTGAGGACCATGAGTTGAAGTGGTGATGAGTTGTTCCATTTGGTGCTGAAAATTATGGCTCGATATGTGACGCCCCCAAAACAGGTATACATAGCCCATCTTGAGTTGCCCGATACATGGTACAGAATACAAATACAACTTAATTATACAACTGTCGTGTAAAATACGACAAAACATACTCAGAGAGTTTTAATACGAATATTGTCATCTAGACAATATCCACACTCAATGGAGTCCTCATTACATTTATCAACACACTATTTCACATAATAGTGAGGACTACTAAAGCAACCATCTGGACCATCACTCCGTTCCCCAACTAGTCCCAGTTATATTCTCATTTCCTGAAGAGAACAATGAAGAAAAGGGTGAGCTCAACTAGCCCAGTAAGAAATATTATGACTAAGATAATGTAGAATAAATTATCCTTAGCCTTCAACAGTATAACAACTGATAGAATATAATAGACAACAAGTTTTAGATCAACAACTGCAGCGGAATAAGCAATCCATTAGAATAGTCAAGTAGAGCATAAAATCTACTATCTTCTATAATTTAAAAAGTTTTTCAACAATTTTATCATTTGAGACTCGACTTAATAAATAAATCGAATCATCCTTGAACCACGGTCAAGGATATTCATAATCATCATCAATGGTCACGATTATCTTAGAATAATCCCTGGTCATAATCATACCAACAACTGTCCATCAATGAACTACAGGCCAATGAGGACTTTCACCACATCATTCGTCACATTATGGTCATGATTATACCGAATAATCCATGGTCATAATCATACCAAGTCCATCTATGCACGTAAGCCAAAGATGACTTTCATCACAATATAAGCATGAAGATGATGACAATGACATAATAATTCAATAAAACAAATTCAAGGATAAATCTTAAAGATTTATAATTTAATTGATCCCGAATTCAATAACGTTCAAATTGTCAACATGATACTGCTTTATGGAGTAAAATTCAAGAATGCTCAGAAGAATATTCTCATGAAAAGATACTAGATGAAGCAAAAATATCAAGGATATTCTACTAATTTCATGGAGTATAGAAGCCAAAACTTTAACCAAATGAGTATAATAGAATATATGAAACTGCAAATGGATTTTCACCCGCCATGCGGTAATTCACGTAGACAGATTATTTCCACAATTTAATAAGGAATGAATACGAACGATCATTCACCATGCATGCGGTAATCCACATAGACAGGTTATTCCAAAAGAATAATAAAGAATGGAATAACAGAAAAAGTCACCATGCATGCGGTAGTCGCGTGAGACAAAGTTATCAAAACAGAATAATAAAGAATGGAATAATGAGAAGAATTCACCATGCATGCGTGATGATCTGCGTAGATAGGTTATTCCAACAGAATAATAAAGAATGGAATAACAGAAGAATTCACCATGCATGCGGTAGTCCGCGTAGATAAGTTATTCCAACAGATTAATAAAGAATGGAATAATGTAAGAATTCACAGGCGCATGCAATAGTCAAGATGCAGACGAGTTATTCTAATGTAATAATAAAGAATGAAATAACAGAAGAATTTACCAGGCATGCGATAGTCCGCACAGACATGTTATTCCAACAGAATAATAAAGAATGGAATAAGAGAAGAATTCACCAGGCATGCGGTAGTCCACACAGACAGGTTATTCCAACAGAATAATAAAGAATGGAATAACAGAAGAATTCATCAGGCATGCGATAGTCCGCACAAACAGGTTATTCCAACAAAATAATAAAGAATGAAATAACAACCCTTACGAATATAGAAAGAAATAACTCTCTTCATGAATACGAAAGAAATAATACCCCTTACCTTAGAAGAAAACTGGATACTGGAATAGTGAGGTAGCAGACTTCTCTTCTTCTTTCTCTCTATAATTTCTCTCTATAATAATTGCTCTATAGCTTTAGTGAATTGGTGAAAAATAATGAAGGAATGAGCTTCTATTTATAGGAAAATATAGTTTCAATAATTGCACATTTTGGGGCTCAAAATATTACAGTATACTACCTTCCTCTTTTTCTTCATTTTTAATTTAGTCTTCCAAGAATTATTAAACTTGCACCACCTCCCCTAATAGTAAATTATGTGAATTAATAGTAAATCATGTGACTCAATAGTTCTAAACATGTGAAAAAATAATTATAGTATAGTACCTTCATCTATTCCTCCATTTTTAATTTAGTCATGCAAGTATTATAAACTTGCACCAACTCCCCTAATAGTAAATCATGTAAATCAATAGTACACACATGTGAACACATAGTTATAAGAATGTGAATTAATAGCAATTAATTGCTCATTTATTCGGTTAATTACCCGATTGGTCAATATAACCTCCAGACATCAATTATTATCGAAATAAATGTCGACAGACATCAATTATTATCGAAATAATTGTCAATTTTCACTAACACCAATAATTCCCACACCATGGAAATATCAATTTCATCTTTAATCAACACGTACTTATTCATCATTAATATTATAACGCACAATATTTAACAACCAGGTCGTTCCCAGGAAAGAGGGGGCTTTCCAATAAGGATTTCTCCATATTGGCGTGTAATTAGGTGACCAAACTTCTCCTTGACAGAACTTCTAGACATTGTCAATATTGCAAATGATAATATGAATAACTTTGTCGTCTCAATTATTGATTTAATAATATAAAATATTATGCAGATGATAATCTTTGATAATAATTGAATCAATAATATGAGAGATATGATCAAGACAATTATGTGTAGTAATAATTGAGTATACCTAAGTGACTTCTTAGGTAAGCATCAATAATCAATACCGTGTGCTACTTATGCGACCCACGCGTAGACATCGTACTTTTACTACTTAGGGTAGTTCAACGGTTTTAACGGTAACACTTTCTTTAGTTATTTTTATAAAAGATAATTACGTCATTTTCTAACTACGACAATACTTTCGTTGTGGGGTCCACCAATGATTGTGCCGTCGTACGGATATTCCCCGACAAAAAAGAATATTCTATAACAACTTGTATACTTTGCAAAAATTTTCACATATCACCCTTAACTTTAACCTTTTATCAATTTAACCATTTACGAAATAAAATAATAATTATAAGAAAATTGAATACTTTCATTTCATAAAATTCGGGGTCTTACAATCTCCTCTCCTTATGAAATTTTGCCCTCAAAATTTACGTGCGTACCTGGTATGCCGAAGAGGTGAGGATACCTTGACTTCATTTCAGATTCTAACTCTTGAGGTATAACCTTTGAGTGTCGAATATGATCATTCTTATCCAAGATTTTAACATGTATCTACTCATACATTAAATCTTTTGCTATCTCATCTAGTTTTAATTTAATAAAGTGGTTCGGGTCGTCCACATATTTACGTAACATCGATACTTGAAAAACTTTATGAACATGCGACATACTTGGCTGTAAAACGAGTCTATAAGCCACAGTTCCTACTCAATCGAGGATTTCAAATGGGACAATTAAATCGAGGGTTAAGATTTCCTCTCTTCATAGACTCTTGCTTTTAGAATAACGCCCTCTTGAACCTTCTTCTTCGTATTTATCAGCTCCGGGTCTGTAGCTTGAGCAACTTTTAACTTTATCGATTAAAGTCGATTCTACTCGTATATTCTTTATCTTCACGTGGGTCCCTAGAGTCTTTAACTCTATCTTCATCACTTGTAAGTTATACAAAATGGGTTTTTGTGTTAATAACATCGCACTCGTAAATGCATACAATCTTCTATTCAACGCGTCAGCTCCCACGTTCGCTCTTCCATAATGATATTGAATCGTATGATCATAATCTTCAACAGCTCGAGCCAACGTCTTTGGCGCATGTTACATTCATTTTGGGTGAAGAAAAATGTTTGAGGGTTTTAGAAATGGGTTTTGTACTGGGGTCAATACAAAATTCAATTTCACGCTCTGGGGTAGGCCAAGAAGTCTTCAAGAATACGTCAGGAAATTTATTAACGATGGAAATATCATTCAAAACTGTGACTCTCATCCCAAGACTTTTATAGCACGTCACATTGATACCTATCAACTTGCCATCGTCATTCACAATGTCGCCTTCAGAAAGTCTAGCTTCGGTGCATTCCACACAAGGAAGTCAACAACGAAAGGATCGGGGCTCTTTACTTATGGCTTGATATGACAATGATTGACTTTAGTGGTTTGGTTGCTTGAATTCGCATAATAGGTTGGTTAAGAATATGAAAGCTAACAACCTTACAAAAAGCATTATGAGTAGTTAACCAATCGATTCCTAAAATCACATCAAAGGCAAGTATTTTCTAAGAGATAAGATTGACAGGTAATGTGAAAGTGTCGATTTGAACCAAACAAGATTTATAAACAGTGGAGGTAATGAAGGTTTCTCCTAACGAAGTTTCAATCAATAAGTCAAAGTCTAATCTCTCTGGAGTCAATTTAAACGTTGAGCACAAGCAAGAGAGATAAAAGAATGGGTAGAACCGGTATCTAATAAGGTATAGACTTCGCAAGAATTTATAATTAACTAACTCGTGCTAACTTCGTTCGGGTTACTCACTTTTTGATAAGTCACAAAAAATGCTCTTCTTGAAACCACCGACTTTGTTTTGTCTGTATCCGCCTTTGGTGCCACCGTCCCAGCTGGACTTGACTTTGGTGCATGATAAAATCGGGCTAAATGACCTTCTCTTCCGCAATTAAAACACACTTTGGACTTCTGCGTACAGTTTGGACTGATGTGTCCCTCCCCTTCGCATTTGTAACATATGACCGACGCTCGTTCTCCTTCCTTAACAACAGGTGCTGGTGCTGACGTCTTTCCATCATTATTGAATTTCCTCTTCTTGAAACTTCCACTTCTATTATCTTGGCCATGATTACCACCGAAGTGGTTACCATTTCTGGCATGATAATTTCCTCCACGATGGTTATCATTGTTCCGATGACTGTTGCCACCAGTACGATTATTATCGTGTTGTTGCTCGTTATCCTTTGGTTGGGCTGGCTCATTATCACGCTCCAATAACTGAGTCCTATTCACTACATCTGAATACAAACACAATTTGTGAGAAATAAGGTATTGACGTATTTCGGGTTTCAAACCTCTTAGAAACATTCGCGTCATTCGCTCCTCATTATCGACCAAATGGGAAGCAACCGGGATAACTCCGCAAATTTAGCCTCGTATTGCGACACGGTCATATTATTTTGCTCCTACTTGATAAACTTCGCCTCCTTCATGTGACGAATACATTCGGGAAAGTACTTGTCGTTGAACAGCTCTTGGAACTTCTCCCAAGACATCTTGGGTGCGTCAGGCTGGGTACGTTTTATAGATTCCCACCAGTAATCTACTTCTTCACGCAACATAAAGGTGGAAAAGAGAACCTTTTGCTCCTCGGAGCATCCCAAGACATCAAATATCTTGGTGATCTGCTTTAACCACGTCTCCGCCTTAAGTGGTTCTGGCTTTCCCAAAAACTCCGGTGGTCCCAGCTCCTTGAACTGCTTAGCGGTGATCGACCGTGGGTTGCCATTATTTTCACCTACATTTTGAATAGGAGTCTCTCCCACCTGATGTTGCATGAATTGCATAAAGCCTCTGAACATCCCATCATTCATCATCTAATCGGTGTTGTTTTTTACCTGAGGATTATTGTCTTCCTGTTGCACATTATCCTGGATATTGCTCGTTGGTGACTCAACGGTCTCATGTGCTTCATTGCTTATCTCAACATTTTCGGATGCCATTTTCAAATACTGCCACAAAACAAGGGTTAATTAACATATCACATATTATCCCTATACTCTGACCGACCAATTAAATACCAAATAAACTTAGGTAGGTCATACTAGCGAAGGAATTCTCCATCTCTCCCCTCGTAGTTCTTGTCTCACATCTCAGCCAGGGATCATATCCCTAAGCTTTGATACCAACTGTGACATCCCCAAAACAAGTATACATCACCCATCTTGAGTCGCCTGATACATAGTACAAAATACAAATACAACTTAATTATACAACTGTCATGTAAAATACGACAAAATATACTCTAAGAGTTTTAATACGAATATTATCATCTAGACAATATCCACACTCAATGGAGTCCTCATTACATTTATTAACACACTATTTCACATAATAGTGAGGACTACTAAAGCAACCATCTGGACCATCACTCCGTTCTCCGACTAGTCCCAGCTATATTCTCATTTCCTGAAGAGAACAATGAAGAAAAGGGTGAGCTCAACTAGCCCAGTAAGAAATATTATGACTAAGATAATGCAGAATAAATTATCCTTAGCCTTCAACAGTATAACAACTGATAGAATATAATAGACAACAAGTTTTAGATCAACAACTACAGTGGAATCCACATAGACAGGTTATTCCAACAGAATAATAAAGAATGGAATGAATACAAAGGATCATTCACCATTCTTGCGGTAATCCACATAAACAGGTTATTCTAACAGAATAATAAAGAATGGAATAACAGAAGAATTCACCATGCATGCGGTAGTCCGGGTAGACAGGTTATTCCAACAGAATAATAAAGAATGGAATAACAGAAGAATTCACCATGCATGCAGTAGTCCGTGTAGATAGGTTATTCCATCAGAATAATAAAGAATGGAATAACAAAAGAATTCACCATGCATACGGTAGTCCGCATAGACAGGTTATTCCAACTGAATAATAAAGAATGGAATAACAGAAGAATTCACCAGGCATGCGCTAGTCCGCACGGACAGGTAATTCCAACAGAATAATAAAGAATAGTATAACAGAAGAATTCATCAGGCATGCGATAGTCCGCACGGATAGGTTATTCCAACAGAATATTAAAGAATGGAATAACAGAAGAATTCACCAGGCATGCGGTAGTCCGCACAGACAAGTTATTCCAACAGAATAATAAAGAATGGAATAACAACCCTTATGAATATTGAAAGAAATAACTCTCTTCATGAATATGAAAGAAATAATACCCCTTACTTTAGAAGAAAACTGGATACTGGAATAGTGAGGTAGCAGACTTCTCTTCTTCTTTCTCTCTATAATTTCTCTCTATAATAATTGCTCTATAGCTTTAGTGAATTGGTGAAAAATAATGAAGGAATGAGCTTTTATTTATAGGAAAATATAGTTTCAATAATTGCATATTTTGGGGCTCAAAATATTACAGTATAATACCTTCTTCTTTTTCTTCATTTTTAATTTAGTCATCCAAGTATTATCAAACTTGCACCACCTCCCCTAATAATAAATCTTGTGAATCAATAGTAAATCATGTGACTCAATAGTTCTAAACATGTGAAAAAAAATAATTACAGTATAGTACCATCATCTATACCTCCATTTTTAATTTAATCATGCAAGTATTATAAATCTTGCATCAACTCCCCTAATAGTAAATCATGTGAATCAATAGTATACACATGTGAACACATAGTTATAAGCATGTGAATTAATAGCAATTAATTGCTCATTTATCTTGTTAATTACCCGATTGATCAATATAACCTCCAGACATCAATTATTATCGAAATAAATATCGATTTCCACTAACACTAATAATTCCCA
This sequence comes from Panax quinquefolius, assembly GCA_020205615.1. Classification (NCBI taxonomy): domain Eukaryota; kingdom Viridiplantae; phylum Streptophyta; class Magnoliopsida; order Apiales; family Araliaceae; genus Panax; species Panax quinquefolius. The sequence continues at coordinate 92,391,365 of CM035159.1, forward strand.
CACCATGGAACTATCAATTTCATCTTTAATCAACACAAACTTATTCATCATTAATATTATAACGCACAATATTTAACAACCAGGTCGTTCCCAGGAAAGAGGGGGCTTTTCAATAAGGATTTCTCCATATTGGCGCGCAATTAGGTGACCAAACCTCTCCTTGACAGAACTTCTAAACATTGTCAATATTGCAAATGATAATATGAATAACTTTGTCGTCTCAATTATTGATTTAATAATATAAAATATTATGCAGATGATATTGTGATAATAATTGAATCAATAATATGAGAGATATGATGTAGCAATTATTGTAGCAATAATTGAGTATAACTAAGTGACTTCTTTTGTAAGCATCAATAATCAATAACGTGTGCTACTATGAAACCACGCGTATTACTGTACTTTTACTACCGGGTAGTTCAACAGTTTTAATGGTAACACTTTCACCGTTATTTTTATAAAAAGATAATTTTTTCATTTTCTAACTACGACAATACTTCCATTGTGGGGTCCACCAATGATTGTGCCGTCGTACGGATATTCCCCGATAAAAAAGAATATTCTATAACAACTTGCATACTTTGCAAAAATTTTCACATATCACCCTTAACTTTAACCTTTTATTAATTTAACCATTTACGAAATAAAATAATAATTATAAGAAAATTAAATACTTTCATTTCATAAAATTTGGGGTCTTACACTTTCCCCTCCTTATGAAATTTCTCCCTCGAAATTTACGTACGTACCTGGTATGCCGAAGAGGTGAGGATACCTTGACTTCATTTCAGATTCTAACTCTTGAGCTATAACCTTTGAGTGTCAAATATGATCATTCTTATCCAAGGTCACGGCAAACGCTCTCCCTTAAACTACCGGCTTTGACTTTTCTGGGACGGCCTTTGGTGCGTCCATCCCAGCTGGACTTGTCTTCGGTGCATGACAAAATCAGGCTAGGCGACCTTCTCTTCCATAATTATAACACGCTTTGGACTGCATCGCGCAGTTTGGACTGATGTGTCCCTCCCCTCCGCATTTGAAGCATATGATAGGTGGTCGTTCTCCTTCCTTAACAACGGGTGCTGGTGCTGACGTCTTTCCATTATTGTTGAATCTCCTCTTCTTGAAATGTCCACTCTTATTGTCTTGGCCATGATTACCACCGAAGTGGTTACCATGTCTGGTTTGTTGATTCCCTCCACGCTTGTTGTCACCGCTTTGATGACTGCTACCACTGGTATTATCATTTTTCCGGTTACTCTCTCTTGGTTGGGTTGACTCATTATCGCGCTCCAATAACTGAGTCCTATTCACAACATCTGAATACAAACACAGTTTATGAGAGATAAGGTATTGACGTATCTCGGGTTTTAAACCTCTTAGAAATATTCACATCATTCTCTCCTAATTATCAACCAAATGGGAAGCAAACCGGGACAACTCGGTAAACTTGGCTTCGTAGTGCGACACGGTCATGTTGTTTTGCTCCAGTTTAATGAACTCTACCTCTTTCATGTGACGAATACTTTCTGGAAAGTACTTGTCATTGAACAGTTCTTGGAACTTCTCCCAAGATATCTTGGTCACGCGGCGAGTTGAGTACGCTTTACTGATTCCCACCAAGAATCGCCCTGCGCATAACATAAAGGTGGCAAAGGGAACCTTTTGCTCCTCGAAGCATCCCAAGACATCAAATATCTTGTTGATCTGCTTTATCCACATCTCCGCCTTAAGTGGTTTTGGTTCTCGAAAAAACTCCGGTGGTCCCAACTCCTTGAACTGTTTAGCAGTGACCGTCCGAGAGTTTCCAGTGTTTCCACCTGCATTTCGGACATGAGTCACTCTTTCCTGATGTTGCATGAATTGCAGAAAGCCTCTGAACATTCCATCGTTCATCATTTGGTCAGTGTTGTTATTTGCATGAGGATTGTTGCCTTCCTGATGCACATTACCCTGATTGTTGATCTGTGGAGACTCAACGGTCACCTATGCTCTATTGCTATTCTCAACATTCTCAGATGTCATTTTCAAATACTGCCACAAAACAAGGGTTAATTGACATGTCACATATTATCCCTATACTCTGACCGACCAATTAAATACCAAATAAACTTTGGTAGGTCATACTAGCGAAGGAATTCCCCGTCTCTCCCCTCCTAGTTCTTGTCTCACATCTTAGCTAGGGATCATATCCCTAAGCTTTGATACCAACTGTGACGCCCCCAAAATAGGTATACATCACCCATCTTGAGTCGCCAAATATATGGTACAAAATTCAAATACAACTTAATAATACAATTATCGTGTAAAATACGACAAAACATAAACAGAGAGTTTTAATACGAATATTGTCTTCTAGACAGTATTCAACTCAAATGGAGTCCTCAATACATTTATTATCACACTATTTTATAGAATAGTGAGGACTACTAATGTTATCATCTGGACCGTCACTCCGTTCCCCGACTAGTCCCAACTACGTTCTCATTTCCTGACGAGGACAATGAAAGCAAAAGGGTGAGCTCAACTAGCCCAGTAAGAAATATTATGACTAAGATAATGTAGAATAATTTATCGTTAGCCTTCAACAGTGTTAAACTGAAAAAATATAACAAACATCAAGTTTAACTGCAGCGGAATAAGTAATCCATTAGAAGAGTCAAGTAGAGCATAAAATCTACTATTTTCTATGATTTAAAAGGTTTTTCATCACTTTTATCACTGAGACTCGGCTTAATAAATAATCCACATCATCGAATCACCCCTGCACTACGGCCAATGATATTCTTTAGTATCACGACCACAAATTATCCATGCACTACGGGCCAAGGCTATTCGTGTATTCATCAATGGTCATGATCATGCCAACAACTATCCCTCAATGCACTACGGGCCAATGAGGACTTTTACCACATCATTTGTAACATTACGGTCATGATTATACCGAATAACCCCTGGTCACAATCATACCAAGTCCATCTATGCACTACAGGCCACAGATAACTTTCAACAGAATATAAATATGAGGATGATGACAATGATATAAGAATTCAATAAAACAAGTTCAAGGATAAACTTTTAAAGATTTATAATTTAATTTATCCAGAAATTAATAACGTCCAAATTGTCAATATGATATTGCTTTGTGGAGTAAAATTCAACAATAATATTGTACCAAAAATAATTTGGACCGAAAATGAATCAATTTTTATCATGAATAGTACCCCGGGTGAATAGTACTCGAGTGAATAGTACTCTATGAATAGTACTTCAGGAATAGTAACCTCTTGAATAGTACTCCAGCATAAAAAAGTTAAAACTTATCAAGAATGCTCAGAATAATATTTTCATGAAAAGATACTGGATGAAGCGCAAATATCAAGGATATTCTACTAATTTCATGGAGTATAGAAGCCAAAACTTTAACAAAACGAGTATAGAATTTGAAATCTGAAACGAAATAATATTACTTACATACTACAGAGTATGGAAGAAAATATTATTTCAAGCGAATATTGAACAAAAATAACATCTCTTACCTTGAAAAGAAGAGTATTCCAACTGGTATAACAGGGATATTCTTGAAGAAATACGCTCAAGATTATGGAAGAAGAATTCTCTGATTCTGGTGTGATTTTCAATTCTAACTAAGCACCCTATTTATAGGAAAATGCTAGAACGTTATAGGAGACTAAATTAATAAAATATTAATTTAATTTTTTTTTCTACGCATGCTTATTTGAAAATTTTCAGCCACCACAAGTGCGGCCCACTAAAATCAGCTACCTTTCCCAACAACCAAAAGTGGGGCCCACCATATTTTAATAAAAATCATTTTATTTTCCGAAACTTCAGTAATTCATAATAAATAGCTCTTTTATCAGAAAAATACAAATTTTATGTCCATTCCACACGAAATCGAATTCTCTACAACTTTGTAGCTTTAAGTTTTTCCAAATTCCAGACAGAAAATACCCGAAATCCACAAACGAATGATTTTCAACACCTCTTAAAATTCATAATAAATCATATGCTTATTTTTAACGGGTCAAAATTTGTGGACATATACTCAACTTATATATGTATAACATATCCAAAAATCACAACAATCCAACGGTCAAATCAAAATTATAACTCACGCAATAGAGCTTTAAGAACACCGATTTGATTTTTTAATACCTCTAATCCGACAAAATACTGATAAAATACCTCAACATTAATTCCTTAATTTATAACCACATAAAATAAATAAATCCATCATTTATATCCGCATCGAATAAATATTTTCTTATCAATAATTAATTATTCACAAATAATATCACAGAATCACAATAATGACAACCAGGCAGTTCCCAGGAAAGAGGTGGCTTTCCGATAAGGATTTCTCCTTACTGGCGCGCAATTAGGTGACCAAACATCTCCTTAACAGAACTTTCTAGACATTGCCAATAATGCTATCTAATAATATTATTCAAATAATATGAATTATTGATTTGATAATGGGAAATATCATGCAAGTTGACAATTATTAAAACAACAATAATATAAAATATCAACGCAACAATTATTGAATCAATAAAATAAAATATTGAGCAGTAATTATCGTAATAATTATTAAGCAAAACTGAGTGACTTCTCACGTAAGCATCAATAATCAATCTAGTATTGCTACTATACAACCCACGATATTCTTTGTACTTTTACTACCGGGTAGTTCAACAGTTAACGGTAAAACTTCCGCCGTTATTTATATAAAAGATATTTTTGTCATTTTCTCAATCCAACAATAATTTTATTGTGGGGTCCACCAATGATTATGTCGTCGTACAAATATTCCCTGTTAAAACGAATATTCTCTAACCAATCAAATATAATATAACAACTTGCGTACTTTGCAAAATTTATAAATATTACCCACAACTATAACATTATATTAAATTCACTCCATAATATTCAAAAATGATATTTATAGAAAATTTATCTTTATTCATAAAAGTCGGGGTCTTACAATTTTTTTCTTCTCCTTCTTGCTCGGAGCTGCACACGATTTGTTGCTTTTGGCTCCCATTTGATCAATTTGGATTTTAAGCTTATCTTGTTCTTCCATTGTTTCTATTAATGTTTTTCACAATTGACTATTTAGCAGCTTTTCTATTTCCCACAGTTTTTCCAGAGAAGAAATCTTGTTCCTCAGATTCTGCACATCCGTTGATGCTTGATCAGCTCCAACTTCAGTGTCTGAATCACTATCTGTCAGTTCCACCATTTTCGGATCTGGTATTACGTTTTCCACAATAACCACCTCCTCCGAGGTTACTTTCACTTTGAGCCTCTATTTCAGCTATTGGCTTTGATATTGGCTCCTTCTTTACAATCCAAGGGTATCCTAATCCTTTTCCACCTGACATCTACACATAAATTAACCTGATTAGCATATAATATATACACACAACACATAATAGTTTTATATAAATTATCTTTTATTTGGTTTGACGATGAATTTATTCAATTCATCTCCTTTTAAACTCTTTATGAGTTATTTGTATTTTTAACGTTTCCCTCTGTTCTAAGGTTATAGCCTAAGGTCTATCCCACCTAAGGTTTCTAACCCTAAAGCTCTGATACCAACTTATGATGCCCCTAAATTCAAGTACTTAAAACCCAAACTCGGTGCTTCACGATATCATTTCTATGAGCGGAATAATACTAATAATAACAATAATATAAATACCAAACTTAATTTATATATATCAGAGTTTAATCCCCGGTACGCGACCTTTAAACATTCATTACATGATAGATAATATATATCATTGTCTTAATAATGTCAAACTATTACATAAGATAGCATAGAAATCATTCAGCAACCTTTCCTTTTCCCTTGTTCTTAGCAGAGTTTTCAGGTTGTTCACACTTAGCTGAAAAACATTTAAATTAAGCAAGGATGAGCATTTGATTTCCCAGCAAGTAATAGCAATAATAAAAATTAGCTGAAAGGATTAAATATTTTCTTTGAACGACACTTCTACAACGAATCAATAATTATGAAGTAAGGTGAACCAATAATAACAACATATCAATTCTATATCAAAATTTTGAAACTACGTACTGACTATAAATGGGGATCAATCGACAGACTATGAACATTGTTTTCTATTTTCGAAAAGGTTAAATAGAACTTCATCTGTAAACCTTCATAACTTACAGGCACGGGGTTGATCAGCCTGCACTACAAAAAAATGGGGCTTCAGCAACAACCGATTTTCATTGCTAAAGGTGCCAAATTTTGTTGCTAAAGGTTTTTGGCAACGATTTTACCGTCGTTGCGTCTTTCGTTGCGCAATGAGCATTGTTAATTGTTTCGCAACGAACGTATTTTTTTCGTTGCCAAAAGTAATACATTTTGCAACGAAATTTGGCTTTCGTACAGATACATCGATCCTTTAGCAACAAAATGTATTGTTGCAGAATAATTAAAATTTCGTTGCTAAAAATCCCATTTCGTTGCAAAAGGCTGCTAATTGGCAACGAAATGAACTCTTTTTTTGCAACGACCATGCATTTTCGTTGCTAATTGACACCATTTTGCAAACGACATTTTTGTTGCGATAAATTATAAAATTGTTGCCTAAGCTTGCTTTCGTTCATGAATGTAAAATTTTTAGCAATGATTTTCGATTCTTGATTATATTATTTGGCAACAACATTATCTTTGAAACTAGGGGTGCTCATCGGTAAAAAACCGAGGCAGATCAAAAAAAACCGAACCCGTCTTAAGGCGAAAAATCCGAAAAATCAAGAAGCAAAGCAGAATGCAAGAATAACTTTGTTTGATGCTGGGTTTATACACAATCGATCACTGGAATTTTTTGGTTCGGTTTTTGATTATACCGATAATTAAATAATTTTTTTATATTAACAAATTTAATATAAAAAGCATTTCTTCTTTGATTTACAATAATATATTAACAAATAATTGGTACAAAATTCTATCAGATTGTATAATGTTATGGGCCAATTATTGCATAATGTTATGGGCCAATAATATATTAACAAATAATTGGATTGTATTGTATAATGTTATGGGCCAATTATTGCATAATGTTATGGGCCGATAATTTTCGGTTTTTTTGGTTTTTTAGTATATGCAGAAATTCAAAATTTTCATTACCGCTACTTAGCATCAGAAAAGTATAAAAAAATCGGAAAAAATCTTAAAAAAAAAATCGAAGAAAAAAACAGATCTGCAAGCATCTGGGTTTCAACCGATTCGATAAAAAAAACCGAAAAACCGAATTTTTTGAGCACCCCTAGCTGAAACAGCAACAAAAATGTTTGTTGCTAGTTATTTTTTAATAGCAACGAAAGTTATCGATTAGCAACGACATTATATGTTGCCGTTTTTTTATATGTTTAACAAAAGTTGATATGATTTGCAACGATAAAAAATGTTACCTTTTATTTAGTATTAGCAACAATATCATCTCCGTTGTTATTAGGTTAATTTTTCGTTGCCAAATATTATATTTTTAATGTCATTAGCAACAAAAATTTGTTGCTAAATGTATAAAAAATTGTTACTATATTAAAACTTGTTCAATACTTTGGTAACGAATTATATTGATTCCAAATCAAAATTTGACATTCTTTTTGTGTACCTGGCTGGCTCAATGTCCCCATAGCAAATAATAACAAAAATACAAAAAACTAAAATATTATTAACTTAATAAAATCATCCACTACATAATGTCAAATTAACCATCTAAAACTACCACAGTTCTTCAATCAAAGTATATAGATATATAGAGAGAGTACACTTCATAATTTCGTCCCTTATCTTCCGTAAACGTAGCACAAAAATTTGATACCCAGCATTGTAAGGCAGGTCATAGAAGCAGTCTTCCTGTACATATTTAAAAATAATAGTTGTCAGAAAAATGAAGTAAATAGGTCACCAGAGGCACTTAGAGCCAAAATCAATACACAAAGTCAACAATGTTATGTTATTTTCTTACTAATCAAGGGACATGGAAGAAGGTAATACCCTTTTTATTGACTACCAAATTAATATCCAAATTAACCATCTGTGAGGTCAACACATAGCAAATAGTGTAATAGATAGGGTTTTAGTGACACATTAGTGCATACATAAATAGCAAATGAAAAGGATTTCTATGGAGCATTAACAATCACAGAAGCTATGAACTTTTAGGGTCTTATGAAGCCCATGAGACATGCCCTAAAAATTACTTCTAAAAAAAATTAAAAGATCTTTAATTTAAAGTACTTGCTTTCTTCTTTCTCTCTTTTCTAGTCCATCTTATCCGACATCTCCATTAGGGAGCATCAATTGATATATCATGGTAATGACTCAAATATCCTACAGGTTTGGGTACCTTGTAGGTCCACACCTTTCAATTATTTTGTTATGGTGATTCGATTCTTAATTTCATAACCTACAAGATCTTGAAGTTTAAAATTTTTATCAAAACAACATTATTTTCACGTGCACGTAAAAAATTTCCAATTTTTTCAGCAAGAGCCCCATACATAATTTCTATTAACATTTCTCTTCAGCTACAGCTTAGACGACTCATAAATCTAAGGAGAAGTCATAGCAAGAAAAACAACCATGAACTTTTGTAAATCCAATGGTTAGACCTTGAACTGTTCATATGGTGATTTATATAAGCAAGCATGCAATGCAATAAAAATTTGACCTGAAAGTACTCGTCGATTCCGTATTCCAGTTCGAACAGAGATCCATTCATCATTAGTTTCAACAAGTTTCGCAAGATCGTCATTAGAAACCTTTAAATTTGGTACTGCAGAACCACATCCAACTAGTTTGCAGTCTTTACTATGGAGCCTGTAAAGATATGCTATCAAAATCAGAATGGAAAAAGGAAGATTCTTTTAATCACTTGCCAATTCTTGACCAGCCTCGTGCCAACAGGAAAAGGGAAATATGAAAAAGCAGCAATAACTACAATCCTTAAACCTAAAGAAAAAAATATAACGAGCAATGAGACCTGAGTCAAAGCTGCTCAAACAAAAATATTCGGCACAGCTTCTAAAGCACTACAAATTTGCACAATCACAGGTAAGGTACTAATTGTCTACCTTGTCAAATACATAGAAAGATAACAAATAAATAAGCATGTATTCATTCAGATTTTGAGTAGTAAAATTGAAATACACTGAAGATTTTGATTTGTATGAAAGCTAGAAGTAGTTGGCAAGGCATGCACACATTTCAGCAATTTCATTGACACCAAATTTAACATATTTAAGATACTTGGAAACGAAGCTCAATTAAGGCTCAATCTTGCTGAAAATCTTATCTGCAAAGACAAACAGGGAAAACCAAAACACTCAGAAACAGCCATTGAAAAACAAATAAACTTGTGTTTCTAGAAAAGAAAACAAGAAAAAGCATGAAACTCATAAACAAAAGGTACGTATATATTCCCCAATAACTAGATATGAGCCTGCAAGGTGGAAGAATCTTCAAAGAATACACTACAAATTTTACAGCAATATTTCCTTGAAACTAAAAACAAGTGTGGCTAACTGACGCAATAGATTAAGATAATATTTAACAGAATCATTATGACAACATATTTTTTAGATGGCTTGCTGAAAAATCCTACAAAATAATAAGGCATTAAGAAAAATCTTTTATAGTTTTAAAGACAACGATAAGCAATGAATATAAATTTCCATGATGGTTGAAAAGGGTAGTTACAGCGAGATGTTAAATTATCTCCAACCGCAAACATATAATGTCCATCTTTGTCATCTTCTCTCCATGGGGGAGAACCATTTCGAGCCACTGGTTCTTGCAAATTGTCATGATATTAAAATGTTACATCTTGAGGTCAATGGACAAAATATGAGGATTAGACCCACCCCACCCCACCCCACCCCACCCCACCCCACCCCACCCCAACCCAAAATTCCCCCGGCACAGGCAGACCTGATTGCTTATAGTTATAAAAGATATATATACTACCTTAGATAAAAACTGCTAAACATGCGACAGTTTTCATGTCAAAACTGCATATTTAGAAACTAGTGTCTTTACCTCTAGTAACGCCCAAGCTAACTATTCCAGAGTGTTTAAGCATAGACTGAAAGTTTAAATCAACTCTTCAGAAACTCACCTCTGCCTTTTTGTCCTGCAAATAAAGTTATGTACATAAGTTGAGCACCTAGAACTCTAGTATGTTGTTAAAGCAATGAGCTTTTGATCCACTGATGACTTGGTCCTCTACATATCCAGAATGAATTTCCCTGTGATGATTGATGTTACCAAAATTATGCATCCGATGAATGGTTTTAAATTAGTTGAAATGGATGTTGTGTCGTTCACAGTTGGAGGGCTTTCTCCGAAACCAGTTGGAGGAATTTCACCAAAACCTATTGGGAAGCCTGGTGGAGGGTTGCTTCCATTTAACACTGTTGGAGGAGAAACTGAGCTGCAAAAAGTTGAAAGAACAAAGGTGATGGCAAGTATTAGTTTCTTACTAAGCAGGCTATAGAAGCTAAGGTAAAAGGAGGGTAGGAGAACCTATTTTATTGGGGTTTTTTTCCCAGGATTAGGAGGTCTGAACAAGTTTCTCTCATTGATAGGAAAATGAGAATTTAAGCTTTTTTTTCCCTTTGAATTTTTTTCCCTCTCACTAACTCAACCAAACAGGAGGGAAAAGATAGCTCCTTGTCCATATGCATATACATATCAGTCTTCCTATCCTTCCTGTCATCCTCCTAACCGATTAGACCAAACAGTATCAAGGTTTAATGCTTTAATAATTGTGAAGATAGTAAACCTGCCCAAGAAATAGCAAAGGATATAAAACGTTACCCAGGAACTACAGCCCCTCCATTTGATGCCGTTGTTGGCGTTGGAGACACTGGCGTCAGATTCACTGGCGTTGGAGAAACTGGTGTCGGATTCACTGGTGTAGGTGATGAAGATGACGACGACGACAGGTATGTGCAAGAACCAGTGCCTATACATAATTTGGAAAGGGTATACGTTTTGGCCTTCTATAGCAGAAATGTACAATATCCATATTTAAGAAACAAAATTGAATTGACTGTGAAAACTTTCACACTTACTTGGATTGATGTTGGTTATCATGGGGGAGTACAAATTGTCATGATTAAAATGTTACATCTTGAGGTCAATGGACTATAGTGTTTATGGAGACTATGAAATTTATTAAACATTGATCTAATATGAATATTTAAGAAATTCTAAGGAATTGAAAAGAATAACAGAGTATCCAATGGATCTATCAACCGAGCATTGGGGGGAAATATATATCACATTATGTCAAGTAAACAAAGTACTCTTATGTTGGAAAAGAAAAATTAGTGATTATCAGCATATTCTTTTATCAACCAAATGATGAAAAAGAGTTAAATATTAGATGGAATCTGTGTATCTTCTGGTCCACCACAACATTCTAGTAAATCTAGGTTGATGAAATTTCTCTTTGCATATTAGGACTGATTATAGTAACCTCAAGAGTAAAGCAGAAAAGAGAAACCGGATTTGTGTCTTGACATGGAATAGTTACATCATCAATTAAGAAGATCTTAGGCAGATCCGTCTGGTTTGAAATGTAAATAAGTGATGTCGGGGCAAAGGACTGAATAAATGCAGGTTATTTTAACTAGTGCTTTGACAAATATGAGCCTCTGTATCCATACTTCTCAAGTGTCTCAACAAATTTGTCTTTAAATTTCTTACCACCTGGCCATTTTACCTGTTGAATGCAATAGCAAAAATTTAGAAATGAAGAAAGCACCATCTATGATATAATATAGTTAGTTGATCCATCAACAATTTTCTAATTTAGAGCAGCCATTTTCTTCTTTCTAAATATTTTGTAGCGGCATTGAAGGAAATATGTTACCCACATGCTGGTTGATCAGTACTGGGTTTTTAATCTCTGGATATATTCCAACTACTCTGGGTGCATCCAGTGCAATTGAAATAAACTCTTCAAAAGTAATGAGAGAAAATTTTCCTGCAGAGCATTGAACAAAGAAATTGATTATAACAATTGTTTATGACTGGAAAATATACCATAATATTTATCAATCACTAAAAGGGAATAGCATGCCGTAAGTAAAAAGATATACTAAAGTTAGTAATCATTAAGTTCTTGTACTTTCTTTAGAGAATGTAGAATGATTATTTCCGGTTTGATTTACATCGACTTAAATTACTTCATTAAGTTCATACTAATTAATCATGTTTATTACAAAAATGAGTAAATCGGCACGAGGACTTTGATATGTTAATGAAGCAAATATAAAAAGAAATAGCTCCAACTGTGATGAATCCAGTTCAAAAAGATATTACTCTAGACAGAGAGTGATTGGGCTAAGGCTGTTTTCTACATATTAAAGAATAACTTTCATATGATAAAAACTCAGAATAAGAACAAAGATACCATTACCAGCTTTTGAAAATCAGAACATAAACTGCAGAACTTGCTTTCATAGAAATCAATGAACCAGAATTCCCAAAGATCAAATCTTTGGGCACCATTTACAGTCATAAATTCAAAATGAATAGAATTGAAAGTTAATCCAAATGGAAAATCATAAATATTCCCTAGAAAATTGGTTAAACAAATTTTCTTTTCTTATAAAATAGAAATTAACATATAAATACACAACATATATGTGCATACATATTATATAATTATAGAGAGAGAGAGAGAGACCTTGACATCGTGAGTGGCTCTGAGGTGCAAACTAGGACCAAGGTCAAACGAGCCCTTAACAAGAGAATTCTGCTCCTCGACATCGTAATCGAGTGAAAGATACTTGGAAACGAAGCTCAATTGAGGCTCAGCCACTTCTCCCTTTCTGTTGTTCTGAAACGTTAGCTTCAGTTTCGCCAGATTCTCCAACAACTTGCACGATATCTTGTGAAAATACACCGAGTTGTCACTGTCAAACTCTGACGTCACCCTGAGGGTCGGCCGCGTAGCAATTATTGACGCTAATCGTCCACCTCCGCCGCCGCGAACTCCGACGGTGGGTTGTGGTGGCTGGACGCCTCTTCAATTTTAGGTTTCCAAAGTCAAGATCCCCAATTTTTTGTCGACTGGACTTGGAAAAGTATATTAGGAGAAAGACAGAATTGCCTAAATTATATTTAACTTTCTCAATTACGTAGAGTCTCTTATTAATCACTAAATTCTTTGACGAATTTATCTTTTATTGTATTCAGATATATTATATATATTATTAAAATAGGAGAAATTTGGGTAAATTTTGAATTTGAGTTATATATTTAATATTATTTATAAGTATTTTATAATAAACATACATTAAAAATTAAAATTCATAAAAATAAATTCAAATTTCAAAAATATAACTAAAATATTAAAATTAATTATTATTTTTATTTTTGAAAATTAATATAACTATTATTTATATTATGAAATTATTAAATCTAGGCTTAAATATAAAAAAATATTAAAAAACTTCAAACATCAATTATTATTATTTTTAAAAATCCCAAATTAATATACATATTAAATAATTAAATTAATTAACAAATAAGAAAACAAACAACTAAAAGTAAAATAATTAAACAAACTAAACTAATAATAAAATTCAAACAGATCCGCCATATAAATTAAAAACTCATGTACCCGAATCAACTAATAAATTAAACCAGAATAAAAGTAATTCTAATTGGCATGCACTTCTGATTCATCACGGGTCTGCTGTCCCACAATACATGCTCAGTCTTCAATTTCTTCATCAATACCAGTAAGTCATGAATCTAAATATCCTCCATTATTATCTTAAATAATTTCAATTTCTTCATTATAATCTCAATAATTATTGCAAATATTAAATTTCTTCTTCTCTCTCTAACTTTCCACCCTTCAAAATCACAATAATTTATAAATTAGATCTGTGAGAAGCAAATAGTAGAAATACTACCGACTGAAGAATTTGCCAAGCTCTGTTGCTCTCCTAATATACCATCTTCATTGGCCTCTTAATCACTGAAAAACAAAAATATATATATTCTAACCTTTGAATCATGGGAACTTATTTAGAAACAATTTTCCCAACAAAAAATTTAAAGGAAAAATTTGATCCGAAAATAATCTCAGATTTGGAAATAAACTCAGATCAGTAAGTGAAATTAGATCTGAAAATAAACTTTTTTTTGAATTTCTCTCAGATCTATATGTATTATGTATGATGATGGAAGAGGGAAAGTTAATTAAATGAAATGACTTGAAAAATGATGGTGATGTTTAGTTGGTGAATGAGTGGGGGTGATTGTCGTGGAAGAAGAATGAAGAAGTTCTTGAATTTTTTTATTTGGTTAATTTAATTTAATTAATTTTCCAGCTCAACTTTCCCTCTCTTCCACGGTACAAAATAATCTGAGTGAACATTTTCACGTAATTTTGCCGTTAAAAATTTAACTAACTTGACGATTTTAATTATTTTGTAAAAAATTGAAAGTTCAATGAGTTGACTGTAAAAAAAATCAGTTCAATGACGCAAATGTAAATCGAACATCAGTTCAGTGACTAAAAATATATATAACCCTTTTTTAAAAAAAAGCTTTAATTTTTTTAAAAATAAAAAACTTCAACGACTACTGTTGGGAGTAAAAGCTCTCACATCTAATTTGGAAAAAACTATTGAACGCTTGAATTTTTGAAATTTTTTTTTTTGGCTAAAAATCAGAAAGGCAACCAACGTTAATAGTTATGGAGGTAGTTTAGTTAACTAATAAATTAGAATGGCTCATTGGTAGCTTAATGGCCTATTAACCCATAGGTGATATTTTTGCTTCTTATGTTATATTTTTTGTTTATTAGATAAATGCTATTACTATATATATATATATATATATATATATATATATACAAAATTTAATGTGGAGATTTAAGATGGGTATATATATATAACGTAATTATGAATTAAATTATATATATATATTTATAAATTTATCTCTAAATATTCATATAAATGTTTATAAACAAATATTCATATAAATTTATCTTTAAAATTTATAAATTTATAAATATTTCATCAAAAATTTACTTTAACGTTGAGATTTGTTTAGTTAACTAATAAATTAGAATGGCTCAGTGGTAGCTTAATGGCCCAATAACCTATAGGTTTTAGGTTCGAAACCTAACTGTGATATTTTTGCTTCTTATGTTATATTTTTTGTGTAATAGATAAATTCTATTACCATCTATATATATACCCATCTTAAATCTCTACATTAAACTAAATATATATAAAGTAACTATGAATATTTATATAACGTAACTATGAATATTTTAATATATATATATATATAAATTTATCTCTAAATATTCATATAAATTATAACGCCCCCAAAACAGGTATACATCACCCATTTTGAGTCGTCAGATACATGGTACATAAATTCAAATACAACTTAATAATATAACGAATCGTGTAAAATACTTGACAAAACATAGTTTGAGTTTAAACAAGAATATTGTCATCTGCAGACAATATCCACATTCAATGGAGTCCTCATTATATTTATTATCACACTATTCCATGTAGAATAGTGAGGACTACTAAAGCCACTTATCTTGGATCATCACTCCATTCCCGACTCGTTAAAATTTATATTCTCATTTCCTAAAAAGAAACAATGAAAGAAAGGGTGAACTCAACTAAAGCCAAGAAGAAATATTATGACTACGATAATGCGAGAATAAATTATCCTTAGCCTTCAACGAAGATAACAACCGATATAATACAATAGACAACAAGTTTTAGATCAACAACTGCATGGAATAAGCAATCCATTAGAAGAAGAGTCGAGTAGAGCATAAAATCTACTATCTTCTATGATTTAAAATATTTTTCATCAACTTTATCATTTGAGACTCAAACAACAAATAAAATCAAATTAATTTGCACCACGACCAAGGATATTCATGTAATCATCAATGGTCATGATTATATCTAGAATAATCCTCGGTCATAATCATACCAACAATCGTCCATGATGAACTACGAGCCGATGAGGACTTTCACCACATCATTCGTCACATTACGATTACCATGATTATCTTAGAATAATTCCTAGTCATAATCATACCAAGTCCATATCTATGCACGTAAGCCAAAGATGACTTTCATCATGATATAAGCGTGAGGATGATGATGTGATGGCATAATAATTGATAAAACAAGTTCGAGGATAAATTTTAAAGATTTATAATTTAATTTATCCAGAATTCAATAACGCCCAAATTTTCAACATGATACTACTTTTGTAGAGTAAAATTCAAGAATAATATTCATGTACTAAAAATAATTTGGACAGAAAAGAAATATATTTTTAGGAAATAAGTACTTGAAGAATAGTACTGCATGAATAGTACCTCGGCATGAAAAGTACCCCAAATACTCGAGTGAATAATATTCGGGTGAATAGTAATTTGGGTGAATATTAACCCGTGAATAGTAACTCGTGAATAGTACTCTGGTATGAAAAGTGCCCCAAATACCTGAGTGAATAATACTAGAGTGAATAATGGCGAGTGAATAAGTAATTGTGAATAATAACTCCGTAATGTAGAAAATACCAAATAAAATGATATTTCATGGTGAGTACAAAAGAAATGATATCTCATATGAGTATAATAGAATATACAAAGCTATGAATGGATTTTCATCCGCCGTGCGGTAATCCACGTAATGGATCATTTCTACAATTTAATAAAGAATGAATCTGAAAGGTCATTCACCGTGCATGCGATAATCCACGTAGGCAGTTATTCCAGCAGAATAATAAAGAATGGAATAACAAAAGAATTCACCAAACCACTTAGCGATAGATCAGATGAAGAGAGTTATTCCAATGAATAATAAAGAATAGAACCGGATCACGCATAATCCTTACGAGACGGGATATTCCAATGAGAATAATAAAGAATGGAATAACAGAAGAATTTCACAATATATACGGTACTTTGCATTGACAGGTTATTCCAACATAATAATAAAGAATGGAATAACAGAAGAATTTCACCATGTATATGCGGTGCCAGCATTATCTGAGTTATTCAATGAGAATAATAAGGAATGAAATAACAATAGCTCTCTTCATGAATATGAAAGAAATAATACCCCTTACCTAAGAAGAAAACTGGACACTGGAATAGTGAGGTAGGAGACTTCTCTTCTTCTTTCTCTCTCTATAATAATTGCTCTATAGCTTTAGTGAATTGGTGAAAAATAATGAAGGAATGAGCTTCTATTTATAGAAAAATATAGTTTCAATAATTGCACATTTTGGGGCTCGAAATATTACAGTATAATACCTTCCTCTTTTCCTTCATTTTTAATTTAGTCCTGCAAGTATTATCAAACTTGCACCACCTCCCCTAATAGTAAATCATGTGAATCAATAGTTCTAGACATGTGAAAATTCGAATTATAGTATAGTACCTCCATCTATACCTCCATTTTTAACTTAGTCATGCAAGTATTATCAATCTTACACCAACTCCCCTAATAGTAAATGAATATGAATTAATAGTACACACATGTGAACAAATAGTTATAATCATGTGAATCAATAGCAATTAATTGCTTATTTATCCGGTTAATTACCCGATTGGTCAATATAACCTCCAAACATCAATTATTATCGAAATAAATGTCAATTTCCACTAACACTAATAATTCAAACACAATGGTGTTAGAGTTTATGTCCTAGAGGCCAATTATTTGATATAATTGCTTAACATTTTGATATTATATTTGATTGAATAAATGAATGATTTTATTATGGTTTTATTTACCGCGTTATATAAATGTTAACATAATAAAATTCCTTAGAATAGTGATACAAATTATATAGTTTCAAGTATGTGACTTGAACATGAGATTATATAATTATAATTAGTATCATTATTCTTAAAAGTCCCTAGTCGAGTATCATTGTTGATGGGACAACAATGATGCATTGAGACTAGTATGTGGATTGACTGATGACCGAATCTCATTGGTCATAAATATATGAGATATTAAGTCAATGCATAGGTACATGTTGAAAACGATGTCTTTGAGACGGACCCGCCATGAGAATTCTTCGTGGAACATTATGCAAAGTGTCATTAGCGATTCTCACAGTGACAATGATGTAATGGTCCTCCGACCTGAAATCACTATATTACTACATGAGAATTTATGTACTTTGATATCATCAAATGTCACCGTTAATAGGTTGGACTATAAAGATGATTATTGGGTACATTATGAATCGTGTGAGGAATATGAGTGATCTAGATGGAATTTAACCCTCCTATATATTGGGGTGATATCCATAGGCCTCTTGATTGAGTAGGACTATGAAATGCATGGCCATGCTCAAATAGTGATTTGTTTCATATACTACACTCATTGATCAAGAAAACTTCAGTTAAATTATGAAGAGTATGACACATTCCATAACTTTCAAGTTTAATCTAGGATATTAAGGTTAAAAGGATTAAATTACATTGAAACATTGGTCACGAAAAGGTTGCATCGAATCATCGATCTTATTATTACTTGGGTAGCGGTGATGCATTACTAGATGCAGCTCCTTCATTTATAATTTTATAATATGATTATAAAATTATTACCAACGTAATAATAACCTATAAAGACCACACATGTAGAAACGTAATTTAAAGGGAATAAATTTAAATTTTATGGATTTAAATATATTAATATGATTAATAGTATTTAAATCATTTAATTTAAATTAAAAGGATAATTTGTATATATGTATATTAATTAAGTAAGACTTAATTAAGATATATATATAAATTTGAATTTTATGAAATTAAGTTTTGATTTGATTAATTCCTTTTAACTACTATATATATGATATATAGCAGCTACTTAGGGTTACATCATAATTAAAAAACCCTAGCCGCTCTTAGAGAGAGACTAGAGAGAAAACAGTTTCATAATCGTTCCTTTGGTGGCTAGTACCACAAGTCCCTCTTATTGCAGAATCATTCAACGGTTCATGCGGTGTTCGTGTGGATACCGTAGAGGCGCGGTTCTAATTGGATTGCGTAAAGGATTCGAAGCTATTTCAGAACTTTTTCATAATCGGTATAATATCTAAACCACTGATTTAATTTTAGTTTCTCTTGGATCCTGTTTTGGGTTTCAGAATTGCTTTGATTTATTTTCTATTTCCACTGCGTTTTGTGCCAAAATCCCTACAAATGGAACAATCAATTTCATCTTTAATCAACACGAACTTATTCATCATTAATATTATAATTCACAAAATTTAACAACCAGGTCGTTCCCAGGAAAGAGGGGGCTTTCCGATAAGGATTTCTCCTTATTAGTGCGCAATTAGGTGACCAAACCTCTCTTGTGAACTTCTAGACATTGTCGATATTACAAATAATAATATGAATAACTTTGCCGTCTCAATTATTGATTTAATAATATAATATATTATGCAGATGATACTGTGATAATAATTGAATCAATAATATAAGAGATATGATGCAGCAATTACTGTAGCAATAATTGAGTATAAGCTGAGTGACTTATCATGTAAGCATCAATAACCAATCACATGTGCTGCTCTTATGCGACCACGTGTATTCATCGTACTTTTTACTAGGGTAGTTCAGCAGGTTTTAATGGTAACACTTTCGTCGTTATTTTTATAAAAAGATAATTACATGCGTTTTTCTAACTACGACAATACATCCGTTAGGGGGTCCACCAATGATTGTGTTGTCGTCATGTGAATATTCCTGTTAAAACGAATATTCCTCGACCATCGAATATTATATAACCACTTGCTTACTTTGCAAAATTTATAAATATTACCCATAACTTTAACATTATATCAAATCCACACCATAATATTCAAAAAAAATATTTCGAGAAATTTAAATCTTTATTCATAAAATTTGGGGTCTCACAATCTCCCCTCCTTATGAAATTTCGCCCTCGAAATTTACGTACGTATCTGGTATACCGAAGAGATGAGGATACCTTGACTTCATTTCAGATTCTAACTCTTGAGGTATAACCTTTGAGTGTTGAATACGATCCTTCTTATCTAAGATTTTAACACGTATCTCCTCATACGTTAAATCTTCTGCTATCTCATTTAGTTCTAATTTAATAATGTGGTTCGGGTCGTCCATATATTTACGTAACATCGATACTTGAAAAACGTTATAAACACGCGACATACTTGGCGGTAAAACGAGTCTATAGGCCACAGTTACTACTCGATCTAGGATTTCAAATGGGCCAATTAGATCGAAGGTTGAGATTTCCTCACTTCATCAACTCTTGCTTCTAGAATAACGCCCTCTTGAACCTTCTTCTTCGTATTTATCAGCTCCGGGTCTGTAGCTTGAGCGGCTTTTAACTTTATCGATTAAAGTCGATTCTACTCGTATATTCGTTATCTTCACGTGGGTCCCTAGAGTATTTAACTCTATCTTCATCATTTGTAAGTTATACGACATGGATCTTTGTGTTAACTGTGAGACCCCAGATTTTATCAATAAAGATTTAAATTTTGTCGAAATAATTTTTAATATTATGGTGTGAATTTGAGATAATATTATAGTTGTGGGTAGTATTTATAAATTTTGCAAAGTATGCAAGTGGTTATATTATATTTGATTGGTGGGGAATATTCGGTTTAGCGAGGGGAATATTCGCAGATAACTATTTCAATCATTGGTGGACCATAACATAATTATTGTCGGATTGAAACGACAAAAATATTTTATTGAAATAACGGCGGAAGTTTTACCGTGGTTTCTTGTTGAACTACCGGTAGTAAAGTACTGATACGTGTGGTTGCATAGTAACACTGCAGTATTGATTATTGATGCTTATGTGAGAAGTCACTCGGTTTGATTCCATTATTGTCGATTAATAATATGAATTATTATAGCGATAATGACGTTTTGTTTTATTCATTATTATTAACGTAATAAAAGCGAAACATCTTTTTGTATAAAAAGAATACTTTATTAAAGTTATTCTATAAATAGAATATATTATATTTTATTATGCATAGTGTTGCGTAGTGTTTTTTGCATAGTGTTGCATAGTGTTTGCATAGTAAAATGTTTTATATAAATAGAATATATTATATTTTATTTAAAAGATTTTTCTTTAAATATGGACCGTCAGATTAAAAAGTAAATCAATACAGATAGTTCATGGATTAATTCTTATGCATTCCATTTTCCTATAAATAGAAGCTCATTCCTTCATTATTTTCTTACGAATTCATTGAAACTACAGAGAGAAATTATAGAGAGAAGCTATAGAGAAAGTTATAGAAAGAAGAAGAGTATTCTAACTTCACTACTTCTATATTAGGTTCTTTTTACGGTAAGGGGTGTTATTCTTTCTTCTTGAAGAGAACTTACATTATTCCATTCATTATCATTCTGTTGGAATAACTTTGTAAAAGTGGCATACCCTATACATAACTTTGTATCACGCGGTATACCTATACTTGGTGAAATCCTTATGTTATTCCATTGCTTATTATTACATTGGAATAACTTTGTATCATGATTTACCCTATACTTGGTGACATTCTTCTATTATTACATTGGAACATCACATGCATGTGTTTTACAGGACACGGTTTACTTTTTTATTATTACATTTGGAACATCACATGCATGTGTTTTACAGGACTGGTTCCGCTTTTTATTATTCTGTTGGAACATCACATGCATGTGTTTTACACCGGACTGGTTAAAATCTTTATCATTACATTGGAATATCCTATTCGTGTGTTTTACACAGGATCAGTTCCATCTTTATTATTACATTGGAACATCCTATCGGTGTGAATTTCACGACTTTGGTTCCGTTATTATTATTACATTGGAATAACTTTGTCTATGCAATCACCGTATGCGTGGTGATTTCTTTTGTTATTCCATTCTTTATTATACCCGGTTGGTTAAAACTTTGACTTATATACTCCATGAAATTAGTAGAATATCCTTGATATTTGCGTTTCATCCGATATCTTTTCATGGAAATATTCTTACGATCATTCTTGAATTTTACTCTCTGAAAGCGATATCGTGTTGACAATTTGGACGTTAATAATTCATGGATTAAATAATTCTTGAACTTGTTTTATTGAATTATTATGTCATTGTCATCATCCTCATGTTATATTATGTTATCTTTGGCTTACGTGCATAGATGAACTTAGTATGATTATGACCGAGGATCATTCGGTATAATCATGACTTGATATAAATGATGTGACAAAAGTCCTCGATGGTTTTGTAATGCGTTGATGGATAGTTTTTGGTATGATTATGACCGGGGGTGATTCGGTATAGTCGTGACCATTGATAATTTGATGAAAATCCTTGGCCAGGTAGTACGGGGATGATTAGATGTGGTGGTTTATTTATTAAAATTTGAGTCTCAATGATAAAATTGATGAAAACCTTTTAAAACCTAAAAGATAGTAGACTTTATTCTCTACTTGACTCTTTTAATGGATTGCTAATTTCAGCTGCAGATTAAAGCTGGTTGTCTATTGTATTTTATCGGTTTAACTGCTTTGTTGAAGGCTAATGATAATTTATTACGCATTATCTTAGTCATAATATTTCTTCTTTGGGCTAGTTGAGCTCACCCTTTCTTTCACTTTGTTCTCTTGTGAAATGAGAACATAAATTTGGAGACGAGTCGGGGAGAGCAGTAATGGTCCAGAGGATAGCATTAGTAGTCCTCACTATTCTGTGAAATAGTGTGATAATAGTTGTAATGAGGACTCCTTTTGAGTTTATATAATATCTAGTAGACAATATTTGTATTTAAACTCACAGTTTATGTCGTATTGTACACGACAGTTATATTAGTAAGTTGTATTTGAATTTATGTACCATGTAAGTGGCGACCCAAGATGGGTGACGTATACCTAATTTTGGGGGCGTCACATTAACAATATCGCACTCGTAAACGCATACTATCTTCTACTCAACACGTCAGCTACCACCTTCGCTCTTCCACGATGGTATTGAATGGTATAGTCGTAATCTTCAACAGCTCGAGCCAACGTCTTTGGTGCATGTTACGTTCATTTTAGGTGAAGAAATATTTGAGGGTTTTAGAAATGGGTTTTGTATTGGGGTCAATACAAAATTCGATTTCACGCTCTAGGGGTAGGCTAAGAAGTCTTCAAGAATACGTCAGGAAATTTATTAACGATAGAAATATTATTCAAAACTGTGACTCTCATCCAAGACTTGGATAGTACGTCACATTGATACCTATCAACATGCCATCGTCATTCACGACGTCGCCTACAGAAAGTCTGGCTTCGGTGCATCCCAAGACTTGGAAGTCACCAGATAAAGGCTCGGGGCTCTTTTCTATGGCTTTGATACCAACTGTGGCGCCCCCAAAACAGGTATACATCACCCATCTTGAGTCGCCAGATACATGGTACATAAATTCAAATACAACTTAATTATACAACAGTCGTGTAAAATACGACAAAACATAGCTGAGAGTTTAAATAAGAATATTGTCATCTAGACAATATCCACACTCAATGGAGTCCTCATTACATTTATTATCACACTATTCCATAGAATAGTGAGGACTACTAAAGCCACTTATACTTGATCATCACTCCATTCCCCGACTTGTCCCAGCTATATTCTAATTTCCTGAAGATAACAATGAAAGAAAGGGTGAGCTCAACTAGCCCAGTAAGAAATATTATGACTAAGATAATGCAGAATAAATTATCCTTAGCCTTCAACAGTATAACAATTGATATAATACAATAGACAACAAGTTTTAGATCAACAACTGCAATGGAATAAGTAATCCATTAGAAGAGTCAAGTAGAGCATAAAATCTACTATCTTCTATGATTTAAAAAGTTTTTCATCAACTTTATCGCTGAGACTTAGCTTAACAAATAAAATCAAATCATCCCTACACCATGACCAAGGATATTCATGTAATCATCAATGGTCATGATTATACCGAATAATCCCTGGTCATAATCATACCAACAACTGTCCATCAATGAACTACAGGCCAATGAGGACTTTCACCACATCATTCGTCACATTACGGTCATGATTATACCAAATAATCCATGGTCATAATCATACCAAGTCCATCTATGCACGTAAGCCAAAGATGACTTTCATCACAATATAAGTATGAGGATGATGACAATGACATAATAATTCAATAAAACAAGTTCAAGGATAAATTTTAAAGATTTATAATTTAATTTATCCAGAAATCAATAACGTCCAAATTGTCAACATTATACTGCTTTGTAGAGTAAAATTCAAGAATAATATTCATATACCAAAAATAATTTGAACAGAAAAGAAATATATTTTTTGGGTAAATAGTACTACAATGAATAGTATTTGGGAATAGTACCTTGTCGATAGTACCGGCGAGCATGAAAAGTGCCCAAAAATACGAGTGAATAATATTGGGTGAATAGTAATTTGGGTGAATAGTAACTTAGTGAATAGTAACTTTCATATGAAAAATACCAAATAAAATTATATTTCATGACGTGTATAAAAGAAATGATATCTCATACGAGTATAATAGAATATACGAAACTGCAAATGGATTTTCATCCGCCATGTGGTAATCCACGTAGACAGATCATTTCCATAATTTAATAAAGAATGAATACGAAAGGTCATTCACCATGCATGCGGTAATCCACATAGATAGGTTATTCCAACAGAATAATAAAGAATGGAATAACAAAAGAATTCACCTGACCATGCGACGATAAGCCGTGAGACGAGTTATTCAACGAGAATAATAAAGAATGGAACCAGGTCATGCGTCATCCGCACAGACAGGATATTCCAACAGAATAATAAAGAATGAAATAATAGAAGAATTTTACCATGTATATGGTATTTCACATAAACAGGTTATTCCAACATAATAATAAAGAATGGAATAACAGAAGAATTTTACCATATATGCGGTACTTCGCGTATACAGGTTATTCTAACAGAATAATAAGGAATGGAATAAAGATAGTTCTCTTCATGAATACGAAAGAAATAATACCCCTTACCTAAGAAGAAAACTGGATACTGGAATAGTGAGGTAGGAGACTTCTCTTCTTCTTTCTCTTTATAATAATTGCTCTATAGCTTTAGTGAATTGGTGAAAAATAATGAAGGAATGAGCTTCTATTTATAGGAAAATATAGTTTCAATAATTGCACATTTTGGGGCTCGAAATATTATAGTATAATACCTTCCTCTTTTCCTTCATTTTTAATTTAGTCCTGCAAGTATTATCAAACATGCACCACCTCCCCTAATAGTAAATCATGTGAATCAATAATTCTAGACATGTGAAAATACGAATTACAGTATAGTACCTCCATCTATACCTCTATTTTTAACTTAGTCATGCAAGTATTATCAATCTTGCACTAACTCCCCTAATAGTAAATGAATATGAATCAATAGTACACACATGTGAACAAATAGTTATAATCATCTGATCAATAGCAATTAATTGCTCATTTATGCAGCTAATTTCTCGATTGGTCAATATAACCTCTAGACATCAATTATTATCGAAATAAATATCGATTTCCACTAACACTAATAATTCCAACACAATGGAACTATCAATTTCATCTTTAACGAACTTATTCATCATTAATATTATAATTCATAATATTTAACAACCGAGTCGTTCGAGGAAGAGGGGCTTTAGATAAGGATTTCTCCTTATTGGCGGCGTAATTAGGTGACCAAACCTCTCCTCGATGAGAACTTCTAGACATTATTTATATTACAAATAATAATATGAATAATATTGTCGTCTCAATTATTGATTTAATAATATAACATATTATGCGGATAATCTTGTGATAATAATTGAATCGATAATATGAGAGATATGATGCGACAATTCTTTGTAGCAATAATTGAGTATAAATGAGTGACTTATCACGTAAGCATCGATAACCAATATCGTGTACTCTTACGCGACCACGCGTATTATTGTACTTTTACTACTAGGGTAGTTCAGCGGTTTTAACGATAACAATTTCGTAGTTATTTTTATAAAAGATAATTACGTCATTTTCTAACTACGACAATACATCCGTTGTGGGGTCCACCAATGATTGTGCTGTCGTGCGAATATTCCCTGTTAAAACGAATATTTTCCGACCAATCGAATATTATATAACCACTTGCTTACTTTGTAAAATTTATAAATATTACAACTATAACATTATATCAAATCCACACCATAATATTCAAAAAAAATATTTCAAGAAATTTAAATCTTTATTCACAAAATTTGGGGTCTCACATAAATATTTATAAACAAATATTCATATAAATTTATCTTTAAAATTTATAAACAAATATTTATTTATAAATATTTCATCTAAAATTTATAAAATTTAGATATGAATATTTGTTATAAATATTTATATGAATATTTAGAGATAAATTTATAAATATTTATATGAATATTTGTTTACATATATATATATATATATTTATATATAAAAATATTCATAGTTACTTTATATATATTTAGTTTAATGTTGAGATTTGTTTAGTATTTTATTTAGTTTGATAAGAAATTTTGAAAAGAATATGTATATATACACACACACACACACACACACATTCGTACATATCATATGTGGACGGGCTGACGTGGCGAATATTAAACTTTATCCCAAAAAATATGTTGATGCACAGATTCAAACCCAAGACCTCCAGTTTGGAATATTGATCCAGTGACCACCCGAGCACCTGGGCTTAGTAGTTATTATTATTATTATTATTATTATTATTATTATTATTATTATTATTATTATTATTATTATTATTATTATTATTATTATTATTATTTTATTATTATTATTATTATTATTATTATTATTATTATTGTTATTATTATTATTATTATTATTATTGTTGTTGTTGTTGTTATTATTATTATTATTATTATTATTATTATTATTATTATTATTATTATTATTATTATTATTAGTACTATTATTATTTTATTTATTATTATTATTATTATTATTATTATTATTATTATTATTATTATTATTATTATTATTATTATTATTATTATTATTATTATTATTATTATTATTATTATTAGTCTTATTATTATTATTATTATTATTATTATTATTATTAGTAGTACTATTATTATTATTATTATTATTAGTACTATTATTATTATTATTATTAGTACTATTATTATTATTATTATTATCTTAATTTAAGGCAACATTTTAATAGTCGTTACAAAAAGTTGTATAAAATATGCAACGAAAATAAAAATTATTGCCAATGAATGTGGTCAGTAGGCAACGAAATATAGCAACAAAAAAAAATTTCGTTGCCCATGATAAGGAGAAATTAAGTGGTTAGAAATTTTGCAACGAATTTCTAACGAATTTTGTTTCCAAATTTTGCAACTACTTATGAATTTCGTTGCAAAAAGTGAAAGTCTGACACAATCTGCAACGAATGACAAGTTTCGTTGCTAAAACATACACTTTTAGAAACGACTTATAAAGTCTTATAAAGTCGTTGCCTGAAAAATTGTTGCTAAAACCCCATTTTTAGCAACAAAAAAAACTTTCGTTGCCCACGATGATGGGAAAGCA
Organism: Panax quinquefolius; assembly: GCA_020205615.1. Classification (NCBI taxonomy): domain Eukaryota; kingdom Viridiplantae; phylum Streptophyta; class Magnoliopsida; order Apiales; family Araliaceae; genus Panax; species Panax quinquefolius. The sequence continues at coordinate 92,419,134 of CM035159.1, forward strand.
AGTGGCTGAAAATTTTGCAACGAATTTCTAACGAAATTTTTTCCCGCCAATGATTTAGCAACGAAATTTTGTAACGACTTACACTACACCAAAAATGTCCTCTAGCGAAGGAAATTTTGTGAAGGAATTTATTCCTTCACATGAGGAGTTGTTTATCGAAGGAACAATGAAGGAAAAAAGTATATTGACAATATAGTTATTAGCGAAAGAAACATCCTTCACAATTTATATTTTTTTCCTCGCAAAATTGGGGCGATAGAAAAATTTTTGGAGCCAATTTATGATGAAAATTTGCGAGGAAAAAATTTATTTAGTGAAAGAATTATTACTCACTATATATCATTACTCACAAGAAATTAGGGATGTAGCGAAGAAAATTTTGTGAAGGAATTTCTTCATTCACATGAGGAGCTTTATAGCGAAGGAACAGTGAAGGAAAAATATATAGTGACAATATAATTATTAGCGAAAGAAACATCCTTCACAATTTATATTTTTTTCTCTCGCAAAATTGAGGTGATAGAAGTATTTTTGGTTCCAATTTATGATGAAAATTTGCTAGGAAAAAATCTATTAGTGAAGGAATTATTACTTACTATATATTATTGTTCAGAAGTTTTTTTACGAGAGATAAAATTGGTCGCTAGTTTATTCTAAATAAATTTTTTAGAATTAATTGTGGTGAATATAAATTATAATATAAATACATTTAATTTTTTACAATAAAAATTATTTTTAATAATATTTTGAAGTAACTTACAATATCTACTATTTCTTTAATCAAAGTAAATACAATTATAATAATTTGAAAATTGAAATTTCATAAATTGACCATGAAAAAAAATAAAGCTCTTATGTGGAATAGCTCACAAATACTAAAAAAAAAATACTCATTTATTCTTTAGCAAGAGTTAAGTATGAGTTTATTCTTAATTAATTTATGATATCATACAACTCAAATTCAAATGTAATTATTTTTTTTAAAATAGAATTTTATTCTTAATAATAAGTTTAAAATACTTTTTGATATTAAAAGTTTATTAATTAAAATATTAAGTTACAATAATTCAAAATTTTAAAATTATAAATTGACAATAAAAAGATTATAATAATTAAGACTCTTTTTATGGAATAGATCACAAATATGTTAAATTATTAATTTTTTTGTTCTACAAAAGATTTATATTTTAGTTCATTATTAATTAATTTATAATATCTTAAAATTTAAATTTAAATTTATTTAAAATTTAAAAATAATAATTTTATTTATAATAATATTTTTTAAAGAGTTTACAAACATGAGTTGTTTTTATGAGTTAAAATCAAACTATTTTTTTTGAACAGAGTTCCTAATTTACGAGTTGTGTTCTTGGTCCGATCAAAAAGTAGTTTAATGTGAAACAAGGGCCAATTTAGGTTTCTCCTCCCCACCTTGAGCCAAAATTGATATACGGATGTTTCAATCAAGAGATCGCGAGTGCTTAAAGCCTAGAGGAGAGAGAATTTGAGTGTTTCCCTGCCCGATTTCTTCATTTGAACACTTCAATTATGTCGGACATAAAGCTTGTTGTATGCCTCTCCGCCTTTCATATTGTTTACATTGATTTTCTTGCCTTTTGGCAAATTTCTTACCTTATGATGTGATTGTTTATGTTTTAGGTTTTAGGCATTCCGTGGGAAATTGATACAGATGGATTGAGGAATAACATCACCAAATTCGGGATATTGGACGACTGTATTGTTATGAAGGTTAGCTCTTTGTTGTTTTTAGCAATAAACTTTAGCTTTTTGATATGTTTTTTCTTTCTTCATATATTATATCTTGAAGAGTTCTTTTGACTGATGACGCATATTGGCCAAGCAGTTATGTTAAATTCAATAATGTTGATTCTGATAAATTTGGTTTAAACCTAAACGTCTATGAATTATGTCCTAAAAATGAATGCACAAGTCCTGTTTGATAAAATTACTCTTAAAGCTGTTTAGTTTAAAAACAAAGAATTAGGCAAGGTTGCTATCAAGAAAGACTAAATATACGTATGTTGAAGCCCATTTTATATGTAGAAGGTTTTATGTTTAGCCCAATATAATTAGGTATGTTTTCCTTATATGGTTAAACTTTCAGATCTCTGTCAAACTTAAGTTTTGAATGTCATTGCTTCTCAGAGCATTAAAGACATGTACAGATTGCAAAAATGAAATATCTTGCGGTACTTAAATAGTTAAATTAAGACGTCTTACAATTACAGATGGAGAGAGCTTCAATTGTAAAAATTAATCTTGTTGATGAAGAATGTGATAAACTCATTCTAAAATTTGCATTTAAAATATATTTTGGAATATTAACTAGTTCAAGATGTGACGGTTTGTTTGTACACTAGTTTATCACAGGAAAACATCCCTTGTGAAAAGGGTCATGCACTACCCTTGACTTTGAAGCAACTAAATATGCCATAAGTGACAAGTATGGTGTTTTCTTTAAATTAATTACGAGTGTTAAGTTAAAAAATTGTGTTTCATAAGCTGAACATGGAGACGTTGATATTTGAAGCTCATTTAATTAAATATATATATCTTTTTCTTTTCTTTTCATGGAGAATTTTATTGGAAGGTGGTTGTTTGATTTAATTAATTACCTAGCTTTGACGCGGTCGTAGAAGTACTATTTTTTTGTTTGTACACCGAAATATTCTAGGATTTTACAACTATATTTTCTTAGTACCTTAAAAATGGAAAGAAAAAAATACACATTAAGGTTTTCCATTTCATTTTTCATATTATACTATATAGTATATTTTTTAGCTATATTTAAAGAAATAATCTTTATATAGATAGGAAAACTAAGCACAGGCAGACCTGCAATGAATTATTTAGGTCTAACTATACCCGTTTTTGTCTAAAAGAATGTAACATTTGCTTCTTTTCCCTCTGAAAAATGGCTGAAGAGAGTGTGCATATTGAAGGTGTATGTGTTTGCATTTAGCTTTGTGTCATGTCTTCCTGTATATGCATAAATATTGACAACAATTCTGGTTGCATTGTTGGTGAAGCCAATACACTATATTTTTCCCTATCTGATTTATGCAAAGTTATATTAATATAACGTGTCATTTCTAATTTTTTTGGACCTACCTTATATTTTTGTTTGTCGTCATATGGTTATGTATGAAGGTTACATAAACAAGATTCCTAGCTTAAGCTCCTACATGTAAACAAGCTTATGTATAATTGCAGCTAGAAGTTTAATGCTTTTAATATGGATGTTGGCTTTTTTTTATCATATTTTCAACAAAAGAAGATTTTAGTAGGAAAGAAAGAATACAGGGTGATAAGTTCTCGAAAAATATGCATATCGAAAAGAAAAATAAAGTCGTAAAGCAGGACTGCCCTCCAATCCCTCTGCAAATAGGAAATAGAAATCCAGCAATGATAACTTTGGGCTAAAGGCTAATGCCCGTAAAGATTCTAGAAAAACAATCCATTTCCATAACAATTTATAGTAAAAGAGCGACAACTAAAGATACAACAATTCCTCTCCGTCAAAATGCTCTAGAGAATAACAAACCAACTGCATCGCTACAACTCTTCGTCCTAAGTACAAATAAGGAAAATCAAAGTTGCTATGAATATAGCATCAAAGAAAATGTGAGCACTCGATTAGGTCATGCTTCTCATGCGTAGGCATGACAAATATATTTGGAGATGGTATTTGTATAGTCTGGCTCCTGAACCAAATTTTTTGTATTTAGCACCAAAGACCGAACAAAAGCTCTAATTTTTCACAGGATGCCTCACCTTGCAAGTGTAAAATGTAAAGGACTACTTCCTACAGTGTAGGGGGAACAAGTTTTGATGATAGTCTGTTCCACCCGTCGTTCTCCTCTATATTTAAGTCCAATATCCTTCACTCATTGGTGACTCTGGTCCATAATTGATTGTCACAAGTTTTATCACCCTCGTCTGACTGTTGAAGTATACATTTGTTTCAGTAACTTATCCTTTTTCAAGGCCCTTCAGTCCTCATCAGTATTCTCTTTCTCATTAATTATATCAACGGTACATCCATCACATCAAGATATCACTCTTCTTTGTTTCATTTCTATTGCTGCACAAGTTTGAGCTTTGCCTTCTTTATATATTAGTGTTGTAGTTTTATTATCATATCCTTATTCCTTGGTAGACACATCATCCTATATTTTCTCAATCTTTTTATTGATGAAAAGTATTGGGACCAGATGATATAAAAGTATTATTTTTTCTTCCTTGGGGATAATTTCTTTTAATGCAATGTAGGAAATTAACATAGAGTTTCAATTATCGCGGGGAAATACTGAGGTACTTTCTTTAATGGTGTTGATGTAGTTTGTAAGTGATATAGGGGCATGTTGTAGCGAAGATCCAGGTATAGTTAATTAGCATAAGTTTGTTGTTGGATTTGAAATTAGAGAAAAGATTGAAGTATTCACTAGTCACTGTTTTAGTCATCTTTTATGTTATTTTTTTGGAAATAGTCTTCATTATTGCGTAAAAGCTTAATTCATTTTGAACTTAGCTGATTGCAGAAAGAAGTACATGTTCTTATGAGAAATATACATATCAGATACACTGCTGCACTTTAGAAATTGGTAGGAAAATCTTGCAATAGTTTTCTGATTTTGATTTTGAGTACAATATATTTTGGTGTAATCTATATATATATATATATATATATATATATATATATATATATATATATACACACACACACACACAGTTTCTTTGACTCTTAGAATTACCATATGCTAAATCACTTTAATTTGATAATCATCTGATTATGACATCATTGCTTTCAATACGAGACATACTAATAACTGATTCTGTGTCCAGTTTATTGTTGTCGAGATAAGCTCCCAGCAGGAAACTGCAACACTTCTTGAGTATGTCACTTTGTTATTTGTATTCATATGGTTGCTTCATTATGTAAAAATTTGTTTGTATCTAAGAATATAAGCATTAGGAGTGGTATTATAGAAACAAATGATGAATGGAAATGTACCTATATTCGTGGAACGGTAGTTGCCTCATATTGATGTACTCTAATGTGGCATTAGATGGAACAACGGATTGGGCTTGGGCTACGGTGATTGATAAAGCAAAGAGTAGTGTAACGAAAAATGGAAATGGAAGTGGAAGTGAAGAAGACATTTTTGTTTGTTGCTGAGGAGATGTAAGCAGTAGGTGAAGGTGGGGATGTATTTATAGGAACATTTAGATGTGTGCTTTTATTTTTTCCACAAGGGACAAGGAAGGTGCATGTGATGGCTTGTGGGTGTTTTAAAATAATGCACATGTTTCTGGCCTCTTTCTGGCATTTGCTACAGGAGTATATTTACTTTATATATTAGCATGGAGGATATCAGATAAATTAATTCTTATGTTAATTTTAATTGCTATCCACTTTTAATTTTCTTCCACTTCTTCTGATTCTGACCCTGTGTTGGAATTTGGAACATAAGATACATTTGGTAATAATGTATGCTTTACTACCTGTTAATTTGGCAGGACTATCCGATTTACCCAATAACTTGTTCTTTTTCCCCCACATGTTACTGTACATTCTCATATGCAAAATCTCCTTCCTAATTTGTCCTCAAAACATGTATTTTAATGTTTTTGATTGAATTTATTTCAATAGTAATCTATAGTTGACACTATAACATATTGGTTTCTTATGTAACAGCCAACTTTGAGGCATCTAGCTGTGTCCACTCTACGACATCTTATAGGAAAGACCTGATTAGTACCAAAACTTTAGATTTTTTTCTTGTTTTTAATCTTATTTACGTCTATTGTCCCAGTATGAAGTTTTGAGTTTACAAGAATAGAAGTTTTTTGTGTGTTTGCATTTCTTCCTGACTGTCTATGTCTATCTGGCAGTCCGTGCTCACTTGTGCTGCTGTTGTTTTCCTTTCTCAATTGGTCTTACTTATTTCATTTTTTTATGTGATTATAAGTCTATGCTCTTATCAGCTATGCTCTTATACTCTAATCAGCACAACTGGAGAGACCTTCAAATATCAAACTCTTATAATTGCAACTGGTTTCCACAGTAAGCATGAACTCTTTATGGATTTTCATCATATCTACACGAACATCTTTTGTCTTTATTTTCATTGCCATTACATTAATCTTCTATATTTTTGTAGCTGCTGAGGTTAACAAATTTTGGTGTACAAGGGGTTTATGCCAAAAATATTTTTTACCCGAGAGATTGATGACACTAATAAGCTTTTAGAAGCCATTAAAGCGAAGAAAAATGTGAAGTTTGTGATTGTTGGGGGAGGATACATAGGCTTCGAGCTTAGACCAGTGATGAAGCTCAATAATTTAGATGTCAAAATGGTTTACCCAAAACCATGCATGGTGCAGTAAGTGGAGATTATTTTACTTTTTATGGAGTTGCATTTCATTGTTATTCGACTTGGAGTTGGTCTTTTTTTTTAATGAAAAAATTATATTTTACACTAAGTCTATTGTGTGCAGTGTTGCTCAGAAATATGCATTAGGTGAGTCGACAACTAGGGCTCAACTTTGTGACATGTTACATCTGTCAGTACGTTCTAGAATTTTTCTACATTAAGTTTACTTTTATTGTTTTCTTTCAATTTTCCTTAGGTTATTGTGTCATTTTTTAACATGTTAGAATCACGATGGTTGGCATTTAACAACTATGAATCAATTGAGGTATTTACTGATAGTTATATTTTTGTCTTTATCATTCATTAATCTCTCTCTTAATTTAAGTTCGTCAGTTTCATCTTTTCTTATTCCTCATCTTATTGAAATTGAATTTTGATGTTTCTTGCAGCATGAAGTTTACATGCCCAACCTTGACTTTTTTGAAGATGATGAAGTGGATCTAACATGACACACTTTATTTCTTCTAGTTCATTGTTATTCTTTTAGTTTTCTTATGTTTGTTAATAAATTTTGTAGGTACTATGGTCTTAGGAGACCAAGACACAATTACAAATTTTGTAGTTATTGTGACTCAAGTATTATTTATTTATATGTGAAATATTAATTTTATTAGTTCTTTATACATTAGCTTATCAATTAGTTTGAAACAGTATGACAATATTTATATTTACTTGAAATTTAAATTTAATATTTCTTATAGAGATTAATAATAATAATAATAATAAATAAGAAATCAATGATTTGAGAATCAATTATAATTTTTAATGAATTTTGATTATTTAGCAATAAATTTTTTATTTACAAATATATAATTTGTGAAGGAATTTTTCGTCACTAAATTGAAGAAAGATTCTCAAATTATAATTAGTGAAGGAAATTATTCTCTCATTAAATAAATTTATTCTTCACAATATATTATTTGTGAGGAATAAAGGTATTCACTAATTTCAAATAGTTCTTCTTAAAATATTATTTGTGAAGGAAACTAATCTTTCACTAAATAACAATATTCCATTACAAATACAATTTGTGAATAAAAAGTTATTCACAATATATCCTTCACAAAAAACATTTAATTCTTATTTAGCGAAGGATACCCAATTGCGAGGAGGTCTAATGCGAGCACTCGTGTGAAGGAAATATTTCTTCGCAATAAATCTCTTGTGAGTGATATAGGGCCTCTAGTGAAGGATTTGTCCTTCACTAGAGGCCATTTTTGGTGTAGTGTTATGAATTTCATTGCAAAAAGTGAAAGCCTGACACAATCTGCAATGAAGGACAAATTTCGTTGCTAAACATATACTTTTAACAATGACTTATAAAGTCGTTGCCCAAAAAATCATTGTTAAAGGCCCATTTTTTTGTAGTGCTGTTATGTCCTGTATTGATCAATACTACATGTTCGAACAATATTTTCGTCCAGCATATCTGCCTTAGGCGCATAAAAGTTTTCCAGATTCGGGATGTTCATACTAGTCTAGAATTCGAACCAAAATAATTTGGTTGGATACAATAAAATTCTATCTTGTTCAACAATATTATAAAATATGTGTCTAGCTGAATCAAATAGCTTAGACGGCTTTTAAGTCAATGTATACATACTGGAAACTAATAAGTATGTATCAGCATGTGATAAAATATAATGATTATCCAAGTGAGGACACTTGTATAACCATACTTAAAAATTAACGAACAAAATATATATCTTGATCTATAATAACCGAATTAAGGAACTTGTACAACAGATTATAATCTAATAACTTACTTATACAGAATCATTGCATAAGTATATACAAAGGTTAAGATATTTGAACAATTAAAAAGAATAATTCAGATATTAACTTACACATGTCCATTGTATAAAGTAAATGCAAAGTTAAGATACTTGCCTGGTTTGCTGCTTACAGTTATGCAACTTAGTTTTATCTTTTATAGCAAACCCTATCATTAATAAGATCATTTATTCGATTAGAATAATATATTATATCACATAGTATTGCTATTCGCAGTCAACATATAACTTAATTACATTGTCACATATATTTAGTAATCATTGAATTACAAATAAACATGTACTTAGTCAAATTATCTAAGTCCAGATCAATTTCTAAAATATGTCGGTGTATCGACGACTTTATTGGGTAATTATCGAGTCTAAGACTCTATCCTGTAGTTCAATATCCATTTACATAAATTAAATATGAGTCATATTATTTTTAAATGACTTATAATAATTTTTAATTAATTATTATAATTTATCAAAATTTTTCAAACATCAGAATCATTATTAAATTATTTAAATATTAAATAATTATATTATCATTAATATTTAATTAATATTAAACTATTAATGAAACTATTGCCAAAATTTTAAAGTTATTTATAATAACTTAAAATATTTTTAAAGTATTAATATTACCCTTAAATAATTTTTAAAATAATTAAAATCATTTTAAATAATTACCATTAATATTTAAACATTAATGCATTATTTATCAAAATATTAAAAGTCATTTATTATAACTTCAAATATTTTAATTCATTTATATCCTTTTAAATGATTTTTGAATTAATAAAACCATTTTTAAACTATTTATTTAATATAACTATTAAATAATTCTAAAATCATTAATATTAAATTATTATCATTAATATTAAATTATTAATGAAATTATCCTTTAAATATTAAAAGTTATATTTTATAACTTAAAATATTTTTAAACACTTTATTTTTATTTAAAATGATTTTTATAATATTAAAATCATTTTAATTAATTAATTTAATATAATTATTAAATTAATCTAAATATCATTAATATTAAATAATTAATAAAATTTACCTTTAAATATTAAAAGTTATATTTTATAATTTAAAATATTTTAAATACTTTATTATCATTTAAAATGATTTTTAATATAATAAAATCATTTTTAATTAATTTATTTAATACATTTATTAAATAAATTAAATACCAATAATATTCAAATAAATACTAATATTTATGAAAAATATGCCAAATTATTAAAAGTTAATTTTTATAACTTACAATAATTTTTAAAATAATTTTAGAATTTTTAATAATTAATTTCTATTTTTAAATGATTTTTTAGAAAATAAATTCAATAAAATTACAAAGTTTGTCGCTATAGCCTTTAGCGACAGAAAGTGTCGCCTATAGTCTTCTTGAGGCTCAAGAACATTCATAAGCAGTCACCAAATGGCCTACTTTGACTGCCTTTGATTCTTTGATAATACATGTTCTGGCCAATCTAAGACTCATATCTTGTAGTGTTCATATAACATTACAATAAACACCAACAATCTAGGTCATACAACAACATATCAGCAAGATATAAAGCTCAGAACATGCTGTTAGAGTTGTTCTTCATTTTTTAGGTTACCCAGAAATGAAGAATAGTTCGTGCAAGCATATTTGGGCTTCCACAACTTGCAATCCATGTGATGATTTTGTGATTTAGTGATTCCAATGTGTAGACAACATGTCAAGATATAGATCTATTACATAAAATCGATCTAACAACATCACAAGATCAAGATCCATGCCGGTCAAACCCTGTTAGAGACAATGTTCAATCGTTTTTTGGGTTACCCAAAAAACATAAACTATGATCAACCGAGTTACTTTGACCGGCCACTGAATCCAACCATTTTGATGTTTATGTGTTCTAAAGGCCTTAGCATGCAGACTATATAACATATTATAGATTAGATACAATAACAAGAACAGATCATCAAACATATGAAAGATCTGTGGCCACAAACTCATTGTCAGACAGTTCTGGGCAAGATCTGGGTTACCTAGATTTTGTCCAGTCATGGTCGGTTAACGGTGTTTGACCACCTATATCTTGCAATCTGTTAATGCTATAACCTTGATTCAAGTTCTAGAATACAGATCTCATATCATACTACAACTTCAATCATTTAAAACACAAAAACACATAACAGACTGAGATCTATGGGACCTGAAATTAGGTTATCAGACCATATTTCCTAGTTTTCCAGATTTTTGAAAACATCAAATCCGAGCCTATAGATGTTATAGATCTAACATCTATCAACCCAGATCATCTATTTACACTATGAACAACATGTTTAACACAAAAAACTTAACATATAACAGAGGATCAAAGATCAGATTTGGTTTAGGTTTTATACCTCACTATGAACAAATCTTGATTCTATACTTATGATATGTTATGGTTGATAGTGGGGCTTGATTTTGGAACTGAAATGGCTTATGATTTCGTGGGTTTGGAGAGAGAGAGAGAGAGAGGGAGGTTTGGTTGAGAGTAAGTTGAGCAAATGGCTTAATAAGTGAATTTTCTCTCTCTTTGATCTTATAAATAATGTGATGCAATGCATTTGGCTGAGATGTTGTTGTTGATATGTGTAATATATAGGCACATGGCTAGGTTAGAGTGGTTGAGCAACTACACATAGGCCAAGATCTACAAGTTTCCTTTAATAATGCAATAAGAGCAATTAGGTCATTTGCCTTATGATTTTAATGGCATGATAGTAATCTTGGAAAACCCTTAGGGTTTGACACTTAGGGTTTAACCCTAAGGTTAAAAAAATTATTAGCTTTCTAGAATTTCTAATTTGGCTAAAAATGTAAAATTTTAGTTTCTAAAAATAAACAATTAGGGTTTCATAATTACATTTAGTTTCTAATTACTTAGAACATAAAAATTAGATTTAAGATTTACAAATTTTAATTAAGATCACTATAATAGCAATTAGGGTTCATAAATTAGCATTTAGGATTCCTAATTTGACAATTAGGGTTTAAATTAGTAATTAGGGTTTTCTAAGTAATAATTAGAGTTTTCCTAATTAACAATAAGCTTCATACTTTAGCGATTAGGGTTCTAGTTTAGTAATTAGGGTTTCTAATTACTAATTAGGGTTTATAATTTCGAAGTTAGGGTTCCTAATTTAGAAATTAGGATTTCTAATAATTAGGATTTTCCTAATTAAGATTAGAATCTATAATACTAATCATTCATCACATAATACAGTTACTAAACAGTATTGAACTTGTGTTTGGTTTTCAAATTAAGGTTTAATATAATAATACTAGGTTTTAGCATGATATACCATAATTGACCAACCATTATCAGTCTACACATGTACAGTACATATTTATAACACTAAAATAAAAATAATGTTATATTATTTTTCTCATTCCTTGATCAAAATCCAAATTTAGGGTTTGGATTCCATATCGATTTATCTCAGATATATAACATTATTAATTAAGTTAAAATAATTAACTTAACTAATCTAAATAAATTCATATAATAAAATAATTTTTATAATAATTCTAATAATCATTCCATATATTATTAAATAATATAATAATCATATTTTCATGGAAAATAAATAATAAAAATATTTTTACGACCCAATTAATTATAAAAACACAATTTATAATGTCAATAATTCTAATAAAATTATTTAAAATTATTCATGTAATAAATAATTTTATTTATCACATATTTACATATATATACTTTATCTTGAACGTATTTCCACCTTTAAAATAAAAAAAAAATTATACGCAAAATTTAAATTTTTTTATTTAATTATATAGAAAATATCGGTTTATTACAATGGCATTGTCATTGATTGACAGGTACATGAATAGGGGAACACCATCCCTGGGAGGTACCAAAACAAGAGCTTTGACTAGCTATTTTTTGATTGTAAGGAAGGCTTTCTGACACTTATCATTCCATTTCGTGGGGGAGTTCTTCCTTAGTAACTTAAAGATAGGCTCACAGGTTGTTGTGAGTTGAGAAATGAATCGGTTGATAAAGTTGATTCTTCCCAAAAATCCTCGTATTTCCTTCTCTATCTGAGGTATAGGCATGTCGACGTCGGGATTTTTATTTGTCCCTTTTTTGTTCTTGTTCTTTGGTGTTCTCATGTTATGTGAGATTTGTTTGAAAAAATAAGTGAAAAAGGTCCGATACGATATATGTATGTTGTGATTTGGTGTAAGAGTCACCGGTTGGTATTTTTAATCGCATTTGCACCAACACAATCGAGAAAAGGTTTGCACATTGACCTAGTGATGTGACATCGCTAAATCCAATGTCCGTGAAACAAGAGATTCATTTGGGTTCGGAGGCTTGATTATGCGGAGGAAGGTGTTAGCACTTAGATAACAAATGTTACTACGGTGACCGCCACTTTTCAAGAAGCTGTTAGGGGTGCTCAAAAATTTGGTTTTTAGTTTTTTTACCGAAACCTGCATCTAAGTAATACCAATTTTTTTGCATCGGTTTTCAGCTTTTTATACTTTAGATCTGCAGTCTGGTAATGAAATTTTGAATTCGGTAAAAACTGAAAAACCGAAAAAAAATGAAACTCTCTAATATAGTTTCTGATTTGCAGTACTTAAAAAAATTACTCAATAGAAAGAAAACCCCTTCCGAAAGTACCAAAAACCCCTAGGGCCTGTTTGGTTAGATGAAAACCCGGAATGTTTGTTTTTTGCTTCAGCCATTTTATTTTATTTTTTGTTTATTCATATACTCTTTTGATTTTCTTTTTGGACTTTAGGGGGCCTATGGTAATTATTTTGTTTCTACTTTCTTGCTCTTTACATTTTTTGATATGTGAAAAAAAAACATGTTTGATAAACAAGTAATGCTCAGTCTTATTCCGTTTTTATTTTTTTAATATGTTAAAAAGTTATTAAAACATGGTGATAAACTAAAAATCATAGAATTATATTATATCATAATAAATATTAATAACTTATTGTGATTTTGAAACAGTAATACCAAATATAAATAATTCTATTGATATATTGGTTAGGCTAGTCAAATGTTTGATTTAAAATCAAGTAAAGTGAAATTATATAGATGAAATAATGGCGATTCAAACTTCAAATACATGATGCACATGAATTTGTATAATAACTCCTACTACTACTATTTTCTTGTATAATTAAAATATAAATATGGATCAAAGTTAAATTTAATTATTTAATGAGTTGGAGTTGATCATCCATCATGTCTTTTAAAATTCTGGGCGTTTGCTTTGGTCACCAGGTAATTAATTTATATGGATAATGAATGTGGATTTGTTAATATAAAAACCATATAAACCATATACTGCTACTGTTGTGTGTTTAGACCACAGACCAAATAATTACTCCATTAAACTATTCTAAGAAGAACAAGTAGCATGGACCAACACAAGTCTATTGTCTACTGTCTATTGTCTAATAAACCAACAACAAGCCAACAGTACACAAGCCAACTCTCAACAGTACACAAGCCAACTACAAAACGTATATGATTTCAATTGATATAAGTATATAACAATAGACAGTAGACAATAGACTTCTATTAAAAAATCAACAACAATTTCAATTGATATAACAAGCAGCCAACTACAGTCTACAAGTCATCAACAATTGATATATAATTGTATATGATTTCTTTTTCTTAGTTTTAAATTTTTTTTGTTAATATATTAAAAAAAATTATTTAATTATTATTATTTATTAATAATTATACATATCACCATGCATGCGGTATAACCGAAAATCGAACCGAAAAAACTGATACCAATTTTGTACCGAACCGGTACCAAAACTTGTAATTCGGTATCGGTTCCGGTTCTTATTTTTTCGATAATTTCGGATCGGTACAGGTTCGGTTTTTTTGGTACCGGTTTGGTTTTTTTACCGATGAGCACCCCTAGAAACTGTTATATGAATGTGTGTGTGTGTGTGTGTGTGGATGAATGTGCTGTTATTTGGAAGTAGCGCAAGGCCTCGTTTGCACCTATATACAAAGGGTTTGAATTTATATAAAAATTCAGTTTTAAACATGATATAGCAGTGAAGTTTTGTAAAAGAGGTTTTTCAAACCATGTGCTCAATAGTAATTGAGACCTTTTCATACACCATTTTATTATTAAATGTTCGGTTTGTTTGCTTTTATTTTTGAGATGCGAAGCATCTTCAAGATAATATATAGCAGTGCCGAACTCCTTATGGGCATGAAAGCCATCTAAGGAAATTCAAACACAGTGAATAATTTACAAGTTGCTTACAGCTGAAAATGTCCATCACGGAATAGAATCTAGATTCGATGGATGAATCATGATCACCGATTCTAGGCTCACATGATGCATGCTTTATATAAAAGCGATAAGCAATTATATATATAAAAAGTTATATATATATATATATATATAGACATGATCAACCACCACGAAGCACCTTCATGGGGATCGAAATGTAAATATATAAAAGCGGTAAATATATATATATATATATATATATATATATATATATATATATATATATAGACATGATCAACCACCACAAAGTACCTCCATGGGGATCATAAATGTTAATAAAGCAAGAATGCGATAAATCGACCACATAAGTAAACTCCATATGGGATGAGAATGTAAATAAAATAAGAAAAGACCATGAAGTAAACTCTGGGCGTGAAATATATATATATATATATATATATATATATATATATATATATATAGCGACAAATCATTTGAAATAATAAACGAAAAAGGATTGAGAAACATCGTATGCGTTATTATTTTGATGATTTGTCATTATATATATATATATATAAAAGCAAAGTAACACACACACACACACACACACACACACACACACACACATATATATATATATATATATATATATATATATATATATAAAGCAAGTAAGCGCTCCGAGACATATAAGTTCAGCTCAATCGAGGCATAACTTCGATAATGTTAGTTATTAGACCCGAATTTTATGAAATGAAAGTATTCAATTTTCTTATAATTATTCTATTTAGTAAATTGTTAAATAGATAAAATGTTAACGTTAAGGGTGATATGTGAAATTTTTCAAAGTAAACAAGTTGTCATAAAATAATCGGTGATAAAAGCATAGTAATGTCTGGCGTCAGATAATAGTAGCACGATATTGATTATTGATGCTTACGTGAGAAGTCACTCGGTTATACTCAATTATGTCTACGATGAATTGTTGCATCATATCTCTCATATTATTGATTCAATTATTGTCACGAAGATCATCCGTATAATATGTTATATTATTAAATCAATAATTGAGACGACAAAGTTATTCATATTATTATTTGCAATATTGACAATGTCAGAAGTTACATCGAGGAGAGGTTTGGTCACCTAATTGCGCACCAATAAGGAGAAATCCTTATTGGAAAGCCCCCTCTTTCCTGGGAACGACCTGGTTGTTAAATATTGTGAATTGTAATATTAATGATGAATAAGTTCGTGTTGATTAAAGATGAAATTGATAGTTCCATTGTGTTGGAATTATTAGTGTTAGTGAAAATTGACATTTATGTCGATAATAATTGATGTCTGGAGGTTATATTGACCGATCGGGTAATTAACCAGATAAATGAGCAATTAATTTCTATTGATTCACATGATTATAACTATTTGTTCACATGTGTGTTCTATTGATTCACATTCATTTACTATTAGGGGAGTTGGTGCAAGTTTGATAATACTTGCATGACTAAGTTAAAAATGGAGGTATAGTTGAAGGTACTATATTATAATTAATTTTTTCACATGTTTAGAACTATTGAGTCGCATGATTTACTATTGATTCACATAATTTACTATTAGGGGAGGTGGTGCAAGTTTGATAATACTTGCATGACTAAATTAAAAATAAAGGAAAAGATGAGGGTATTATACTGTAATATTTTGAGTCCCAAAATGTGTAATTATGGAAACTATATTTTCCTATAACTAGAAGCTCATTCCTTCATTATTTCTCACCAATTCCCTAAAGCTATAGAGCAATTATTATAGAGAGAAATTATAGAGAGAGAAGCTATAGAGAAAAAGAAGAAGAGAAGTTTGCTACCTCACTATTCCAGTATCCAATTTCTTCTAAGGTAAAGGATATTATTTTTATAGTAAGAGATATTATTATTATAATAAGGGATATTATTATTATAGTAAAGGGTATATTTTTTTCGTATTCATGAAGAGAGCTATTGTTATTCCATCACTTATTATTACATTGGAATAACTCAGATACGCATGGCTACTCAAGTATACATGGTGAAATTCTTCTATTATTCCATTCTTTATTATTATGTTGGAATAACCTGTCTATGCGAAATACTGCATACATGGTGAAATTCTTCTATTATTCCATTCTTTATTATTATGTTGGAATATCCTGTCTGTGCGGATTACGCATGACTTGGTTCCATTCTTTATTATTCTGTTGGAATATCCTATCTATGCGTATTACGCATGATCTCATTCCATTATTTATTATTCTGTTGGAATAACCTGTCTACGCGGACTACCGTATGCATGGTGAATTCTTCTGTTATTCCATTCTTTATTATTCTGTTGGAATAACATGTCTATGTGGATTACCGCATACATGGTGAATGATCCTTCGTATTCATTTTTTCTTAAATTGTGGAAATGATGCATACGTGGATTCTGATAGCGGTGAAAATCCATTTTAGATTTTGTATATTATATTATACTCGTATGAGATATCATTTCTTTTGTACTCGTCGTGAAATATCATTTTATTTGGTATTTTTCTTTTACGAGTTACTATTCACGGGTTACTATTCACCAGGTTACTATTCACCCTAATATTATTCACTCGGGTATTCGAGGCACTTTTCATGTCAGAGTACTATTCATGAGTTACTATTTACGGGTTACAATTCTTCCTTTAAGAATTTCTAACTTCATTTACATGTCTCAACATTTCATTTGAGTTCCACATTTTCATCATACGTATCCACTTTCTATACTTGGTACACATCGAGTCTCTAATAGTTTCAATATAAGATTTGAGTGGTTCCCACAAACAAACCAATGAACTAGGTTAGAAGTTGCTAGTTCGTATATACCTACCGCTTCTATGAAGGAATCGTTTAGCCCAGATACCTTACATCAACCATTAAAGAGTACAATTGTACCATACTTAAATATAACTTTTTGATTCTTAACTTCTTTATCATTCTCTTCTTATAGACATTGTCTATTTATTATCACCTTACATTCTTATTATTGGAGTTGGGTAACCCCACATTCATACTCCTTATAACTCAGCGAGATTCTTCTTTGAATCCTCTCACGCATATTTAATCCTTTCTTTATAAATTTCTTAAATTACTTCTTATTATTCAAACTCTACTTGAGCTTATTCTTTCATTATCTTCACCTTCCTTCTCTATGGTTATAGCCTATGGTACTCCTACCTAAGGTTTATAACCTACGGCTCTGATACCAATTGTAACGACCCCAAAATTCATACAATTTAATTCTCAACTTCGGTCGTTAATAACACGTCTACCTTCTGATTTTATGTTATTATTTGATGTTAAACTTTATAAAATGCGGAATAATTTAAACTTTTATGTCTTTTTACTTTAATTCCCTGAATCAAAACCATTATCATCTACATGTTTTTGAATCAATCTTATTTTATGATTCACTTTATCACTGTTATTATATATAATTTTACATTTCAATCCGATAACCTTTACATATCAGATAAATCTAACTTTAGCTTTACAACTCAACATAAAACTATACATCATAAAACATTTAATACATCTCATGAATTTTAATCATGGTATAAAAAAATAACAACTTTAGATAAAATATTAATCTTCGTGTATTATTTTTGATCCACGTCATTCAAGTAGCACATAGTGTTACCTTCAATCCTTAACCTGCAAAAATGGTTATTTGCAAGGTTGAGCTCGACAGCCCAGCAAAATCTAACAGTTTTCATGCATCACGTAGCACATAATAACATGCTCAACATATATCTCATAAACATTGGACTAACATAACATACATGTTACGGTTCATATAACAAGTATAAAGATTGAGTTCCTTACTCAATCAGCATGCTTTACTCAATCAACGTAGTCATAAGTTGACTTTAACATTTCATACATTCAACATATATATAACAGATCATGCTCTTTGAAATAAAGATTTAAAACAGTTAATCACCAATTCACATAGCAAATAGGAACTGAAAGACTTGCCTTGATTGTTGTTTACCAATAATAATTTAACAACTTACAGTTATCTGCACTTCACGTGCCCTACACAATTATATAATCATACACATTAACTATTAGTCACATAGCAACGCATAGAAGTTGTAATGTAAACTTTACTCTACATCTCATAACCCTTCCTATCATAAATACACAATGTTCAATTTGATTGTGTTAACTTTCAACTTATATCTCACTGTATTTCATATTCGAAGTTCATTCAAGTGTTTAAGTCTTGCTAAGAATCATTATTGGTTTTATATTAAACCCATTTCATACCTTATAATGTTCATTTCATTTGACTTAAAACACTATTTACGTTCATTAACACTTGTCACGGCGTTTCGACGTTTATTCGTCACACGCCCAACTTGACTCTCTTGTGTGTTCTTAGTATGCATATACAACTTATCTAAAACATTATTTATTAATGTTAAGCATCATAATACTTTATAATATTCATGTTCTATAAATTAAAACAACATCTTTTATCGTCAAGAGCACTACACTTGAATACGTGCATGCCCGACGCCCTCCGATTGCCTCCGAAAACATGATAGTCCTACAAATGACCATTTTGACCCCTTCTCCAGACCTCAAATTGAAAAACTTAAAGAATAAAAGTTGTAGTTCTATTCGCTCTCGTTCCGGATCATCTTGAATCGCCTTAATCGGAGTTCGTATGAAAACGTAATGGCTATTTTACCAAACTAGGTCAAAGTAGTCACAGTCAGCAGACATGGGGCGCGGCCGAGCCCCTTTTCCGCGTGCTCACGCCATCTAGCAGCGCCCAGCTACACGGCCGCACCCCTGGGACGCGCGGCCACGCTTGGCTACGCCCAGATTACAGTGTTTTGCGATTTTTGACCATTTTCTCCTACTAATCTTCATAACTTGAGTTATACACATCCAAATTAGTTCATTTTTGATTCTATAGATTCGTAATTCATAGAACTACAACATACTAGAATTCTAACACTTTATAAAAGCATTAACCAACCTAAAATTTGACCCAAAACACATGTTCATACTCTATTTTTATGTTTTAAACACATTTAGCGAATTCAATCGCCACGACTTCGTTTATTAACCAATTGACATGATTCAAACTACGCCGTTTCGTTTCTTCATATACTAACATAATCCAACATCAATTTACAGATTATAACACATATTAAACATGAAATTTCGTACTTTCTTAAGCCATTTTTCATAAACATACACTGTTATTAACTTTTCTCCCTACAAACCCAAATTTCATGAATTTGATACTCAAACAACA
Source organism: Panax quinquefolius (assembly GCA_020205615.1). Lineage (NCBI taxonomy): Eukaryota > Viridiplantae > Streptophyta > Magnoliopsida > Apiales > Araliaceae > Panax > Panax quinquefolius. Next base: position 92,438,995 of record CM035159.1, read on the forward strand.
CTCACATGTGATGATTAACAAAGTATAAACCCTTCATACATGTATATATATCAATCCAACATAATTATCAATAATTGTTAATATAAGTTGTTTATAAATGACGGAAAGCGATTGGATGAAGAAAACGACAAATATAAGTTGTTTATAAATGATGGCGTAGTTATTCTCAATTATCTTTGTTAAAATACTTCGTGGTTAAAACACAAGAAGCTTTACGGTATTGCACCAATTATTGATTCTTACATAAGAAGGCACTACCCAATAATTGTTACAGAGAATTACTATTCGGTATTTTATTTTATTGATTCAATAATTCTTTGCGATTGATATTTTATATTATTGTTGTTTCAATAAATTGTCATTACACAATTATTTTCCATTATTGGAGCAATAATTCATATTATCTGAATAATATTATTGGATAACATTATTGGCAATGTCTAGAAAGTTACATCTAAGGAGAGGTTTGGTCACCTAATTGCGGCCAAGATGAGAGAGATCCTTATTGGAAAGTCCCTCTTTCCCAGGAAGCGCTCGGTCATCAATATTGTGATTACGTAATATTATTTGTGAATAATTAATTATTGATTCATATGATGAGGAAATTATTGATTTTATGTGGATATAGATGGAGAAATTTTTAATGTGACAATCGTTGAAAATTGAAAATTTATCTTTTTACGATAAAATAATTCATTTAAATATATTATTATATTTTAATAATATAATAATGATGATATTTTTACGATGAATGTGGGGTATATGAGTATATGTGGAGGAGGAGTATTTTGTTACCAAAAATATTTAAAGCATGTTTTATGTGCTCTGGTGGACCCCATTCTTGATTGAAATTTGATTATAGCACTGTAAAATCGTCTGTTTGTGGATATCGGTCAATTTTGTTTGGAATTTGGAAAACTTTCTTTACGCAAAGTTGTAGAGAATTGAATTTCCTATAAAAAGTAGCGAGATTCGAATTTTCGGACAAAAGGGCTATTTATTATGAATTATTGAAGTTCCGAAGCTCCGAAATAATTATTTTTCAAAAGTTTTAAATTTGTTTTAAAAGAAAAACGTTTTTAACAAGGTAGGTGTGCCCACTAGCATGGAAAAAGAGCTGAGATCAGATTGTCCAAGGTGTGCGTGAAGATTATATATATATATATATATTAATATTTTAATAAATTTTCTACTTTGGTGTTCTAAGCATTTTCCTATAAATAGGGTGCTTAGGTTAGAATTGAAAATTACACCAGAAACTGAAGTTTTCTCTCTCTATATTATCGAGCGTATTCTTGTGAGTATTTTGAGTATACTTTGAGTATTGCTATACGGTGCAAGTTCAAGTCATAGCCTATATCCGGTGTTTCAACTAGAAGTACTGTCTTTCGAGGTAAGGGATAGTAAGGGATATTTAAGGGTGATTATGTTTTTCATTTTTGTATCTTTCTGAACCTTCAAAAATTCTAGAAAAATTTATAATGATATTTTGATGAGTTTTGTAGATTGTGTCCAAAAATGGGGATTTTTGGATGTATAGATTAGGAGTTATGGATTTTATGAGAAAAGACTATTTTAAAAGTAACCGCTTATAACTCCTTGTGGGTAACTCCAAAATTGATGAAATTTTTATTGGGCGTACATCTATATAATATCAGTATACCCTGTGAATTTCAGAATTTTTGGATAAAAGTACAATTTATGATAAATGTCTGAATATTCGGTGGTTTTGGCTATAGGAAAAATAGTAAATGAATTTTAAAAATTCCGAGAAAAATATATGTTCAATATGAGACTATATTATGCTAAATCCCAGAAAAAAAATATTTTTGGAACTGATTTAGTATTTTTTATGAAAATGTTCTAGTTATGAGTAAATGAATTAAATATGTTATGTGAAGTAAAAAAATTGAAAAATATGATTTTATGGCTTGAGAATCATATATGATGTATATGCAGATTTTTGATGAGGATTTTGGTTATTGGTGATGAAATCTTATGAGTTTGGCATTTTTAGATGATTAAATGCATTAATTATTAAAGTGTAAATAATTGGATTAAATTATTTATAAGTTTAAGAAATGATTAAAATATTGTTGTAATATTAATAATATTAGATTATGAGATTTCTAAGTGATTTATAATATTTGGATTAAGGTGTTATAAATATGGATATGAATTTTATTATGAAATTTTATCTTTTCGTGTCGAGGTTACTAAGCACGTATACGGTAATATGTACGAATACGGGGTACTATTCACGATAAATTGGTTTCTTCTCTGACCAAATTATCGTTGATTTATGAATCTTACTCTTAAAATTAAAACCATATTTTGATTATATTGGTTTAACATTCTTATAACCCTAATGATGATATTTCTCTTTGACTTGAGTGTAAAGATGAGTAGATTATTGGTATGATCGTGACTATAGGTTCTCTTTGGCGAAGAAGTGCAAAAGTTGAATTGTTGAATTGGTATGATCATGACCATTGAATTTACAATTGAATATTTTAGCTTAAGTGCAAAGGTGAATCGATCAACATGGTTATAATTATTGTTATATAACTTACGAAATGATTATGTATTTCTTTGATATATGAATATCTTTGGCTAAGTGAAGTACAAAGATGACTTGTTGATGAATATCTTAGCTTTATGTAGTGAAGCAAAAGATGAATTATTGATGAATATATTTTGCTTTCGTAATGCAAAGATGACTGTTGTTGATGTAAGACCCCAACTTATTATTAATGAAATTTAATTTTCTCTATTTATTATTTTGAAATAGTAAGGGTTGATTTGATTAATGTGGATAGTTAGGGGTAAAATCATGAAATATTTCAAAATAAGCAAGTGGTTATAAAATATTCATTGTTGTCGGGGAATATTCGTTTGGTGGTCGTGGAATATTAAAAATCGTCGGGGAATATTAAATGACGACTGGCTCGACCATGTGTGGGCCCATGTGGAAGCGATTGGATGAAGAAAGCGACAAATATAAGTTGTTTAAAAATAACGGCGTAGTTATTCACCAATTAATCTTTGTTAAAATACTCGGTGGTTAAAACAAAGTGACTGCGGTATTGCACAATTATTGATTCTTACGTGAAGGCACTTTACTCGATAATGGTTACGATAATTCTTTATTCGATTATTTTATTGATTTAATAATTCTTTGCGTTGATATTTTATATTCTTTGTTGTTTGATAATTGTGTCATTATTACGATATTTTTCATTATCGAAGCAATAATTCATATTATCCGAATAATATTATTAGATAACATTATTGGAAATGTCTAGAAAGTTACATCTAAGGAGAGGTTTGGTCACCTAATTGCTTGGCGCATGATAAGGAGAAATTCTTATTGGAAAGCCCCTCTTTCTGAGAAGCGCACTGGTTGTCGATATTGTGATTACGTAATATTATTTGTGAATAATTAATTATTGATTCATATGATGAGGAAAATATTGATTTTATGTGGATATAGATGGAGAAAATTTTTAATGTGACAATTGTTGAAAATTAAAATTTTATCTTTTACGATAAAATAATTCATTTAAATATATTATTATATTTTAATAATATAATAATGGTGATATTTTACAACGAATGTGGGATATATGAGTATCTGAGGAGGAAGAGTATTTTTGTTGCAATAAATGTTTAAAACATGTTAAACATGTCGGTGGACCCCATTTATTATTGAAATTTGATTATAGCTTGTAAAATCGCTTGGTTTGTGGATTTGATCGATTTACATTTGGAATTTGGAAAAACTTTCTTACGCAAAGTTGTAGAGAATTGAATTTCCTATAAAAACTCATGAGATTCAAATTTTCTGATAAAGGGATATTTATTGTGAATTATTGAAGTTAGAAGCTCGAAATAATTGATTTTGGAAGTTTAAATTATTTTAAATTAGAAAAACGTTTTTCTTACTTTTTCTAGAATGTGGCATGTGTTTGATGGCTGAAATCAGATTCTAGGCATGCGTTGGAAATTTATATAATTATATTATTAATTTATTAAATTTTTACGCTTTGGTGTGTTCTAGCGATTTTCTATAAATAGGGTCTTGGGTTAGAATTGAAAATCACACGAAGCTGAAAGTTTTCTCTCTATATTATATCGAGCGTATTCTTGTGAGTATTTTGAGTATACTTTGAGTATTGTTATACGGTCTGAGTCCAAGTCATAGCTTTATATCAGGTGTTTAATTTAGAAATCTTGATCTTTCGAGGTAAGGGATATTATTTTTTTTTTCAAATGATATTATTTCTTCAATATCATTATGTTGAAATATTGATCTGAAGTTTTTATCAAATTTGGAACTTTTGGTGTTAGATTTTATTCACGTATCTGGCCTTTATTCACGTATCGACACTTTATTCATGAATACGGCCTTATTCATGAAAAATTAAAAAATTTTCTTTTTCGTCAAAATATCTATACGGATACTAGCTTTGATTGTATCCATGTTTTGATCATTCTTGAATTTTACACCCTTTGTGATTATTTTTTGAGGTATTTTTGAGGGGCGTGGATAAAACAAAGTACTGAATCCTTAATCCTTAATCCTTGTCATTTTGTTTTCTTTGGATTCGTTTCTTTAAAAATATTTTTCATCATCTTGGTCTTAAATGATGATATTATGGAATATCTTTGGCTGTAGTGCAAAAGATGAATGATTTCTGAAGAATATCTTTGGCTGTAGTGCGAAAATGAGCAGTGTTTAGATGAACATGACCCGGTGATGAATATCTTTGGCTGTAGTGCAAAAGATGAATATTTGATTCAGATATATATTGATTGATGTTACGGGGATAAAAGATAGGCGATGAACTTTTAAATTCATACATAGAAGATAGTAGTTTGCATTCTCTACTTAACTCTTCTAATGAATTATTATTTCATTGCGAATATTGATTTAAAATTTGTTGTCTATTGTATTCTATTAGATTTTTCCTGTTGAAGACTAACGATAATTTGTTGTATATTATCTTAGTCATAATATTCTTCTTGGGCTAGTTGAGCTCACCCTTTTCCTTTTTGTTCCATTTTCTTCTCGGGAGGCGAGAATATAAGCGATGCAGAGTCGGGGTATGGAATGAAAGTTTTAGAGAGAGTTGTTTAGTAGTCCTCACCATTTTGTAAAATAATGTATCAATAAATGTGATGAGGATTTATTTGAGTATAGATATTGTCTAGAAGATAATATTTGTATTCAAACTCATAGTTTTCTTGTTGTAATAATAAAGTTGTAGTTGTTTACGTACCATGTATTGATAACTCGAGAATGGGTGATGTATACCTATTTTGGGGGCGTCGCGGTTGGTATCGAGCTTAGGGATATGATCTCTGGCGGAGATCGGGGAATAGAACTAGGAGGGAGGCGAGTAAATCCTTAGCTAGTGTGTCCTACCTACCTAAGCTTATTTGTTAGTTGGTCGATATATAGGGATATTATGTGATATATTGATTTCCTTAATTAACCCTTGTTTTATGGCGGTATTTGAGAATGTCAATTGAGAATATTAACAATGGAAATGAGGCCGTGGAGGCGCTTTGTACTCACCAGCGAGGAGAGCGTGCACAAGGTGGTGATGTTCCTCCTGTGAACAACACCTTTGAGCGAGATGATGAGCGAGGGGATGTTTAGAAGCTTTTTGCAGTTCATGCAAAATCGAGACGAGGAGACTCGTGTTCAAAATCTGAGGAGGAAATGATAGCAATTCACGGGTTATCACGACCAAGCGATTCGAAGAGTTGGGACCACGAGAATTTAAGGGAAAGCGGATCCGATCATGGCGGAAACATGGGACAAACAAATTACAAGATATTCGATGTCTTGGGATGCGGAGAAAGAAGGTTCCATTCGCCACCTTTATGTTAAAGTGGTGGCGGCGAGACTCTTGGTAGAGTGCGTGAAGCGTACCCATCCGGTACTTTTCGGCATGTCTTGGGAGACATTTGAAATTATTTAATGACAAATACTTTCACGAAAGTGTTAAATCGTATGAAGGAAGTGGAGTTCATCGATTAGAACAAAACAACATGGCGGTGTCTCGATGACGAGGCAAAGTTTGCGAGTTATCGAGGTTTGCACCTCATTTGGTGGAGAATGAGGAACATATATGGCGGATGTTTTTGAGAGGTTTGAAACCCGGCGTCGACGATATCTCATTTCTCATAAATTTTCTCTCTATTCGGATGTTGAAATGAGGCTCAATTATTAGAAGCGAGATAACGAGTACGTTCAGTTGAGGGACCATAACCGAGGATCGTACCGGAGATAGCGATCAGCAGAATAATGATAACCGGCGGAGAAAAAAAGCGAGACGGACAAAAATGGTAACCACTCTGGTGGTAATCATGGCCGTGAAAATAGAAGAAGCGAGTCGGGAGGAGATTTTAAAAGAGGAGATTTAACAACGACCGTGTGAAGGCAGCGGTCTGGCGTGACAAGCTGGTTCTAAGGGGAGAGAAACGACCACCGGTCGTATATGCTCTAAATGCGAAAAGAGGACATATCGGTCAAGCGCCCTACAACGTTCAAGGTATGCTATAATTGTGGAAAGGAAGGACATATCGCTCGAGATTATGCGGTAGCGAAACCTAGTTAATGAGGGACGGTGACTCAAAAGATCATCGAGAAAAGTCAAAGTCAGCGATTAGGGAAAGGCGTTTGTTGTGGTGGTCATAATCGAGGAACCAAACGAGGTGATCACGGGTAAGCTATTTATAAATTCTTGCGAAGTTTATACCTTACTTGATCTGGGGTGCTACCCATTCATTTATCTCTCTGCATGTGCTCAAGCGTTTAAACTTGACTCAGGAGAAATTAGACTTTGACCTATCTGTGGAAACTCCATTAGGAGAAACTTTCATCACATCCTTTGTTTATAAATCTTGTTTGATTCAAGTTGGCACCATCACCTTACATTGACCTTATCTCTTTAAAGATACTTGCTTTTGATGTGATTTTAGGGATTGATTGGTTAACTACTCATCATGCCAAAATTGATTGTTTTCGTAAGGTTGTTAGTTTTCATATTCTAACCAACTTTTGTTATGCAATTCAAGCGACTAAACCATTAAAATCAATCAACATCATATCTAATCCATAAAGCTATTCGTTTATTGAAAAGCGGATGTCAAGCTTTCTTAGCCCATGTTATGGATTTGAATAAAGACACGTCAAATTTGAATAATATTCTGTTGTTATTGACTTTCTGGCGTATTTCTGAAGAACTTCCGGTCTACCCCGAGCGTGAAGTTGAATTCTTTATTGATCTTGAACACAGTACAAAGCCCATTTCTAAACCCCATATCGAATGGCTCTATTGAACTTTAGGAGTTAAAGGTCCAACTACGAGGAATTGTTGGACATCGGTTTCATTTGTCTAGTACATCTCCTTGGGGTGCTCTGTTTTATTCATAAAGAAGAAAGGCGGGAGTATGCGACTTTGTATTGACTATCGGGAATTGAACCATGTCACCATCAAGAATAGGTATCCTCTACCTCGTATTGATGACTTGTTTGACCGATTTCTGAGGGCACAATTCTTTTCAAAAATCGATCTTCGATTACGGATATCATCAATTTGAAGATTAGAGGCGAGGATATTCAAAAGCGCCTTTAGAACTTCGGTATGGGCATTATGAATTCTTAGTCATGTCTTTCGGATTGACTAATGCTCCTGCGGCTTTCATGGATATGATGAGCAAGTATTTAAGGAATATTTGGATCGGTTCGTTGTTGTTTTTATTGATGACATCCTCATATATTCCAAAAGTCGTGAAGATCATGAGCACCATTTGAAATTTGGTACTCAAAGGCTTCGTGAAAACAAACTATATGCCAAATTGAAGAAATGCGAGTTACGGCTTGAGGAAGTAGCATTTCTTGGAGCGCGATGGTGTCAAAACATGGAGTATCAAGTGGATCCGTGAAGATTGAAGCAATACAAAGTTAGAACAACCAGAAAGTCGGTGATTGAAATACGTAGCTTTTGGGCTTATTTGGTTATTATCGGAGATTCGTGGAAGGTTTTCTCGAATCGCTACTCCATTAACTTCACTAACTCGGAAGGATACAAAATTCGTTTTGGAGCGAAGAATGCGAGAAAAGTTTCAAGAGCTTAAGAGGAGACTTATTTTAGACTGTTCTAACAATACCATCTGGTTCGGATGGATTTGTTATCTCTGATGATGCTTGGGCAAAGGGTTAGGATGTGTTCTCATGCGGCGTGGGAAAGTCATAGCTTTATGCCTCGCGACAACTTAAAGAGTATGAGAGGAATTATCCTACTCATGATCTAGAGTTAGCGGCGATCGTTTTTGTCTTTAAAGATATGGAGGCACTATCTATATGGGGAGAAAGTGGGATATATATTGGACCATAAAAGCCTTAAATATTTCTTCACTCAAAAAGAACTCGACATGCGGCGGTGACGTTGGCTCGAGCTATTGAAGACTACGACCACACTATATTGATACCATCACGGAAAAGCGAGCGTGGTAGGTGGCGCGTTGAGTAGAAGATCATATGCGGGAATGAGTGCGATGATGTCAAGTATACGCATAGAGCCAACTTTAATAGAAAAAGTTAAGGTTGCTCGAGCCAGGCCCGGAGGCGATCGTATGAAGAAGAAAGTACAAGAAGGAGCTATTAGGAAGCGAGAATTGATGAAGAAGGAATACTTGAGTCCACTCTAGACTTTGTGTCCTAACGACTACGATTTGAAGTACAAGATTATGATGGAGGCACACAATACACCATTTGCAATCCATCACGGAAGTACTAAAATGTATCGTGATCTTGACATACATTTTGGTGGAACAATATGAAGAGAGAGATTGCAAAGTTTATCTCGATGTGTTTAACTTGTCAGCGTGTAAAGGCGGAGCATCTAGTACCTAAGGGTCCATTGCAACCACTTGAGATTCCGAAATGGAAGTGGGAACATATTACCATGGATTTAGATTACGGGTCTTCCTACGGTTTCTCAAGGCATCAATGCTATTTGGGTTATTGTTGATAGATTAACCAAGTCTGCGCTCATTTCTTGCCAATCACGGAGACTTATTCCTTGAGCGTCTTGCTAGTATATACGTGAATGAGATTGTGAGGTTGCATGGCATGCCCTGTATCCATAGTTTGGATCGTGACCCGAAGATTCACTTTAAGATTTTGGGTTAGCTTGCAAAAAGCTATGGAGCGCAGTTTACGATTGAGTTGGCATACCATCCTCAAGCGGACGGACAATCGAGAAAGGACTATTCAAACTCTTGAAGATTTATTAAGACTACGTGTCCTAGACTTCAAGAGGCGGTTGGGATAAGTATTTACCATTGGTGGAATTCTCCTACAACAACAGATTATCGAAGCAAGTATAGGTGTGGCTCCATTTGAAGCATTATATGGGACGAAAGTGTCGCTCTCCAATATGTTGGGGACGAGGTGGGTGAAGCAACATTGTTGGGACCCGAGTTAAATGCGTATGACTACGGAAAAGATCCAAATGATTCGACAGCGTATACAAAGCGGCACAAGATCGACAAAAGAGTTATGCGGATCTTCATCGAAAGGGCGTGGAATTTAGTGTAGGGGATCATGTATTGTTGCGAGTTGCTCCATGGAAGGAGTTACAAGATTTGGGAAGAGAGGAAAGCTCGATCCACGATTTATTGGTCCATTTCAGATTCTTGACCGAGTAGGAAATGTAGCCTATAGACTCGCGTTACCTCCAAGTATGTCTCGTGTTCATAATGTGTTTCACATATTTGTGCTTCGTAAATATGTGAAAGACCCGAACCACCTTATTGAGTTAGAGCCCAGGACGAGATAGCAGAAGACTTAACGTATGAGGAGGTACTGTCAAGATCTTGGATAGGAAGGAGCATGTCTACAGCATGAAAGGTCATACCACAAGTTAAAGTTTTGTGGAGGAATCATCTTATAGAGGAAATGACACAGGAATTGGAAAGCGGAAATGAAAGCGAGGTATCCTCACCTTTTGAAACACACAGTGCGTCGTCGATTTGAGAGACGAAATTTCATAAGGAGGGAGGTTGTAAGACCCTGACTTATTATTAATGAAATTTAATTTTCTCTATTTATTATTTTGAAATAGTAAGGGTTGATTTGATTAATGTGGATAGTTAGGGTAAAATCATAAATATTTCAAAATAAGCAAGTGGTTATAAAATATTCATTGTTGTCGGGGAATATTCGTTTGGTCGTGGAATATTAAATCTTTGTCGGGGAATATTAAATGCGATGAGCAGTACGACCGTATGTGGGCCCCATGTGAAAGCGATTGGATGAAGAAAGCGACAAATATAAGTTGTTTAAAAATAACGGCGTAGTTATTCTGAATTAATCTTGTTAAAATACTCGGTGGTTAAAAACACGATGCTTGCGGTATTGCACGATTATTGATTCTTACGTGAAGGCCTTTACTCGATAATGGTTACGATAATTCTTTATTCGATTATTTTATTTTATTGATTTAATAATTTTGCGTTGATATTTTATATTCTTTGTTGTTTTGATAATTGTCATTACACAATATTTTTCATTATCGAGCAATAATTCATATTATCTGAATAATATTATTAGATAACATTATTGGCGATGTCTAGAAAGTTACATCTAAGGAGAGGTTTGGTCACCTAATTGCGGCGAGAAGAGAGAAATTCTTATTGGAAAGCCCCTCTTTCTGGAGGCGCACTGGTTGTCGATATTGTGATTACGTAATATTATTTGTGAATAATTAATTATTGATTCATATGATGAGGAAAATATTGATTTTATGTGGATATAGATGGAGAAAAATTTTAATGTGACAATTGTTGAAAATTAAAATTTTATCTTTTACGATAAAATAATTCATTTAAATATATTATTATATTTTAATAATATAATAATGGTGATATTTTACAACGAATGTGGGATATATGAGTATCTGAGGAGGAAGAGTATTTTGTTGCAATAAATGTTTTAAAACATGTTAAACATGTCGGTGGACCCCATTTATTATTTGAAATTTGATTATAGCTTTTGTAAAATCGCTTGGTTTATGGATTTCGGTCAATTTACATTTGGAATTTGGAAAAACTTTCTTCTTCAAAGTTGTAGAGAATTGAATTTCCTATAAAAACTTCATGAGATTTGAATTTTCCGATAAAAGGGCTATTTATTGTGAATTATTGAAGTTAGAAGCTCAAAATAATTGATTTTGGAAGTTTAAATTATTTTAAATTAGAAAAACGTTTTTCTTACTTTTTTCTAGAATGTGGCATGTGTTTGATGGCTGAAATCAGATTCTAGGCATGGCGTAGGAATTTATATAATTATATTATTAATTTATTAAATTTTACGCTTTGGTGTTCTAAGCGATTTCTATAAATAGGGTCTTGGGTTAGAATTGAAAATCACAAAGCTGAAGTTTTTTCTCTCTATATTATCGGCGTATTCTTGTGAGTATTTTGAGTATACTTTGAGTATTGCTATAAGGTGCAAGTTCAAGTCATAGCTTTATATCAGGTGTTTAAATTTAAATCTTGATCTTTCGAGGTAAGGGATGTTATTTTTTTCTCGTAATGATATTATTTCTTGATATCATTATGTTTGAAATATTGATCTGAAGTTTTTTATCAAATTTGGAACTTTTTGGTATTCATGAGTTACTATTCATTATCTTATTCATGATTCTTATTCACGATTCTTATTCACGATACATTCTGATCTATTCACGTATCATGGTGAAAATGTTTTTTTATTTCATGAAAAATGAAAAATTTTCTTTTTCACGTCTCAAAATATCACGATAATGTACTATTCGGATCTAGCTTTTTGATGTATCCTTGATTGTATCCATGTTTTGATCATTCTTGAATTTTACACCACTATGATTATTTTTGAGGTATTTTTGGGCGTGGATAAAACAAAGTACGAATCCTTAATCCTTAATCCTTGTCATTTTGTTTCCTTTGGATTCGTTTCTTTAAAAAAAATATTTTTCATCATCCTGGTCTTAAATGATGATATTATGGAATATCTTTGGCACATAGTGCAAAGATGAATGATTTCTGAAGAATATCTGGCAAAAGCGTATGTGCGAAGATGAGCGGTGTTTAGATGAACATGACCAAATGATGAATATCTTTGGCTGTAGTGCAAAGATGAATATTTGATTCAGATGTATATTGATTGATGTTTGAGGGGATAAAAGATAGGCGATGAACTTTTAAATTCATACATAGAAGATAGTAGTTTGCATTCTCTACTTAACTCTTCTAATGAATTATTATTTCATTGCGAATATTGATTTAAAATTTGTTGTCTATTGTATTCTATTAGATTTTTCCTGTTGAAGACTAACGATAATTTGTTGTATATTATCTTAGTCATAATATTCTTTTCTTGGCTAGTTGAGCTCACCCTTTTCCTTTTTGTTCCATTTTTTCTTCTCGGAGGCGAGAATATAGCGAATGCAGTCGGGGTATGGAATGAAGGTTTTAGAGAGTTGTTTAGTAGTCCTCACCATTTTTGTAAAATAATGTATCAATAAATGTGATGAGGATTTATTTGAGTATAGATATTGTCTAGAAGATAATATTTGTATTCAAACTCATGAGTTTCTTGTTGTAATAATAAAGTTGTAGTTGTTTTACGTACCATGTATTGACAACTCGGAATGGGTGATGTATACCTATTTTGGGGCGTTGCGTTTTAAAGCGGAGAACCCTCCACCTGTCTCCGATCCCTGATCACGGTCTTTATCATCAACGAACACCAATCTCTGTCTGGCCCCACCATGCTTGGAAGCAGTGCTCTCACTCTCATGAGCACTCTTCGAAGGACCCAGACGATTCTTGACAAAAATATGTTGGACAGACGAGCTGACAGCCCTCGGCTGTCCTTCTGGCGTATCTGCTCTACTCCTCACCATCTTCCGACGTAGAACAAATAGATCTCTGTGATTGAAAATTTCAAGACACTAGAACTCAGCCCTCCTTCTAGCGCCAATGTTAACGCCAAGATCTTCTGCCACGTCCCAATCACGAAGACGCATACGATCTTCAGCACAAGAAAAACGATCGACACTAAAAGCTTCGACGGCTTCGACCGGTTGGGGATAACTTCAAAGCGTGAGAGTCGAAGACAGTGTTCACAAGGGTTAATAATGGAGGATAATAATATCTAGTGTATCGAGAGAGAGTTATCGATTGTTAATGTGTGTACCTTTTTGTGAAGACCTCCTCTGCTAGGTTATACTCTCTTGCGCCGGCCACATCGTGCCACCCACTACCATCCGACCACGCCCCCACTCCTCAAATGATTTTAGATGCATGACGCGTTGTCACCTTTTCCATTACCGCTTTTTGCCGCTGTCATTTGGGTTATAATCCCATCCACATTAATGCATTGCAGTTACAACAGTCAACTATCATGATTTTTCATCATTACCGGTCAAAGATAGAGATATTAAAATATCTAGTGGGTCGATCCACTAATCCGACCCGATCTTAAAAAGAGCCCAACAGGAATAATGTAATGACCAGGCCCAGTAACTTTAAGACTCAACAATGAGGACCCAATGGACTAATCAAATAAGTAGGCCCAATCTATTCGGCCCAATAGGAGAAATATCATGACCCAACACTGATCATAATCAATTGTTCATTATTTTTTGATGTATAAATAAGTTTAAATTATAGTTTAAAATATGTTATTATTGGTAAGAGTATAATAGTCCAAACAATATTTTTTTTATCCAATTCTTCAATTAATCTTGAAAAAAAAAATAAAAATGACATGTTATTATTTTAAGTTATCTCATGAATAATCCCATAAAAAAATAAATATGTGACTAAGACTATTTAATCATATGATTAATATTCTTGGGATTATAATAATTCTGAGATTATAATCTTTACAAACAAACATAGTCGTAGTGTGTCATTTAAATAAGGTTATGTTTGTTTGCAAGGATTATAATATATGAGATTATAATCCCAAGACTATATAATCATAAGATTATAATCTCAATTATAATTATAATATCAAGGCTATTAAATCATTTTATATTTCCTATGGCTATGTTTGTTTGCAAGAATTATAATCCCAATACTATTAAACTATTTTTATAATCTCTAGACTAATAGTGTTAAGTCTAAATTTAAAAACAAACAAGACACTAATCATATCCCTGTAAGGTTTTAAGCCCAGAAAACCCAATGTTGATATTTATTTTATTATTTTAATAATAAAATTTAATTTCATTTTACATAATTAAATATGTCATAAATTTTGTTCATAATTATATATTTTATAATTTATATATATGAAGGAGTGTCATATACAGAAGACATAAATTATATGTTATGTATAATTAAAGAAATTTATTGTTCTCAATCTTAGATGGAAATGGACAAACCATTCTAGTAGATTGTAATACACTTGATTGGATGATTTGTCTTAGTCATGTAAAGTGAAGACTTTAATCTAGTGTATTGGTGTATTTTTGAAATACATAAAACTGAATCGTTGCGAAAAATTATTTATTAAATACTTTTATTATAAATAATTTTTCAAATACTATTAATGTGCAATTACTCTTAATCCTGAGAGAATAATGAACTTAATTTTATAATGTATGTCACTTTAATATAGTATTAAAGAGTGAGATTTTAAATACAATCAATACCTCAATATGTTGGGTGATATATGTGATGAAATTAGGAACATGTATTTTTCAAGACGGAAATTCTATAATTAAATTATAATATCCCTTGATATAATTTATTGGTTGATCACCAGAATCTTGGCCAAGTATTTTAGTAATTCAAATTACTAAAGTATTAATTTAATTTATTAAATTAATGTGTGATCAAAAGTTTATAAATTATGTAGTCAAGGATATAAGCAGTAAACATAATGGGTTAACAGTTTTTTTCTACACGCGCTTATGGATATTATTGTAGATGAGTATTTTGCAAGATACTAATAGTGGAAGGATTTAATTAATTAATTTTAATTCTATTAATTCTAGAGTGCAATTATAACTATTTAGTGGAATTAGTTATAATTAATATAATTCTAATTGATTAAAAACTTAATCAGAAATTAATATTATATTGGAGCTAGAATTGTAGAATCATACTTGATCCCCACTATAACCCTTATTAAGATATAACAAAATAGCATGATAAAATATATGAGAAAATTTTTCAAATTATCCTGATAAATATTAGGGAGTTGAGGACCTTATATATTATATCACTTTCGAGTATTTTTTGTTTCACTCGTAAAAAGTAACGTAATATCAAAATAAGGGTCATAGGGAGGAAGATCAGGAGGGAAGAAAAGTCTTCATTAAAATAAAAAAAATTCTCCATTGTGCTGCAACAAAGCACGAGGTATGTAATATAATTTATTTAATTTTTTATTATGTTAAATTATGAGAAAGATCTTGGGATAATAATTTTTAAAAGAAAAAATTATTAATTTATTTGAAAATCGTTTCCTACAATCCCAAATATAATTATTGCAAACAAACATAATCTAGACTAATAGTCTCGTGTCTAAATTTAAAAATAAACAAGACACTTAGGCTATGTTTGTTTGCAAGTATTATAATTCGGAGATTATAATTCATGTGATTATAATCTCAAGACTATTAATTCTAAGATTATAATCCCGAAATTATAATTATAATGCCAAGACTATTAAGCCATTTTATAATCCCGAGATTAATAGTTTCAAGTTTAAATTTAAAAACAAACAAGACACTTGAGATTAATAGTCTTATCCTAAGTATAATATTTGCAAACAAACATAGTCTTAGGTTATGTTTGTTTGCAAGGTATAATCTCAAGACTATTAAGTCATTTTATAATTTAAATTTTAGAATTTCATACATACCAAAGGGAAGGCACATAGAATATCCCTTTCCCTCTGTATATATATATATATGAGTTATACATATATATATACACAATCACAGATATATATAGTGATTAATGACGACGTTTCATCCGTCGTCGTAGTTTAAAATAAAACATGACGTTAATCGTCGCCATACTAAAAAAAAATCGTCATTATAGCCAATGTAGATACTACACATTTGTATATACATTTTTTTTTTTATATATATATATATATATACACACACACTAATAATTGTCCGTGTCTAAAGGCACAACATAACGACATTCTCTCTCCTCATTTCTCTTCCACCACTCTTTTCTGCACAAATTAATTAGAATGAATCTGAATCGTTTTTGTGATTTCTGTCCAAATTTAAAATGAGCTTTTTATATATATATATATATATATATATATATATATATATATATATAGCAATATGAGAGAGGGTCACGTAGTTGATAAGACTAATAGTTAAGCTTAATATATACCTAGGCCCTAGCTGGGTCAAAGATGCACTACACTAGAATTATATGACACGTTTAAACTATTTATATTATGTACTCCATATTATTTCTAAAATTCGCAAGCTTGTGATGCGGACAAACAATTGATGAATGCCGATACGTTAGGTTTCCTATTTATTTTGATTAAATAATTAATTTATATTGTGTAATTGAGTTTATGACATCAATTTTAATGAGTACTTACTTAAATTTTTGGTTTCAAATATTAAATTTTAAAATCTACGATAAATTTACGGATAAATTATAATTATAAAATTTGTCAATACATAAGATTGATATGAATTACAATAAGTCTATAGCGACTGGTCGGATTTTTTTAATTTTTTTTCTTTTGACTACCAAATAATTAATATGATTTATTGAAATTAAAATTTTTGCAAAATGCAGTGATTTATGTGTTATTTAAATACATTAATTATTTGGGAGTCAAAAGCAAATAATAATAAATAAAAAATCCAGTCGATCATCACCCCGGTCGGAATTTCCTGTCACCGTAGAAGGATTCTATGAATTATAGTGACCCTATTTATGATGCATTTCACCAAAAACATTATTTTTAATATTTATTCATGTAACTAGCAATCAAAAGGTCGATTTGAACCGTTGTAATATATATCATTTTGTTAAATATTTTTTAAATACACATGTAAGAATTATATTTGTTACATAGCAGACTGGTAGATTCTAATAATAATAAATATTATAATACTCATTTCATTCTACAAAAAAGTTCTTTTGGTAAAATTTAAAATATTAAATATTTAGAGAGCGCTATTTTCATATACATATTTGATATTTTTACATGATCATCTTTCAAACGAGAGTGAAAGTAAAGTGGATCCCACATTCATGCGATGAGCACATGTTGAAATATCATTTCACTAAATATTTCTATTTCATGTTTACCTTATATGAAAATGTCTTACTTTTGAGTTTTAAAATATCTTAAATTTAAAAATATTTTAATTAACTTTAAAAAAATAATAATAATATTATAATTTGAGTAGTAATATAATGAGTTTATATGTTCAAATATTATAATACGAACCTAAACACATTAAACTGAACAAGCCTTTAATTATTAATTGTGGGAGCTCAACAAATTTTGATTAAAAAATTAACAACAATCTTATTTTACAAATTGTATATTATTTTAGTAATTTAATTACTTAATATTTTTTACCAAAATAAAATAGCATGTACTGAGAAAAGATAATATACAACTTTTTCCGTATAATTTATGTACATAAAATTATGAGTTACTATGTATTTATAATTGTAAAATTCATTAATATATGAGATTAATAAAATTATAATAAAATACCAATTATTACATATATCTCTAAAATATTATAATTAATATTTTTCACGTAATTAGCAATTACAAGTCGAGCTAAATACATTCATAATATATATCATGTAAAATTATTTTAAAAAGATTACTTTTAAAAAAGATAAAGAGTAAAATGATCGGAGAGATAAAATAATGTATTAACACACAAGTCGAAAAATGATCTCTTTTTACGTATTTATAAAATAAAATTAATTTCATAATAACCGAAAGCAAAATATTTATACGTATATCACACGAATTTGGCTACTTATTTTTTTATTATTAATTAAAGCAGTGTTGGTTGGGAATATCAAAAAAACAAAACTTCTTTCTTTCCATTACAATCTCCCTTTCTCTCTCCTCCCCCAATTATATTTGCGAAAACCAGAATCTTCTCTCCTTCAGCCATCTGTTATCTTTCTTATCTTCTTCTCTTCCTTTGATCAATTTGACTCGCCGTCGTCAGCCTTTAATTCAACCTCTAACGGTACGCTTATCCGGCACAAAAAATTATACATATTTCTCCCAGTTTTCCGATGAATTTGTCGATTTAATTGGTTCGATTGAGTTGTATCTTTGTATACTTATCGATTTCGTTGAGTCACTGCCGGATTCATTTTGTATTTTGTTATGTTTTCCGTTCTATTGTATTATTGCTTGTTGGTTTTATTTTTTTTGCAGCCAAAAAAGTTTGATCTAACATCAATTTTTGTTGTTTTATAGTTCAGGGTGATTCGTTTAAAATTTTATTTTATTTTGTTTCAGTGCAGATTAATAACCCTGTTCTATGTTCTTATTGAATTTTATACACAAGCGTAATGGTGGTTGGACTTTTATGATCGGTTTTATTTTATATATCAGTGGTTTGATTTTTTTCCTCTGGTTTCTTTGGATAGAAAAGGGAAAGAGAAAGAGAACCTTTGTAGTAATGAATTTGCTTTTCAACTCCTTTTAATTGTTTTGGGAAATGAAATTTCAGAGTTTGAATGTTGCCTTAGGTTTCTCGTGGACAATCAGCGGAGATGTTAACAACTTTGGGGTGCATTTGCACATCTGGGGCTATATCATATATGAACACTTATGGGATGATATTAAATGATGCTGTTCCGGTATCTATGACAGTGGCTTCCTTTATTTGCAACAACTCCATGAACATGCTGATTTGGAAATCCCAAGAGAGTAGGATGCAGTTTACTTGTCATTAAAAAAAAGGAAAGAGAGAGAGAGAGAGAAGGATGTAGATGTAGGATGTAGATTTGGGTATAACAATACCTTGTTTAATATATATTGATAATGTACAATGTTTTATGTATTATGCAGCTGTATTCTTTTAACTAATATTATAAAGTTCCTATTCATGACATGCTATGTTTTGGTGCACATATGAAAATTGTTTGTGCGAGATTTGGATGATGATGCAGATATTCATTTTCTAGGAGTCTAGGAAGTCTCTGCACTTGATAGAATGACCCAATTCTTGATTATGAAGTTCAAGGAATTTGTGTATAGTACGTAGATGGAACTATTCATCTTTAGCTCTGCATTATTCATTTTGAATTAATATGCTCCATCGCTACGGTAGTGTCTTAAACACCCCCCCCTCCTTCTAATATGATCAATATCTTGTACAAGGTGTAAGTTGTGTTTAGATAGTTTTGTAAAAACATAGAACTTTCACTTTCTATAGGTGAGGCATATTAAATTAGTATATTGCCTTTTCTGTCTTTTTTTTATCTTCTCTTATTGCCATTCACTTCTTGATCTAACTTTGTTTTACTTCTACAAAATAGATATATTTGGTGCTCATTATGACCGTACTTGTTTCCATCTCACTTTCAACGGAGATTTTTCACTATGGGTTGCTATTTTTGTTAGTTTGTTATGAAATCTTGACAATGAAAGAGAAGGAAACTGGGAGGAATGGATTATTAGGAATTATAAAGACGAGATGATGAGAGAAAATTATTTCAAGTTGACGAAGCCTGTTTGGTGCAGCTAGGTTACAGGATCATAGTTTATACCTTACTATAAGCTGGTATTGTTGTGTTTGGTGTAGCTTATAGAGAGATAAGTAATTTTAAGAATTTTTAACTTAAAACATGCATAATCCACAACTTTTTCAGATTGATTATTATACTATAGATTGTCCCGTCATGTTAGTGATTTTTCTTAACTTCCAAGAATACCCTCAAGTAAATTTTTGAAAACCCGTGATATCCCTGAATTATCTGATTTTCACACTCTCTAGCTTCACCAACCTGGACAAAAATTTGCATCATTGTCAAGACTTCTAAGATATGTTGTGCTTTTAGCAAGATTATAATTGAACTTTTTTGTCAGATCTTTATAGGGATTGACAGATATGTTTCACTGACGCCTGAAAGTTTTTTCCATTTGTTTTCTTTGCCTTTCTTTTGAGTTTCTTTTGGGTAGAATCCTCCGCATGAATTCTTTTTTTTTATATCTTTTTCACTAAAAACTTATTTTATCTAAATAAAAGCGATAGTACTTTTATCTGTTTTCAAGTCAGGTGACAGAATAACTAGTTCCTAAGCTAACTACTTTCACTGGATTTCTGATGACTTTTAAGATGTTGAAAACGGCAACCTCTGGTTATTGGTGAAGTTTCTGATGCAATAAAACCATCCATTATGTATAGATATTTTTACGTAATTGGATCATATATCTGTTTTTCTAGTGAAAATTCTTTCCAAGATATTTATTTTTATACAATCAATATTTACACCCTTCAATTAGAACATACTCTTTTCCGTGTGAATTTAAACCTGTTGTGTTTCTTACTGTCAGCAACTTTAGAAACTTCACAAACTGTGACAGCTTTATTATAGTCTTTGGACGAGGTGCTTATAGTTACTCTAGATCTTGATAATGGAGAATTGAAGAATAGTGCAGGAAACCTATGCCTTGGTGTTGCGAGAGGAAAATAAATGGAAGGAGCGGATGTTGGTGGTATGTCTTTCTTATTTATTGTACATGTCTATTATGACATGTTGAAAGTTCAACCGCATGGAGTTATTAGAGTCGGTTTATCTGCTTAAACTGGTGAGTGGTAAATCATTGATAAAATTGTATATTCTGCTCATGTAGATTCCAACGATCAGGTTTCCTGCATCGTCAACTCTTTAATGTGAATCCATTTGATGCATTTCTCACGGTTGTCAGTTGACTTAGTGTCAAATTTCTTTAGTTCTAGAAAATGTATATCTTTCACTTAGCTTCCCATTTTTATATTCTTTGTTTCTTCCTTTTTTGGTGAATATAGTGGGATGCTAACAGTCGGGAGATGTTTATATATTCAGTCTTGTAGTTTATAGGGACATCCAGTCTCTAGCAACTTGTAGGAAGCCTCATTTGGTAGATTTCTGTTCAGCCGTTCATCCTTCTGATTTAATCTTAATCGTAAATGCTATTGCATTGCAGGAAATTTTGATGTCCATGACCAACAGAAGGAGGATTTTCATTTTTGAATCAATATTCCTACCAAGATTCATTTAATGAACAGCTGCAATTGAGTGCTATTATCAGCCTCTATGCCGGAGAAGCAAAATATAGTTGATTTTTCTAGAGATCCAATTTCATGATTTGCTGAAATACCATAGAATTCCTTGTTTTATTGGAATTCATAATGATGATATGTTAATGTTACTCCAAGATCAGAGATTTTCTGTGTCACACTTAGCATGTGATGGTGGACATGCTTGAGGGTTGCTATTGTAATACCTAGTCCTTGTAAGGGCATGTAACCGGAAACTTTCCATTCTAGGGTGCAGTAATTAAATATCAAACCAATGACATGGATTAGTATTGTATTTTATTTTATCTCTAGAAAGGAGGCCTATGGTGATGCATATTCTCACCGGCATAAGTTGATGTAGGGCCTTTACTCAAAATAAGTGAGTGGGACAATATCCACACTATAAATTCATGGAAGTTGACTGCTGGCTCTCTTCATCATTTGGTAGCTTCCACAAACCTTTGTTTCCACAAGCATAAAGTGATCCGATCAAAAAGATTTGCCGACTAAGTTCCTATTGATTTAAAATATCTCCAGCAGTTACCCCAATAGATGATTGTCTGAATTTAACATGTCCTTGGCAGCACTTCCAACGTCAGGTGAATCTTTGGAAATTTCCTCCTTTTGTTGAGTTCCAACTATAGCCCCTTGATTTATCACAAGTGCATAGGTTGATGACAATGAAAACTATGATGAGATGTTGAGGTAGTGAGAGAGATGAATACTTTATTAGAAAATATAACCACTGGAATTCTGGAGTTAGTGGACTGAGCAATATGAGTGCTGTAATTTCTTTCAGTTACTAAAAATGATGAAAAATTAACATAAGGGAACGAGTGTATGGACTAAGAATTCTTTGTTTACTATTCTCTTCGTATGGCAAGCTCTACGAATCCAACTGGCGCTTGTGCTTCCTCTCTATTGGTTGAATCCCTTATGGTTCAAAGCATATTATTGGGTCATGGCTTCCACGACAAGTACATCTTTAAGTTACTTCAAGTTTGATCTGCATTTGCATCAAAAGTCCCTCTAGTATCAAGAGGTCTATACAAATACTCCAGGAGCAATATCCCTCGAGTATATCATTCTCTATAGTCTATCCAAGTGACGACTTTTTGCAGTGTGATTATCAATGTTTCTGAAAGGCAGGCAGATTAATTAAAAGTGGTGGATATGACTTTCATGGTTTATATATGAACCTTGAGTCATCAGAGGTCTTGAATGTATACCAGGATTATATTGTAATTACAGCTTCAAGAATTCTTGTATCAGTTTTCTTTGTTTGGTTTTGTGGTTCACATCGTTATTGAGACTAGGTATGTCATGGATGTATTTAGCCCCGCAATTCTTAACCTGGTCGGAGAAATAACACAAATTCTTTGATGATCTGATTTTCGCGGCTTGTAATTTTTTGGCATCACTTCTCATTTTTGTGATGATGATAGTCAGTTCCACCTGTCGTTCTCTTCTATATTTAAGTCCAATATCCTTCACTCATTGCTGACTGGTCCATAATTGATTGTCACAAGTTTTATCACCCTCGTCTCACTGTTGAAGTATACATTTGTTTCAGTAACTTATCCTTTTTCAAGGCCCTTCAGTCCTCATCAGTATTCTCTTTCTCATTTATTATATCAACGGTATATCCATCACATCAAGATCTCACTCTTCTCTGTTTCATTTCTATTGCTGCACAAGTTTGAGCTTTGCCTTCTTTATATATTAGTGTTGTAGTTTTATTATCATATCCTTATTCCTTGGTACGACGCATCATCCTATATTTTCTCAATCTTTTCATTGA
Organism: Panax quinquefolius; assembly: GCA_020205615.1. NCBI lineage: Eukaryota > Viridiplantae > Streptophyta > Magnoliopsida > Apiales > Araliaceae > Panax > Panax quinquefolius. The sequence goes on from CM035159.1 coordinate 92,462,134, forward strand.
TGAAAAGTATTGGGACCAGATGATATAAAAGTATTGTTTTTTTCTTCCTCGGGGATAATTTCTTTTAATGCAGTGCAGGAAATTAACATAGAGTTTCAATTATCGCAGGGAAATACTGAGGTACTTTCTTTAATGGTGTTGATGTAGTTTGTAAGTGATATAGGGGCATGTTGTAGCGAAGATCCAGGTATAGTTAATTAGCATAAGTTTGCTGTTGGATTTGAAATTAGAGAAAAGATTGAAGTATTCATTAGTCACTGTTTTAGTCATCTTTTATGTTATTTCTTTGGAAATAGAGTCTTCATTATTGCGTAAAAGCTTAATTCGTTTTGAACTTAGCTGATTGCAGAAAGAAGTACATGTTCTTATGAGAAATATACAGATCAGATACACTGCTGCACTTTAGAAATTGGTAGGAAAATTTTGCAATAGTTTTCTGATTTTGATTTCGAGTACAGTATATTTTGGTGTAATCTATATATATACACACACACACACACTAAGCTTGAGGAATTATCAAGAGATAGATTGATGATACAAATTACATTTAAAGTAGCTATCTCAAGAAGTCACTGTAGAATTAAGGATATTAGCACTAATTGAAAATATGATTTAAATATATCTTGATCATGGATTCATGTGGGAATTGGCGGACCTTTTTTAGGAAGATACTTATGTGATGCAAGTGTTACATCTCTTGCTAACAGCTGTCATTTGAGATCAAAACTTACAAATGCTACTTTGTGTTTTTGGTTTGACAATTGTCCCTATTTGAACTTAGAAATTTCTGGAGAACAACCCTTTTATCTACAGGTTGGTTTTAATGATTTATTGTTGCAATAGAGCTTACTTTCTTCTTTGCTTGGACAGGAACATGGGGCATAGACACTTCCCTGACCCATTCAATATGTTCGGGATCAACCAAGGTCACAATCAAAATCATCACTCAGAGCAGTCTTACCGTCCAATGGGTAATGCATTTCTTTTCCTTGTTTTCAAAAAAAAAGAAGAAGACAAAAGTAGATGAAAAAGAGAATAAGAAAGGGGAAATATTTTTTCCATGTTGATTTTCATGATATTTATTTGCAGTATTTCCCTTGGGAAGTTACTGGATACTCGCAAAATTTGGATGCAACTTTTGATTTTATATTGATCTACTTTCATTTTTTATGACGTTGGATTTAACCATCAAAAGTTGTTTAATTGATTATTTTTTTTTTGTCAAAGTTGTTTAATTGATTATAAAACAATGGACTACCTGATTTATAAAGTTATTGAAGCGGTCAGGTTAGATTATTCCTAAATTGTGTTCTTTTTTTATCCAAGTAGTTGTTTTTTGTGAAATTGTTTTTTCAGGAGGGTTTGTCGCTTCAGAAAATGGGTCACTCGTCTCCCCACTGAATAATATGTCAAGGAGTGGCTCTGATCCTCAGTGGAATTTAGAAGCGAGGGAAAATGAGTATGCTTCCTCAAGTTTCAGCAGGGAAGTACAAAATTTCCCTCCAGATTTTCCAGTACATTCTTATAATCCTTATTCACACTCAGCAGCTGCTGTAAACTTATTTATGCACCCAGAGAGCAATGCTCGCAACATGCATTCAAGTTATTATAATAGACAAAATATTCATGATGTTGAGGGTGGTATACCAGATCCTTCGATAGGAACTGGAAGAGGGTCATCTAAAAGAAAAAGCCCAGCTGGCCCAGCCTTTTACGGACCCTTTGAGGGAGGAAGCACAAGCAGATCATATGATGCGGGAAGTTCTTCCGGTTCTTCTCAGATGCTACCAGAAAAGCCAAATTCAGATTACCAAAGCATCTTGTTGGGGCCTATTGGCTTACCTCAGCATAGAGGCAGTGGCCTCTCAATTGCTGGTGAAGATTCATCAAGGAATGTAAGAAGCCGATCTACACTTGATGTTGAACCTAACACTACGAGACCTCATCTCTTAAGCTATCCTTCTCATCTTTACCATTCAACAACCTTGCCAACAAATCCTTCTGTCACAGTGAACCTTGGCAGTCTAAATGCTGGTTCAACCAGTCAAGAGTGGAACCATAGACCTTTTTCTGTTGCTGCTCCTGGAAGGCCCCCAAGTGCAGGTTAGTTTAAGCTTAACCTTTTATATTTTTTTATTGTTATTGTTGTTATTATTATTGTTATTATCGGGTTGTAGATTGTTTCATGTCGGAGAGGTGTTTCTCAAAATTGCAGTTATTAATGGCCCAAGCGACACGACAAATCGGTTTCTTGTCGGTGGGAGTGCTGCAAATGCTGGGGTTGGCTGTCAAGATCATGTTTCAAGCGGACATCCTGTTTCTTCTTCACAATTTTTTAGTGGTACCTCTGTTCAGTTTTCAAGGGAAAGCCGCAGTGCTCATTCTCGAAGGGCTATATCTACATACAGGACTGGTCTGGGATACTCTTATTTGGGACATCAGCATTCACATCCAGAAAGTTCAACTTTCAGATATTCAAGGCCATTATCGGCTGGAGGATGGCGCAACAATTACAGGAATGGAAGACCGAGATTAGCTATTGAGAGACTTCAGTCAATTTCTAGTGTGGTTGATGCCCATGATAGAAGGGGTACTGAGGTGCGTAGTTTGATTATTTTTCATCTGTTGCTCCTCTTGTGCTAAAATAAAAGAATTAAATTTAGTCAAATCTGTTTGCTTTTTGGTTGTGGAGGTGAGTGACAAAATTTTTTGTGGCGTCCCACTATAAGGATTATTAGTTAGCACTCATTTCATTTGTTTTGAAGATCATTAGTTCTTGATTGCTTGCAGTTCAACTATAATGCATGTTTTCCAATGCCCACACAATAAATTGGTTTTAAAGCTATATGGCATGGATATGGTAACTGGAACTTGAGTAGGGATGAGATATATTGACCTCAATTCTTGTTAGCATAACCATTCCAAATGGTGTTATGTATGCACAGTGTCGATTATTATAAGCGAGTCCATATGTTATATAGAATGAAGCCTAGAAAAAGAGCATGAAATTTCGATATAGGAAGGCCTTTATACATTTTTCCCTTTTGTAATCCTTCAGGAATCTATAGTCTTTACCCTCATCTTTGGATCAATGGTGTGAGAACAAATCTTTAGATTGCGTCTTTGGTTTGCCTATTATTTATGACATATTTGCTTTGTCACTTGATAAACTACATGGTTGAATGAATATGGATGCATTCAATTTGTGGTGTTTCTTCATTAGAAATCTGTGTGATGACTAGATATTTGTTGTTCTTGGTTTATTTGTATGTTACTTTATTTGTGTTCTCTTTTAATACAAATTTATAACCCAAATATCATCATTTTGATTTTTCCGAGTGCAAAGTTAACTTGAAAATTGTAGATCTGTGATTTTGTTCACGTCTTCTGTAAGCTCTCCAGTTCTTGGTCTTCAGCTCCCTCAGTGGGCAGAAACAAATTCTCAAAGGCTTCATGAAGCTGCACGTTTTAATTTCTCAAGGTTTTCATCAACTAATAACTAGAATCCTTTTTAACCTTGCAGGTTCCCATGATTGTGGATCATTCATCCTTTTATAATGGTTCCAGAAGTTCTTTTGATCAGTATAGAGACATGAGGCTAGACATTGACAGCATGAGTTATGAGGTTAATTTCAAAACTGATCATCTTGTTCTGTAATATTTTCCTGTTCTTGTTTTATGCTTAATTACTGTCTTCGAACAGGAACTTCTTGCTCTTGGGGAGACAATTGGGAATGTCAGCACGGGTTTGTCTGAAGACATGATTTCAAAATGTGTGATGGAAAAAGTGTTATGTTCTGGAGATCAAGGTCGTGAGGAAGAACATTGTGCTATTTGCCTGGTAAGAATCTATTTCTATAAGCTTTTCTTTTACTTACTAAAATAGGAATAATTTGCATCTATTGTTCATATCCAAAAGGGGGGAAAAGGCTGTTCACGGTATAGTTTTTAAAATATATGGGTATATAAATGTAATTGCATCTCATGCTCTTGGTGGCACCTTCATATCACTAGCTGTTCATGCTCGGTAAACTTTTTGGTAAACTTTTTCAGTCCGGTGTAGAGATTAATTTGCATCAACTTAAATCTTTGCCTGACCCAGAAAATGTTGGGGAAAATTTGGTTCTCGACTTGAATTGTTTGGCTTTTAAGCATTCTGCACAGTTCAAAACTTCAAATATAAATCAAACTGCAGTGACTGCTTGTTTGTCATGTCTCCAACCCCCCCACCCCCACCCCCACCCCCACTCCCACCTTACCTTCTGTTGTCTCGCTACAAAATCCACAGAAACGCCCATCAGCTCTCCAACTAAATTGTGCATATTTTATTTGCTACTTCAAATGACAGGAAGAGTACAAAAACGAAGATTTGATCGGGACTTTGAAGAGCTGTGGACATGATTATCATGTGGACTGCATCAGGAGGTGGTTATCGGAGAAGAATGTCTGCCCCATCTGTAAGGCTGCTGCTCTTAAAGGAATGTTCTAGTTCTAGTTAGTGACAACTCTGATGAACTTTCAACTCAAATTTCTCAATTCATTCCTGTAAATATAAAATATGGATAAATTAATAGACATTGTTTGTAAATAAGAAGTATGTCAATATGTTATTTTTCATAATTTAGTATATGCTTCTAACGAGTTTCTTTCACTTTCTATTGGATTTCACTAGCAATTAAGAAATTTAAAAATGATAACATTGTTAGTAACCTGAAGAATGGTAACACTGCAATAACTTGAAAAATAATAAATGTTCCAAATTAGTTGTCTAAAAAGGAGACTTCGCCCTTATGCTAAGTTTTGGAGTTGGATTGAAGAAATGGAATAGAGGATCGAGAATGGAGCGAAGAGTTTAATGATTCATTTTATTTCAGTTGGAATGAGTTATTTTATATATTTTCTTAAAGAATTCATAAATTTAGGAGGAATAAGAATGGTTTATTTAATCACAATTAAACATAATTTTTTTTGCTTCCCTTTTATTTTGCATGGTTGTTTTTTTTTAAAAAAAGTTTATAAATTGGCCCCTTAATTGGAATGGTCTCTCTTTCCACCCACCCACCCACCCACAAAAAACTACCATTACACTGAAAAAGTTTATAATAAATTCTTTCATACTTGTACCGGATAAGTTTACAGAAAATTATTTTCGCGTTTCAGTATTTAATGGATCATTTCATTCTTTTTTTTTTTTAAAAAAAAATCATTGAAATGGGGTGGTAACTAGTTGCTTTTAAAACGCCCACATATATGGATTCATTCATACAACTTTAGCAAGGGTTAAGATTTTTTGTCTATGTATATATTAGGATGGTTAAAATAAAGTTAACTTTGATCAATATAGTATCGATACGTAGGTCGTGATTTTTTTTCTGCGTGTCATCAGTGTATTAATCAATTGACCAACTTATCATAGAGTTAACTTCATGATAACCGGATCCGTATATATCAGTATATGTTTATGTTTCCACTAGTCCTTTTAAAAGTGGAACCCAATCCAGGTAGAACACTGGATCAAGTAATACTTGTTTCTTTTATTTTATTACTTCAACTTTTTGTTGGGGGACTCTAATAACAACTAAATAAAGGCAATCATTATTTAGTAACCAAATTTTTAATTTTCTATGCATACATACATACATACAAAAGCTCCAATAATGTATACAGACAGGTAGTAAAGTAAAGTAAAAGCAGCAGGCCAGCAGCAATAGAAAGTAGCCAAGGGGGCTTGATCTTGAAATTAAAGGTAAATCTTTGTTTGTACAAAAAAGCAGGTATGCAAAGAGAGAAAGAATCAGTTGAAAATATATTCTCCATGTTCATACATACACTGATTTAATTAAAACTACACATCTTTCCCTTCTTTTAATAAATCAGAATTGTTGAATATATATATATATATATATATATATATATATATATATATATCATTTGCTAATTAATAAAGCTGATGTCTTCTGTCATTCAACCATCTCCACCTGCAAAAATGGAGTAAATTAACCATAGTCATCACATTAATATAATTATTACAACATGTCTATCACGAATTTCAATTCGGAAAAACTGAACTTTTTGTCAAGTTAGACAAGTTTGATATAAAAAGGAGAACAATATTTTCCCATGCGTTATGTTTTTGATATTTTCACGTAATTTTTTTTTTACATGAAGGTTCGATTCAGGTGAGAAAGAATCATATTAGAAATATCTAAAATACATATGAAAATATAATTTTTTATAATAATAAAAAAAGGTTACATGTATACAACTTTCATCATTTTTTTTCCTATATTGACATGCACACCCCCACACCACACATGACACACCATCGTCATACCACTGGACCAAATATCTTGTGGTAAGACGACTTTAATTGCTTAGGATGTTACCATCAATGAATATTCTTCTTTGAAATTAATGGAAAACCTACAAGTGAAGTGGTAAGTTTTTTAATATTAAAGAGAAAGAGTGAGACTATTGTTAAGATAACATGTGAATATATTTTAAGTACTTTTTCGAGTTAACTTGAGTGTGAATCGAATCCATCCTTTAAACTATCTCCAATTATCTATCAAACAAAATACAACTAATTTTGAATTTCTCGTCCACTCTAATAAATCATCTAAGTCGTCCAAAATTTAGAATAAATCCCATCGTTCATGTAGTGTCGGAAACACGGGACACAACTAGTGAAAAAAAATTCATTCTAGGAAGGTAGACTACTTACCAGTGAAAGTCCCATCTGGGTCGGACTTTGGACATCCGGTTTTCGCCATACGGGTAATCGGTTTCAGCCCGTTTGGTGTTTTGGAATGCACAGCAACCGATTGAATAAATGCCAATGAGAAGGACTAGCATGACAATGTTGAGGACAGAGAGCTTATGCCAGTCTATTTTCACAGCTTCAAGAACTCCGGCTTTGCATGAATCGCAGTCGTAGCACAGCAAGTTTTGGGCATTGTTCCACCGGTAGCAATCTGCATCTTGAGCCAACATTGTTCCCGCGTAATTGCATGAAGTTGGTGGCTTGCAACAACCAGACTGCATGCATGCATATTATTTTTTTTCCGACTAAAATGCAAATTCATACCCTAAGTTTATTGAATATTTGGATATATGGGGTATCGCACTTTACAATATAACAAATCGCTATCTTAATTACGGTATAATTAGTAGCTAGTTAATTAGCTTTGCACAACTAATTATACTTACCATATATAAAAGATACGATTTCACATTAATAATTGTACTTTGAGAAAATAATTTTCTAACTAGTTAAATACAAAGACGAAAATATCACACGGACAAACACATGGGGACAGTACTTTTGTATTTTAATTTAAACTATTTTTTCTTTCTATATTCTACTAATATATTTATTTTTGGAACTTTTTGCTAATTTTCTTTTTGGGGTAGAGGAGAAGGAAGATGGAACTTGAAAATTGAATGGAAAGTGTCCATGAGACTATATATATATATATACGGTCCGGATCTTAAGCTTACCCCTTATTTAACATATCTTGCATATCCTCTTTAGCGACGGATATATGTATATATATATATATATATTAAAAAACAAGAAGTACAACAATTTTAAAGTTAATATATTCAATTATGTAACTATTTCTGATAGATAGAAAAATATTTATCTTCTTTTAGAAGCAACTAAAAATGGAAATTAACTTAAAGAAATTGTTGATTAATTAAAAAAAAAACTTAAAGAAGTTGTTTAAACCGTCAATTCCCCACCCCCCACCCCCCCCCCCCCCCGGCCCTCCCAAGCCTTCAATATTTCCTCATATGGAAAGGAGAAAGTCTAAATTGCATATACTACCATCATATTCTATGGACTAGGGAGCAAAATGAAGTTAAATGTAACAACCATTAAACCATATATTATACTTGTATGTGTCATGTGTTCTAGATCAGTTCTTGAAAAAAAAGAAGATATAAGGAATTAAATTATTTGTAAATAAAATAAGAAGATGAATTAAGTGATCGATCACCTGTATAGGAGACATATCTCTTGTCAAATAATCAATAGGAGTCCAAAAAGCAATTTGAACACAACTTTTAGAACCCAACAAACAAGTCTTTATAGTCATCCAATACTTAGGATCCTTAATCCTCTTCTTCAGCCATGGTGAGTAATTCTCAAGGTGGTACTCCTTATAAACCCTACCGGGAACTTCCACCCCTCCGCCGCGGCTCGTGACCACAATCCAAACAAAGTTAAGCCCAACAAAGTCCCTATAACGAACAACATGAGCACCAAATACACCCAAAGTGCCCATGCAACATTAAAACAAGCCCCAATGAAGCCTGCAAGAGAAATGATGAGAATAACAAAACCAATGACTAAAAGGGGTGTTTGTAAGAAACTTTCACATGTTGTCTTGCTTCTTGCCATCCATAAACCTCCTCCGATGATCGGAATCGATGCTAAGAGTGTGAAAAGGTTCAAGAAACCTATCACTGTGTTACTAAACCTATACATGGTTTAGTTTAATTTTTGGGTTTTTTTTTGTTAGTGTTTGCTTTGGCCTTGTGATGTCCTCTTCATGAGCTTAGCTTTGTGTTTTGTTTCTTTGTCTTTTGGTACTAATTTAAGTAGCAAGAGATTGGAGATTAATTATATATAAGACCTTTGCTTCATTGCTTTTCCTTGGAATATAGGAGGGTATCAGGAAGTACTTTTGTTTGCAATAGGTGAAAATGACTTAATTGTACTTAGCTATTAAGGAACTCCATTTGAAATTCTTCTTTAACTTAATTTATTTTTTACCCCTTTGCAGCATTGGAAGATGTTTTTGCATTTAATTGCCACCGTACCAAATTCCTCTTTGACACAAGTTATTGACTGGTACATATATATAAAAAGTTTCATTTATTAATTCTTTTTGTGAAGTATTACCCTTTACATTAGTAATTGTGTACGATGTAAAATGACACAATATTTTTAAATTTATTATTATATCACTATTACGGAACCAAAAATTTATTATTTTTAAAGGTAAAAATATAATAAAAGTGCATTCTCAATATTCACAAATTTTATAAATAAGATTATTTATGTAGGACGGAGGAGTACTTTGTATAAAAAAAGAAAAAATAATCAAAACAAAACCTAGAGAAGATAGTATATATATTTTTCCAACTCCTAATTAAAACAAAATTGCTCTTTCCACAGTTCTCAATTATAAGATTAATTTTTGACTTTTAAAGTTAATTTGAGATGTTTTTAAATTTAAAATTGATGTATTTATATGAGTCTCAAAAAATTTAAAGTAGTAATTAATAGTAATATTTTTTAGATAATTTATAATTTAAATTTAAAAATATCTCAAAAAATTAAAATTAATCTTATATTTTTGAGATGGAGGAGAAAGTGATCAAGAAAGCTAATCATATGCATGAAATGGGGCAAATTGGTAAAAAGCATCAAATTAAAGTTGTTCCTTTTGAGGTGGAGCTCAATTAGCTTCTTTTTGAAGCACGATGAGAGCAAGAATTAGGTTTATCTTTGAGTGGTGATTGAGAAAATGGAATAATATTTTATATCTTTCTTATCTTTATTATCTCTTTGTTTATTTGTATTTGATTCTTTTGCCGGCCCCACTAGCCTGCTAGTAAAAATAAATATTTATAAGTGGTAATTATTAAATCCACAATATTTTTTGTTATTTTCACAACAAAAATATCGATGTAGATGTATAGCGACAGTAAAAATCGTCGCTATAGGATCTATAGCGACACTTTTGTTGTGAAAATAACAAAAAATATTGTGAATTTAACAAAAATATACATTAATTTAATTGTAATCCAAAAAACTACATTAAAAAATTTATAAAATCACAAAAAAAAAATCATCATTTTGCAAACCACATTCTTAGGATGTGTTTATTTTCGAAAGGGGCTCCAAAATAAGACGTTTACAGTAAAGTTTGGTGCGGTTATAAGGTACTATAATCGTAATTAAATTATATAATACGGTTAATATTATAGAAGTAAATGTAATTGCGGTTAAACAAACCGTTTGGCGGTTTTAGTTAATATTTTATAGTTACAGTTATTTTTTCCGATTAATATGCTATTTAAAAAATAAAAGAACTAAATAAGCAAGTTAATAATAAAAAGAGGTCTAAAGTTTAATTTATAACTATTATCCACTATTAATATTTCTACTAATGCATCTATAAAATTATTATAACTTAGAAACAATCATTATACTATAATAAAAAATATATATATAAATAAATAAATAAATCAAGCTATGAATACTCCCCACAAATTTTTTTTAATCGACAATTTTTTTAATACTCAACAAATTACATGATTGACGTATCCATAAGAATTGGATAATTAGGCCACTATAGAATTACATATCATCAAACAAAAAAAAATCTTATGAAAAGCAAATTCGACTAAAAACATGTACAATATAAACAAGTTGAAGAAAAATTATTTAAACAAAATTAAAAACACGTAGACAATTAATTCATTTATAGATACACATTCTATTATTAAGTAAGTAATCACATACTAGAGTTTTATTATACATGTGTATGAGAATAGATCCTCTGTTTCCATTTTCCTTGTCTTCCTTGTGTCTCCCGTTTAAATTTTGATACCTGACCTCTTATTTAATTTTAGAGTTAATTGGTGTTAAGTAAGAGGTTAGGTGTCAAAATTTAAGTGAAGAGACACAAGAAGAACGGAAAAATAGAAACAGAAGATCTGTTCTCATGTGTATATATGTTGGTTCGGTTAATTTTGTACGATTTTTTGCTATTTATTGTTGTTGTGATCAAATGTGTGGTTTCGGGTTTTTTTTCCACTTTTCAACCTTTTTTTGCTCACCCCTACCGCAAAGGACTAAAGTTCGCATAATTTAAGTACGGAAAATGATATATATTACAAATGTTTGCATCAACTTTTTGATTGTTAGTTAGACGAATAAGTATTAGTGATAACTTTTTTGACTTGAATATTTATTACTCGAATTCGATCCGACTCGGATGAAATTATATTCAAACTACTCGCGAGCTTCAATTTCAAGCTCGAATTCGAGTCTCCGCATAATAATTAAGATTTATAATAAATATAATTATAAATTGAATTTATTATTTTACTTAGAAATGAGAAAATATATTTACTATTACACTTTGCAAATATAAAATCACAATTAAAAATAAAAATAAAAATAAAATAAAATAATAATTAGTTATCATAATTTGGTTTAATTTTGTATATATTATAAGAGAATGTATCAACTATCTAATCGAATCTGTATTAATCGAGTATGTATCGAATCACAATCGAGAATTCGAGTAGTCGAATCTTAAACGAGTCAAGTATAACCTTACTCATATTCTACTCATATTTTTATTCAAACTATTTTTTACACTCAAGATTTGGATCATATTATTAACGAATCCGAATCTCGCTCGTATTTTTTTGAATCGAACTCGAACTTTTTGATTGGTTTATACCCTTACTCACGAGAACAAGGTTAAGCACTCTTAAACCCTAGAACTTTCATTGTTAAGAATCAAAGAATTCCCAAAAACACGTTCCTTCAGGGTCTGAATATCTTAAAATAGTACTATCCAAAATTAGAGTCTTACTCTTTTTTCTTGAATATTAAGGTTTGGCTTCGACATAGATAAACATAATTTTCAATAACTTTTTCTGATAATAAATTTTACTCTTTAAAAATGTTTCTTGCAACAAAAAAGAAAATCATTTAAATATTTATGTCTAAATGTGTCGAAATTTTTAGATATGTATGTGTCCATTTTACCTATGTTCCAAACGTTTGGACTCAAAGTTAGACTTCCCATGTGGACCTACCAGAAAAGAGCCCATCTCCTCGGAGCCCAATAGGCCACTATAAGCTTTGAGCCCCCTGGGCCACAGTTGAGCCACAATACAAGTGGCTCTTATTTGGGCTTATCAGAAGCTGGACACTAGATTAGCCTGTAGAAATGGGCCTGCCCATACAAATAAAGCAAACAATCACAATCACAATGGGTTACAAAATGATATATAAAGATCAAAAGAAACATTAGAACCTCTATAGACTGGTTGTGTTTGACTCTTAGGTGTTGTTTGTTTACGTCTGATTGTCTCTTAATGGATTGTCTCTTATTCGTTTAAAAAGCGTGATCTTTTTTTTTTTATACTTCGAACGCCTCTTAATCGGTAAGACATAAAATGAAATCTTAATAATTAAGAGGTACCTCTTAATGAATTTTTTTTGATATAAATATATTTAACAATATTATGCACTCATTTTTATTAAATTGAATATTTAAAATTATTAAATAAAATTTTACCATTTAAAATGATAAAATAGTGTCATTAAGAGACAACTAACTTTTTAGTTATCAAACAATTATTTAGATTCAGGCCTCATAACCATTCAGATGATCTAATTTATTAAGACATCATAATCATTCAGATCTTAATTTACAGGTTTATCAAGCACAACCTTAATGCATTTTAACAACTCACATTTTTGTATTAAGAGGGTTCTTCGAATAGTTTAGACTCATATTTGTATGTTAACTATTCAAAGTACCTCTTAATATAAAAATGTGAGATGTTAAAATGTATTAATAAATGAACTGTTAAGATGCATTAAGATGCAATCAAACACCATAAGCAAAAGAATTTAGAAAGACTTGGATTTTGAATATCTAATATATAAAGTCGGAGGAGGGTTTTGGTGTCAACAAATATTTTTTTTGCTTTCGAAAATGCTCTTTAACTTTTCAAATAATTTTTATCTTTTCTTTTATATTATTTTTTTTTATCTTTGTTTAGCCTTCAAATTTTATAAAATTCTTTTAGAGTAGAGAACACAGGAAGAGACGCACCAAGGGGTACAACACATAATGACTAGGGTAATGACATATTTATTTGTTAATCTCGTTCTATGTAAGATTTTTATCTCTTAGTTTTAGAGAGGTTTTTATGTAAAATTTGGTGTCTTATGTTTAATTTATTTTTCGTATTATTATAATTTGTTTTAGTTGGAGGAGTTTTCCTAACAGTATGGCATATGACAATCCACTTAATCTTGTTAATTATATGGATATAAGTTGGACTATTTATTATTTTCATTTAAGAAACATTAAAGGAAACTCATTTAGTATTAACAACTCATTGAGTTACCACTAACCCTTCACTAAGAAATTGTACTCTATGCTTTTCTTCATTCCCTCATTTTTTTTTTCTCCTGCAGCCGTCTGTAGATACCTTAGATATGAAATAAGTAATCCTAAACCCAATCCAATAATTTAGATGGCCACAACCAAGTTTCTCAGATCCGGACAGATCATTAAATTAAAAAATTTAGGAACAATTACATTTTAAAACATAATTACAACAATAGTACACTCATAAAATATTTACACAATTAATGTTTTTAAATTTTTATTTTCATTATTAGTACATATTTATGCTTTCTTTAATTTTGGGATATGATTTAATTTGCTGATGACATGGCAATTTAGTTTTTTTTAAAAATAAACTGTTCACGCATTTTTTATGGGATCGTGTTCAATTTAAAATTTGTTTTTATTCTTTTGCCGTCTCTTTTCTTTTGGAAAACATTATTTTGTGTTTTGGGAACTTTCTAAACAAACCTATCTTCTTCTCTGTGTTGTGTCTATCGATATTTCTAGTTGATATTTGTAATCGGCGTTTGATTTTTAGTTCGTCTTTGTCGTATTTTGCTTTAGTTCGTGATTATTTTTAAGTTGTTCGGTTTGTTCCCATTTATCGGTACTTCATTTATTGATTTCTTCTTTTTTTGTTCGTGATGGTGTCTACGAGGAAGAGCATGGAGGGAATGAGGGATAAGAACAATGATAGGAAGAGGAAAAGAGTTTCAGATGATTATTATTTGAAGGATTAAAAGTTATCTGTAATGGTGAAGGATAGTAAGCCAAAGTCTTCAAAACAGGGGAAGAAGATATTGGTGAAATCAGATGTCGAAGATAAGAATATTGGGAGACATACGAAGAAGAAGGCTAAATCATTGATATATATTGATTCCGATTTTGAAGGTTCTCCTAAAAAAGGTTTGTTATTTTTTTTAAGAATATATATTTTTTAGTTGTTTTTGGTTATTTGTGTTTTTCTTTTTCTGCATGGTGGTGTGTTGTTGTTTATTTTGTTGTTGAGTAGTATTATTGATGTTGAAGTTTTTGTTTGATAAAATTATTGTTTCCATTCCGAGTGTATTTTCAGAAACATAGTTTATTTTGTTTTGGTCACTAGATTACATTATTGTGATTATGCATGTTAATTATTTTTTGTTGGTAACTTGCTAATTGATTTTTGGTTACCCCCATTTGTATGTTTGGAAACTGATCATTTCATAGTTGTTAAAATATATTATATTACATTATAGTTTGAGTTGTTTTAAGGATTTGTTCAAATTGTTGTTGTTAAAATTTTTATTTTCATTCATATTTTAGTGTCTGATACTAGTATATTCTCTGTTGATCACTAAATTACATTATTGTGATTATACAGGTTGATTATGTTTTGTTAGTAACTTGCTAATTGTTTTTTGGTTACCTTCATTTATAGGTTTGGAATCTGATTTTTGTAATAGTTGTTAAAATGTATTATATTACATTAGAGTTTGAGTTATTTTAATGATTGTTCAATTTGTTGTTGTTTAAATTATTGTTTTCATTCTATTTAAGTCTTAGATACTAGTATATTATGTTTTGGTTAAACTACATTACATTAATGTCATTATATAGATTTATTATGTTGGTAACTTGCTAATTTATTTTTGGTTACCAATATTGAAATGTTTGGAAACTGCTGATTTCATAGTTGTTAATATGTATTTTATTACAATAGAGTTGGAGATTGATGATTGTTTATGCTGTACGTGGAAAAATGGTTAAGTTGTTTCCAAGTGGATGTATTGTTAGTATTATTATATAAATTTGTTAGTATATAATTTGTTATATATTAAATAGTCTAATTAATTTGGGTTATGGTCACTTGCTGATATTATTTGGTTAACATTGTTAGTGTATTTGGATATTGTTGATTTAATAGTTTTTGGTTTAAAGTTTTATAGATGTTTTTTAATTTGGTTAATGTGTTTTTAATGTAATTTATTGCATTTTCAGATTTGGGATCTATTCTATGAGGAGCATCATCGAAACTTTACTGCAAAAGTTATTTATTGGTGTGATATGGAGGTTCCAAATATTATTAAGAATAAATTGTCTGAGGTACAGTTGAATAAGTTTAAGTTGTCCTATTTTGAAAAATTCTTAGATTTTGGGTAGCCACAGATGTTTTCACAGATAATCCATCATGCTTTGATTATGGAAGTTTATCAAAGGGATGATGGGGAGATGTGGTTTCTATTTGGTGAGAGAAGGGTAAGGTTTGGATTGCCAGAATTTTATTTAATTTCTAGTTTGAATTGGCAAGGAGATGAAGACATTGATGGTTTCAAGGGGATTGAAATTTTATTGGTGGAGAAGTTTTTTGGTAATGAGGTTGTAACCCGTTCTAATATCGGGAGGATATATAGGAGTGCTGTTTTTGATGATGATGATGAGGCAGTTAGGATGTCCATCATTTTCTTGGTTTTTAATTTTATACTAGCTACTGTTTCTGACAATTATCTTGATGAAGCTTTGTTTAACTTTTTGTCTTATGGGGATATTGAAAGTTATCCATGGAGAAAATTTGCTTTTCAACAGACAAAGAATTCTCTATCCCTTGCTGTTAAGGGTCATGTAAAGAAGGATAAGCATGGTGGGGTGATTTACAATTTTTATAGAAAAAGTTATTGTAAATCTTACAAACTTAATGGATTACCTTATGTGTTTCAAGTTTTTTTTGTTTGAAACAATTCCTACTTTGAAAGTCAGAGGCTTTTGTATTGATGATCATGTTGCAGAATTTAGATTATTTAGATGGAGGGAGTTAGGAAAGGCTCCTAAGAATGAGAAATTGAATGACCTGATTTTTGGTTCTAGTCAGGTATGTTGGTTACCATTTTCTTTACATTTGGTTACCTTTATATATGTTCTTGGTTACTGTTTTTTTTGTGTACTGTCTTGTTTATGTTTTATATTTAATATTTCTGACATGGTATATTTGTTGATATTAATATGTTTCAGTTGATTATTCAAAATCTTGTTCCTACGGAGGATGAGAATGTGCGGTTGAATTTAGGTGGTTTTCATTTTTTTAATGGAAGTGATAGTGGAGCCAAAATTTCTGATATTAAAGTTAAATCAGCAAGGAAGGTTAAAGATATTAGGTTTTCTCTTTCTGATGTGAAAAAAGTTATCGATGCACGGGTGAAGTCTTTGGAAGGTAAGGTGATGGAGGTGAAAAAAGATATTGAGAATTTGGGTGTTGAATTAAAAGATCAATTGCAAGTGTTTCATATTTAGATTTGTAGGGACATAAAGAAGATGTTTAGAAAGTGTTTATATGGCCAGTCTAGTTATAGCAAATGTAGAAATGTAAATGTTGTTGAAGATGATGATGATGATGATGATGATGATGATGATGATGATGATGATGATGCTGATGTTGAGTTGGATGAGAATGTTGATGGTGGCAATGTTAATGTTGTAGTTGATGATGTTATAACCGTTGAAGTTCCCTACAATGCAAAACAGTTTAAAGGAAGTGTTGATCCTCCTGTTGGTGGTGTTGTTGGGAATCAGTTTGAAGAAGAGGATGCAAAGGTTTACATATATTTTTTTTTTTTCATTTTTTTCATGTTTAATAATTAAATGCTAATTTTTTTCTGTTTTTTTTCAGATTGAGAATAAGAATGTCAGTTTAAATTCCGATGGAAAAGAGATTGTTGTTTTTACTCCTAGAGGGGTTCACATTCATGTTGAGGATGAAAAGGTTAAGCATTTTTTTTATGTTATTTTTTTACGTGTTATATTTATCATTTGTATTTTTTTAACAGGCTGAAAAGATCAATGACATTCCAAGTTTTGATATTTTAAGTCAATCTAGTGGAAAAGAAATTGTTGTTTTTACCCCCATTGAGGTTTGTAATTTTTTTCAGCAGCAGTTACCTTCATATGTTGTATTAGTTACTTTGCTATAGTGTTTATGTTACTATTGATTATGTTTTGTATTTTTAATTTGATATTGTAATTGTTTTTTGTGTCATGTCTTGTAAAACATTAAAGGGTAGTAAAATTGAAGAATCAGACAAGTCGATACTTGATGAGATGGTTTTAACAACATAGGATTTACTCCATTATGTTGAAGTTGAGAAATCTGCATCAAAACCACTTGGTAGGCCTATCCGTACGTCTGCGAAGAGTGCTGTGTTGAAGAGTCCTTATACGTCAAAGTTCGATCAAATTGATTCAATTTCTTCCGATGTGGATGTTAGTTAATCGACGCATGCAGACTGCCTCGCATTTCCAGATGTTTGTATGGGTATGCCTTCGAAATTTGAAGATGTTCTGTTTGAGCAGTGGTTTAAGATTGGATTAAATAATAGGAAAAGGTATGTATATTGGAGTTTAATATATTTACATTATGTTTTTTAATAGGATATAAAATCATTTCTTTTATCTTTCCTCAATGTTATTGTTTTGAAGGATTGAAAAATTTGCGGGAAACCATGACAAAATTGAGCCTTCATTTAGATATGGGCCTGTCTCAATATCCTCAAAAATGTGGTTTTACAAGCTAAAGACCCTTGGACAGTGGCTTGATAATGATGTGAGTCTTTTTATTACTTTTGTAATTATGTTTGTTAGTTCCGGTTACCTTATCTAATCATATTGGTTACTATATGTGGCTTTATTGGATACTATTTTGTTACAGTATTATTTTTCTTTTTTAATTTGTTTATCTCTGATTGCTATTCTGGTTTTATTTTTGGTTCAACACATCAACATCTGTTTGTATTACATGCATAAACTGGCTAGACACTCGAACAAAATTCAAATAAGGGTTACTGACAACAGATTGTTGGTTCCATATCAAGTTGACCAATTTATATGGGGAATATTGCAATAAAAATGGTGATAAGAATCTGTTGTTGGGCTCTGGTGATGTAGCTGAGTATATTCATGGCTTTCTTATGGAAGTAAACACACCGTGGGTTATTGTTGATTTTGTCATGTTTCCCGTTCATATGTCAGTTCCTGGTCATTGGTTTTTGCTGGTTTTTGATGTGCATCGCAGAGTATTAGTAGTTTATAATTCTCTACAACAGGACATGAATATAATGCGAACAAATATTATGGATGTGTGTGAGCCTTATATTTTTATTCTTCCCATAATTTTGTCTAGATGCAGTTTTTGGAAGAATAGATCTGATATTGATTTCAATAGTGTTCCATATCACACCAAAGGAGAACATGATATTATTGATCTCGAATTTGCCGAGGGTCTTCCTGAACAAATTGATGGGTAAGTTTACATTGTTTATATTTTTTCAATTTTCCATATATCATGATGTTTGTTTTGATTTGTTTTATATCTTTATTATTTTTTCAACGATTGCGGAATGTTTACAATTTCTTTTGCGGAACATTTTCTTCATCAGAAGATTTCTGAAATGCCAAAATCATTTCCAATCCTTCAATATCGCAAGAAACTATGTGTCAACTTGTTCACTCATGCGAGGAACAAACAAGTAGGTGGATATGAATCGATTTGTAATATCCAGGAAGATTAGATTAGTAGTGAAGACTAGTTTGGTTTATCATGTTATTTTTATTTTATTTTGTCTATTTGATACCATTTGATATGGTTATTGATTTTTTTGTAATTATTCGATGATTGATACCATTTTTATATGAAGTATGATATTGATTGCTCAAATTTTTTTTTGATTTTATTTTCTCAAATATTATTATTGTTAATATTTTTATGGATGGAATGATGTATTAATTTTTTTTTGGTAATGATAGTATTGTTATGTTTCTAAAAACAATTAACAATTAATAATGTTGTTTTTTATCTTGTCATTTTATTTTCTCAAATATTATTATATTTAATATTTTTATTTATAATACGATTGATTACCAAAAATACTAAGGTAACAATTTAAATTTTTTGGTAACAATTAGTATTAACAATATATTTAAAAACAATTTATTCTTATTACAATCGGTATTTGTGGGTATCAAATAGTTATACTTATGTACAAATTTAAAAATCATTTAGATAATTTTTTTTGTAATCTGATTGGTTGCTTGATTTGCATATAAAGTTAACAATTTTCGTTGTTGTTAGTAACCAATCAGCCATAACATTAAATTATATCACAGTTTACAATTTATATCATGTATTTTTTTTATGGTTTAGTTGGTTCCCAAACAACATATAATGTTTATAATAATCAGTATTTGTGGGTTACCAAATAGTTATATTAATTTTAAAATCAATTAAACAATTATCGATTCTATGTGTTTTTAAGGTTTGAGAGTGTATCCAAGCATCCAAAGTAATGTATACATTTTATCTTTATGCATATAAAATAGTTATGAAAAAAATATTTACAAAAAAATTTCAAATTTAAAAACATATGTTTTTTTACATGGTACAATAGGTAGTCAAAACTTCATTTAAAGGTAACTATTTTAGTTTTAGTTAGTAACCAAATATTCATAAATATGTTTGTTATATATTATGTTATTTGAAGATAGAATTACTTGTTGTTAAAAGGAAATTAATGAAAATAATCATATTTCAATATTGTGCAATATAAATTTTGTTTTATTTCAGCAATAAAATGATTACAATATGTATGGCTATTGAGCAACCTCAGTAAACATCAAGGAGTCTGTTACAATTTTTTTGATGTTGTATTATATTAGAACGTTCTTGGTCTCAAAATTTGTGGATTATTGCATGTTTTCTTGTTGTGTCCTTTTTCTTGGCATCAACTGCATTTATTCTGAACTGTATTTTCAGATACATGCTTGTACCTACCTATCTTTGGTCTTCCAGCTGGTCTTCTTGTATTTGGTGGTTTGACATATGTTTTTAATCTTGTCTGGAACATCCCAATTCTCTTTGTCATCTAACGACATGATGGACGTTGAATATGTGTCTACCAAAGTTTTTTTTGAATAGTATTTTGAGTAAAAATCATAACAGCTCATATTTCTTTTGCTAATAACAGCAGCAGCGTGTGAGCAAGGCATCTCATGGTATTGAAATTTACGGCATATGCATGTTTTTTGTTCCATGTCCACGATAAGTTGTTTTATGACATCGTAAACAGTGAAAATTACTAGGTTGGATGTCTCAACCTACAACACAATTTAATGGTGTAGTTAGTATGTATAATAACATTTTTTTGCAAGATAGAATAATTAAAGTCATATGTACTGTTGGTAACTTTTACAGTTTATATTGGTAACCAAAAATGCATAATGTGGTTTCCTATAAATGCAAATGCAATTTTTCGAAGGTATGCAGTTAACAATTTAGGAGTTTTATGACTGACCTTAAGTTTCTTTGACTCGATGATATTAGATTGCAATCTTCTCTCAGCTGTTGTGGAAAGGTTTGTGAAAGTTAATATTACTGATTGTTTATTTGTGAAATACCATCTTTGAACCATACAACGTAGGCATTCAATCATCGACGCAACTGGAAGATCTCTGATTCTCTTGATTGCATTGTTAATAGATTCAGCGGTGTTTGAAGTCATTGTTGAGTACCTGTTTACAGTTCCATGGAGCCTCGTGAACTTTTTTAGCTTAACTTCTTCCTCCAGATATGTCCTTATTCGAGTATCAATTGCATTAAGTTCAGCCATATGTATGTTGAATTCTTCAATAATGTAAGCCCTACAAGCTGCATTGTTTACTTTTTTTATTTCTTCTCCTTTCTTCTTGAATCTGTTTTTTATATTTTTCAAAATATGGTATGTGCATGAACCGTGCATGACATCAGGGAACACATAGTTAAGTCCCTTGATAATTGCTTCATGTCTGTCTGAAACGATGCATTGTCCTTCTCTAACACCACAAACATCTCTCAAATTGATGAAAAACCATCTCCAGAATAATTCATTTTCACTGTCAACGACTGCAAAAGCAATCGGTATAATGTTCTTGTTTGCATCTTGCGTGCTTGCTATAAGCAGTGTACCCCCGTAGGTTGATTGTATGAATGTGCCATCAACTACAATGATTGGGAAACAATGTTGCCATGCTTCAATGGATGCTCTTATTGCGAAGAAGAGATATTTGAAGCGACCATTTTTTCCAACTCCAAGGATGTGATGGATCCTGAAATGATTTTTAAAGTAAGGTTAATGTAATTATATGTAATAAATATTGTCCAAATTTGTAGTTAGGATTACTATGTGTATTACTTTTACTATCTAATTACTTATAATTTAATGTTTTCCATAGTGTTCAGATGGTATCTAAAATGCTATTTAATAGTTTCATTTCATGTAGATATTGGTCTGCTGCAAAAATCAGTTTTTAGTTATATTTCATTAATACAGTTAGTAGCCAAACCTTTATTTTTAGGTAACCAAATTACTTAATTTGAGTAACCAAACTATTTTAAAAATTTAATAAACAGTTTCAATTGTTACCTGGATTTGTTTTTTGCAACATGTGCAACCATGAAGGGATCAGAGTGTAGTCATGTAGATTTCCTCTTACTTTTTCCATTGCTTTTTCCTTTGATCTCCATGCTTTTTGGTAGGAGATGGACACATTATAATCCATCATCATGTCTTCCACAACGTCGGTTGGTGTGTAAATTTTCTTGAAGTTCGTTAATCTATGTTTTATGCACTCACTAACCATCTGACTACTTGCTTATCTGTGATCTCCAAGCAGTATGTTTGACGAACAAGTGTGTACATCATTAAATTCTCTTACCTTGAACATAGTTGTTTTCCGAAATTTTGATGCTCTTAGTTTCCATTTGCAATTTCCATTGTCTATGCATACCAGAACAAAATCTCTACCACTTGTTCTTTCAACCTTGTGCTGTCTGTTTTGCCTTATATAATGTAGCCTTATTGCATGTGTAAGAATTTTCTTGTCTTTGTAAGTTTGATGTATTTTGACTTCAAACTTATTCGAATCTGAAATGACCTCATCACATTGTTCTCCAGTGTTTGCTATATTCTGGTTTCTGGCTTTTTCTTTATCAATAACTTCAATTGCCAGCTGCTCAACATATTGTGATTCAATTTGGTCTTCTTGTGTTGCCAACGATACAAATTCAGAATTCCATTGTGTCAATCTCATTGGCGTTTCTACTTGCACTATATATTCTTCTTCATTTATCACGTTATGTAAGATTGTAGTCCCTCCAATGCTGTATTCAGAATCTATAATTAATGGAAACTTGCCATGTTCATCTGATTTTCTACTGACTTCCATATAGAATCTTAAGGTTGCTTCATTTGTCACCTTAATCGGAGGAATGTTGCTTTTAATCTGAAATTTGATTGACAATTCCTTTGTGTTGTAGTCTAGACTTAATGCAGTATATATCAAGTTGTTCATTTCTGTGAATGAACAATTTGAAGGGACTAGTAGGCCGATAACTTTAAAATTTTGATATTGGCTATTGTCAGTCCACTTTCCGTTGAAGTAAATTACAATTGGAAGCATATCCATGATCCGAAAACTAAAACAGTAACATTCACACAATAATGTAATTAGTGATCAAATCTTTATAAGAATGTTTCCAAAACTTTGTATGCGTAACAAAATATGAATGTGTAACAAATACGCTTTGGTAACTGAAATAATTTATATTCTTTAATTAGTGACCAAATTAACATTATACAGTGACCAAAATAGGTGTTTTTTGTGACTCCCCCAAAATAGATCCAATCCATCCAACCTATTTTGTGTCGCCAAATACATGGTACAGAAAACAACTACAACTTTATTACAACAATTGTCGTTCAAAATACAACAACACATATGTTGTAAGTTTTGATACAAATATATACCAACTGTGACTCTGGACACTGTTGATCGATTTCGCAATCAATGAATACGTGCAAGTATACACGGTCAACAAGTAATAAAGTGAAAGTAGAGTATCGTTCCCACGAGAAATTATTTAATAAAAATCACCAAGTACTAATTCTTAACCAAATCAATTTTATTTAAACAACTGCAAATTGTGATTTTTCTATTTAAGAAAACTAAATTAACTAATTAAACTGAATTGCTTTATAAATGAATTCAAATAAATAAAGATTAAGACTTCAATATCCCCAATTATGAACTATAAATCAATTATCCAATTATCCCAATTATTATGCCTATTGAATTATTAACAGGAATTCTTAAATGACAAAAGTCCTTTTCTAAGTGATCAAATGACTTCTATTTAATCCAGATTAATCTTACTATATTCCTATGCAAAACAATTGAATTAAACTCCTTCAATTCCAATTCCTTATGTGTTACATGCGGTGAACATATATTTCCATTCAATTCACAAACCTAATTATTCACTTTGCAAATAACTAAGTCACATGATATCATGCCCAGTTCTAACCCTAGAATTTCTCTTTCAATTCCTTCTAGAGTAACAAGGTAATTACTGATCAGATAATTAATCAATAAGCATAAGGCAAGATAAACAACTCACTTTGACACAAATAATTGAAATAAATCAAATAACTAATTTATAGCCATAAAAGGTTCAATTGAAATCTTAATAAAAGAGTTAGTTCATAATTAATGAATTAAAACCAAGAATCCATAATTGAATAGACATTAAAAGATAAAAGTATGATAAGAGAAGAGAATAGAATCTGTTGTCAGTAAATCTGATGCTCCCTTCTTGCTCTTGATCTCCAGTGTTCTTCAATTTGCTTCAATTTTCAATGGCTAATTAAGAACTAGGATTTATATTCTAATCTAATGGAGTATTTTTTCTAGTCTAATCTATGTAATCCCCCTTTATTTTATGCCTTACATCATGTATTTATAGGTTACAAGTCCAATTTTTAGCTTAGGAACAAACCCAATCCAATTTGGAGTAAAAAAGGTGTCAAAATTCGCCCCAAAATGCGTCCAAGCCTCACGGACCCTTCCCAAAGGTGCCCAATAATAAGTACCTGCCGCTAGGCCTTTTTCGGAAATTTTTTGCTTCGACATTCTTTGGGAAAATGGCCATAACTTCTTCGTTCAAACTCCGATTTTGATGATTCAAGATGTTCCAGAAAGAGGAGAAGTAGGTCTACAACTTTTTTTCTTTGAGTTTTTCAAAATAAGGTCAGGAGAAATACTCAAATTGGCTCTGAAGTGACTATTGTGTAAATGGCAAGCCGAAAACGCGAATCTAGCCACCTCGAACGTCGATCCAAGTAAATTTTGTCCCAATTCCTACAAAACAACATAAAACATGCATGAATAGACACAAATACTTGAAATCAACCAAAAGATTAAGCTCAAATGCACTCAATTATGAGTATAAAACTCACTCATCAAATACCCCCAAACTTAAACCTTTGCTTGTCCTCAAGCAAAAACACAAAAGAACTAAAAATAAACAAACTAAATCAACTACATGAATGCATATGCATGATCTACTTCCTAATATACCTACGAACCCAGTAATAAATCAGTATGATATATAGCAACAGGCCTCAAAGATACCAATGATACTCAAACAATATATCCAATCAAGTCAAAGTCCATAACTCTAACCAATTAGTCAATCCAAACCTGTCATCACCCATGTTGTGCGTGTTAGAGTTTATGCCCTAGAGGCCAATTATTTGATATAATTGCTTAACGTTTTGATATTATATTTGATTGAATAAATGAATGATTTTATTATGGTTTTATTTACTGCGTTATATAAATGTTAACATAATAAAAATCCTTAGAATAGTGATACAAATTGTATAGTTTCAAGTATGTGACTTGAACATGAGATTATATAATTATAATTAGTATCATTATTCTTAAATGTCCTAATCGAGTATCATTGTTGATGGGACAACAATGATGCATTGAGACTAGTATGTGGATCGATGATGACCAAATCTCATTGGTCATAAATATATGAGATATTAAGTCAATGCATAGTACACGTGTTGAGAGAACGGTGTCTTTGGACGGATTCCACCATGAGAATTCTATGTGGAGCATTATGCAAAGTGTCATTAGCAATTCTCATAGTGACAATGATGTAATGGTCCTCTGACCTGAAATCACTATATTACTACACGGGAATTTATGTACTTTGATATCATCAAATGTCACCTTTAATAGGGTGGACTATAAAGGTGATTATTGGGTACATCATGAATCGTGTGAGGAATATGAGTGATCTAGATGGAATTTAACCCTCCTATTTATTAGGGGTGATATCCATAGGTCTCTTGATTGAGTAGGACTATGAAATGCATGGCCATGCTCAAATAGTGATTTGTTTCATATAGTACTACTCATTGATCAAGAAAACTCGATTAAATTATGAAGAGTATGACACATTCCATGACTCGAGTTTAATCTAGGATATTGAGGTTAAAAGGATTAAATTACATTGAAACATTGGTCACTAAAAGGTTGCATCGAATCATCGATCTTATTATTACTTGGGTAGCAGTGATGCATTACTAGATGCCGCTCACTGTTTATAATTTTATAATATGATTTTAAAATTATTGCCAACGTGATAATAACCTATAAGGTCACACACATGAACGTAATTTAAAGGGAATAAATTTAAATTTTAAGGATTTAAATATATTAATATGATTAATAGTATTTAAATCATTTAATTTAAATTAAAAGGAAAGTTCATATATATGTATATTAATTAAGTAAGACTTAATTAAGTTATATATATATATATATATATATATATAAAATTTGGATTTTATGAAATTAGGTTTTGATTAATTCCATTTAACTACTATATATAGGATATATAGCAGACTACTTAGGTTAGATCATAACTTGAAAACCCTAGCCACTCTTAGAGAGAGAGACTAGAGAGAAAACGCATAGTTTCATAAAGGTTCCTTTGGTGGCTAGTCTGCAAGTCCCTCTTATTGCGAGGATCGTTCACGGTTCATGCGGCGTTCGTGTGGATACCATAGAGACGTAGTTTCGTGAGGAATTGCGTTAAGGATTCGAAGCCGTTTCAGAAACACTTTCATTTTGGTATAATATCTGAACCTCTGAATTAATTTCTGTTTCGCATGGATCCTGTTTTTGGGTTTCGAAAATTGCTATGAATTGTTCTATTTCCGCTGTGTTTTATGTGCCGAACCCCTATAGTGGTATAAAAGCTACTTGCGAAACAATTAATTCAAATTACGTGTTTTATTGCTTTCGATATATTTGATATATGATGTTACAATTTTACCAATCTGAAATTGATTATATTTTTTTCGATATATATGATATATGATGATACAATTTTACCGAATTGAAATTGAGTATATGATATTCTGTAATCGATATATTTTGGTATTATGAATATCAGTAATTGATATGCATGTATATAATGTTCTATTAATTGAGTATATGATATTTCAGAATCGATATAATCCCAGTATTATGAATATCAAGAGTAAATATGCATGTATACACGAGTTTCGTTAATTGTATGGCGTAATAATAGTATACAAATTCTGTTCTAATTGGATTAGAGGCATGAAAATTTGATTTAATATGATTAATTGAAACTGGACATATATGATATGAATCGGGTGTATTGTTATTATGAGTATATGGGTGGATTAAAATACGTGATTCTGAAACTATTTCAGAGAATCATTTGGAAAAATTCTGCAATACAGATTGCCGGACCACCGCTGTGGGAGACCCCCTCGACCCCCCGTCAGAAGCAAGCACGATGGTCGTGACCCCAATTTGTTATATATATTTTTCTTTAATTTTATATAAATTGTTATATGCTTATTGTGATATGCATGGTGCACAGTTATGGCCTTTTGACCCATAGATTAGTGGTTTTGGTTTTGAAATACGGCTTGCATGTCGTGCCTTTCTATAAATTCTAATGTAAAATTCTCTTCTCATCTAAATTCCTTCGAATGTAACTCGAGGTTTCTTTATGTCATGCAATAATCTATAATCGATGAAGATGAAAAGATGAAGGAAAGATGATGATGGAGAGGAGGCACATGCTTGAGGAAGATCCAAGGAAGCTATTTATTTTAAGATCTTTTACCACCTTAGATTGACCTTCAATCTTTCATTAGCTTGAAAAGATTGACAGTGGATTGGGCCATAACTGTGACACATTTAATTTTGCACTTTATTTATGCTTGTATGCGATATGATATGATAAATAATGTGCATGCTTAATAAGATTAAAATTGGTGAGATCTAAATTTATTTATAAAACCCCTCATTAAATTATTAAGTCTAAATCAGATGCCTTCCAATGAATAACACTCATCAAGACCTTGATCAATAGATGTAGGTTTGCCAAAGCAAAGTACCCTATTTATCTAGGTAAGATGCGATAGGATAATTGTGATATCCAAACTGTTAAAATCATTGGGCCGACTTAACTAAGTTATCTCGATAGGATTGTGGACTTAGAGGCATAGAGTTTGGTAGGTACCATTAGATGGACTAGAAACAATTGTTGTTTACCAAACTATCCAGGAGTTATATATGATATAATTGACAAAAGGGTTGTCTACCTAAATAATTGTGTTTTAAGAGATTAGCCAAAGCTAACTTAGGGGTAATGAAATATGGATCTTGGCTCACTAGAAAGATTTAATTGAAAAATGCTTTCAAGAATTAATGGTGAGGGCTATTAATTTGAATAAAATAGTGGGAGGTATATTTTGAATGTACTATTATCAATTACATAATATCAACTCGCAATTTGACTTATTATTTTTTGCACTTATAAATTGTAGATATCAATGGCAAACAACAACAATACAAGTAGTCTTTCACTACGATCGGTCCTCGAGAAGGACAAGTCGAGTGGAATTAATTTCCTCGGTGGCATAGAACTTGAGGATTGTCCTCAAACAAGAGCGCAATCTATATGTCATTGAAAAGCCCATTCCTGCAGCACCAGCTGATACTGCACCACGTGCGGAGCATAATGCTTACAAGAAGCATCAAGATGATGCTCTGGACGTGAGTTGTCTCATGCTAGCAACCATGAACGCTGAGCTTCAGAAGCAACATGAGTTGATGGATGCTTATGAGATAATTGAGAATCTTAAGAAATTGTTCAAAGGGCATGCTCGACAGGAGAGGTATGATATAAGCAAGGCATTGTATCACTACAAAATGGGTGAACGTGATCCAGTTGGTTCACATGTGCTGAAAATGATTGGGTATATTAAGTACCTTGATAGGTTGGGTTTTCCAATCACTTCGGAGGCCCAAACAGATCTTGTTTTGCAATCCCTGAACAGCAGCTATTCTCAATTTGTCATGAATTATCTTATGAATGAAATTGCGAAACCCCTTACTGAGTTGTTGAGCATGTTAAGAACTGCCGAGAATAACATGAAAAAGGCAGGACTCGCTCCCATAATGATGGTGCAAAAGGGGAATGCTAAGGGAAAATGGAAAGGCAAGAAGAAGATAGGATCTAATTCTGGTGCCAAACCTAAATCCAAAACCAATCAGGCTTTAAAACCTAAAGGTTGGGTGGCTAAAGAAGGTGATTGTCACTTTTGTGGAAAACCTGGACACTGCAAGAGGAATTGTCTTGCTTATTTGGAAGAAGTGAAGAAAAGGAAAGGAAGTGGGACTTTTGATTCAGGTATATATGTTATACAAGTCAACTTGTCTACTTCTACATCATGGGTATTAGATACTGGACGTGGTTCTCACATTTGTGTTAATGTACAGGAACTCCGAAGGAGTAGGACTTTGGCAAAAAGAGAGGTTGACCTACGTGTTGGGAATGGAGCAAGAGTTGCTGCACTGGCCGTAGGAACTTATCATTTATCTTTGCCATCTGGGCTAGTTTTAGAATTAGAAGATTGTTATTTTGTGCCTGCTATAAGCAAAAACATTATTTCTGTTTCTTGTTTGGACAAGAAAGGTTTTTCATTTATAATAAAGAACAACCGTTGTTCGTTTTACTTAAATGATATATGTTATGATGTTGCACAATTGTTTAATGGTCTTTATATTCTTGATTTGGAAATGCCTATCTATAACATAAATACAAAACGATTTAAATCAAATGATTCAAATCCGACATATCTCTCGCAATTGTCGTCGTTTGGGCCATATAAATGAGAAACGATATCAAAACTCCATAAAGATGGATTTTTGGATTCATTTGATTTTGAATCATATGAAAATGGGAATCTTGTTTATTAGGCAAGATGACTAAAGCCCTTTCACTCGGACACGATTGAAGCAAGCTAGCGATATATGGAACTTATACATAGTGATGTATGTGGACCCATGAGTTCGTTAGCAAGAGGTAGGTTTTATTACTTCATTACATTTACTGACGACTTCAGTAGATATGGATATGTGTATCTTACGAGACACAAATTCAAATCCTTTGAAAAGTTCAAGGAATTCAAGAATGAAGTTCAAAACCAATTTGGCAAAAGCATAAAAGCCCTTCGATCCGATCGAGGAGGTGAATACTTAAGCCAAGACTTTGATAACCTTCTAAAGGAGTGTGGTATTATATCACAGCTCACTCCACCTGGAACACCACAATGGAATGGTGTGTCTGAGAGGAGGAATCGATCCTTGTTGGACATGGTACGATCAATGATGAGTCATGCAGATCTTCCAATAAGCTTCTGGGGTCATGCCCTAGAGACAGCTGCATTCACACTTAACCGTGTTCCTACAAAGATGGTTTAGAAGACACCATATGAGATGTGGAATGGGAAACGTCCTAGTGTGTCGTTCATGAAGATTTGGGGTTGCGAGGCATTTGTAAAACGTCTGGATTTTGACAAGCTCGGACCCAAATATGACAAATGTAATTTTGTGGGATACCCAAAAAAAACAAAAGGGTATTATTTCTACAAACCTTCTGAGAACAAAGTGTTTGTTGCTCGAACTGGTATTTTCCTAGAAAGAGAATTTGTCTCTAAAGGAAACAGTGGGAGGAAAGTAGAACTCGAAGAAATTCGAGAACCACAGAATATCATTGAACCTGAGTTAGAACGTGAGTAGGAACCACAAGATGTTGTGGAAAGTGAACCTGCTCAAATTACACAAGGAATTCGTAGATTTGGTAGGACACGCCAAGAGCCCGAGAGATATTATGGATATCTTGTGACTCAAAACGACGATGTGATGCTCATAGATCAAGATGAGCCTGCTTCCTACCAAGAAGCTATGAATGGACCAGATTCTGAGAGATGGCTTGAAGCCATGAGATCTGAAATGGACTCCATGTATACTAACCAAGTATGGACTTTGGTTGATCCACCCGAAGGGGTAAAACCAATAGGGTGCAAGTGGGTTTTCAAGAAGAAAACCGACAAGGATGGTAATGTACAAACCTATAAAGTCCGACTGGTAGCAAAAGGTTTCAAACAAGTTCAAGGTGTTGACTATGATGAAACCTTCTCTCCAGTGGCAATGGTTAAATCCATCAGGATCTTACTTGCTATTGCAGCTTTTTATGATTATGAAATCTGGCAGATGGATGTCAAAACTGCTTTCCTTAATGGAAATCTCCTTGAGGATGTGTACATGACACAACCTGAGGGTTTTGTCGCTCCAAAAGATGCTGGAAAGGTATGTAAGTTACAACGATCCATTTATGGATTGAAGCAAGCCTCTCGGAGTTGGAATCTTCGATTTGATGAAGCAGTCAAAGAGTTTGGCTTTATTAAAAATGAAGATGAAACTTGTGTATATAAGAAGGTTAGTGGGAGTCATATCAGACATCGATATTATATGTTGATTTACATATTAATTATGGGAATGACATTCCTTCATTACAGTCAGTAAAAACATGGTTAGGAAAATGTTTCTCCATGAAAGATTTAAGCGATGCAAAACCTACATTTTAGGTATCAAGATCTATCGAGATAGATCGAGGAAAATCTTTCTACTAAGTCGTAGTACATATATTGATAAAGTGTCAAAACGGTTCAAAGATGCAAGAGGCAAAAAGAGGACACTTACCCATGACTCATGGTGTAAAGATCTTTAAGGCCCAATGTCCTCAATCACAAGATGATGAGGAGCGTATGAGAAAGATCCCTTATGCTTCGACAATTAGATCTATCATGTATGCAATGACATGTACTCGTCGGATGTCTCAGATGCTTTGAGCATGACGAAGCAGATACCATCGAATCCAGTGAAGGTCATCGATGTTAGATCAAGAATATCCTCAAGTACCTAAAAGGACTAAGGATTCATTCTTGGTATATGAAGGTGAAGACGAATTGGCAGTAAAGGGTTACACAGATGCTAGTTTCCAGACTGACAATGATGACTATAAGTCTCAGTTTGGTTTTGTGTTTTGCCTTAATGGTGGTGTCAAGAATGGAAGAGTTCAAGCAAGAGACAAGAGTCGATTCTACAACAAAGGTTGAGTATATTGTCGCTTCTAGTGCTGCCAAGGAGGCTGTATGGATTAAAAAAATCATCACTGAACTTGGTGTTGTTCCAACCATTGTTGATCCGGTTTCTCTATATTGTGATAATAATGGAGCCATCAGACAAAGCTAAAGAACCCAGATCTCACCAACGATCTAAGCATATATTTTAAGCGGTACCATCTCATCCGTGAAATCATTGATAGAGGAGATGTACATATAGGAAGAGTGCCAACAGATGATAATGTTGCGAGATCCATCGACCAAGGCTTTGGCAGCAGCAGGCTAACGACGGTCACACTAGTTCCATGGGTATTAGATACATGAGTGATTGGCTCTAGTGTAAGTGGGAGACTGTTAGAGTTTATGCCCTAGAGGCCAATTATTTGATATAATTGCTTAACGTTTTGATATTATATTTGATTGAATAAATGAATGATTTTATTATGGTTTTATTTACTGCGTTATATAAATGTTAACATAATAAAAATCCTTAGAATAGTGATACAAATTGTATAGTTTCAAGTATGTGACTTGAACATGAGATTATATAATTATAATTAGTATCATTATTCTTAAATGTCCCTAGTCGAGTATCATTGTTGATGGGACAACAATGATGCATTGAGACTAGTATGTGGATTGACTGATGACCAAATCTCATTGGTCATAAATATATGAGATATTAAGTCAATGCATAGGTACATGTTAGAGAACGGTGTACTGGACAGACCCACCATGAGAATTCTATGCGGAGCATTATGCGAAGTGTCATTAGCAATTCTCATAGTGACAATGATGTAATGGTCCTCTGACCTGAAATCACTATATTACTACACGGGAATTTATGTACTTTGATATCATCAAATGTCACCTTTAATAGGGTGGACTATAAAGGTGATTATTGGGTACATCATGAATCGTGTGAGGAATATGAGTGATCTAGATGGAATTTAACCCTCCTATTTATTAGGGGTGATATCCATAGGTCTCTTGATTGAGTAGGACTATG
The DNA here is from genome assembly GCA_020205615.1 of Panax quinquefolius. Lineage (NCBI taxonomy): Eukaryota > Viridiplantae > Streptophyta > Magnoliopsida > Apiales > Araliaceae > Panax > Panax quinquefolius. The sequence continues at coordinate 92,494,692 of CM035159.1, forward strand.
AAATGCATGGCCATGCTCAAATAGTGATTTGTTTCATATAGTCTACTCATTGATCAAGAAAACTCAGATTAAATTATGAAGAGTATGACACATTCCATGACTCGAGTTTAATCTAGGATATTGAGGTTAAAAGGATTAAATTACATTGAAACATTGGTCACTAAAAGGTTGCATCGAATCATCGATCTTATTATTACTTGGGTAGCAAAGTGATGCATTACTAGATGCCGCTCAATCGCTTATAATTTTATAATATGATTTTAAAATTATTGCCAACGTGATAATAACCTATAGGTCACACACATGTAACGTAATTTAAAGGGAATAAATTTAAATTTTAAGAATTTAAATATATTAATAAGATTAATAGTATTTAAATCACGAATTTAAATTAAAAGGAAAGTTTGTATATATGTATATTAATTAAGTAAGACTTAAATAAGTTATATATATATATATAAATTCGGATTTTATGAAATTAGGTTTTGATTAATTCCATTTAACTACTATATATAGGATATATAGAAGCTACTTAGGGTTAGATCATAACTTGAAAACCCTAGCCGCTCTTAGAGAGAGACTAGAGAGAAAACGTACAGTTTTATAAAGGTTCCTTTGGTGGCTAGTACCGTAAGTCCCTCTTATTGCAGAATCGTTCAACGGTTCGTGCGGCGTTCGTGTAGATACCATAGAGACGTAGTTTCGTGAGGAATTGCGTTAAGGATTCAAGCCGCTTTGTAAACACTTTCATTTTCAAAGATAATATATAAACCTCTGAATTAATTGATTTTTCGCATGGATCCTGTGTTGGGTTTCGGATATTGCTTTGATTATTTTATTTCCGCTGTGTTTTTGTGCCGAAATCCCTACAGTGCGTGTGTGCTTGTTAACCAGTCTAACCAACCACAGTTCAAGATAATCACATAACAAACTTCTTAGAAGAAAAATTTCAGTTCCAATTCAATTACTTTTGTGAACATGACAACTCCGGTTAAAACTAAGCAATTACCAAGTCTTAGGGTGAATCTGAGATTTATTTATACTTTTATTCAACCACGAGGGCATTATTGCTCTTTCTCGTGTTTTATTCATTTTTTTTCTCATGGTCGTGCAATGTCCTATTCCTTAGGCTTTTCGGTTACTTTTAACGAGCTTTCGACCAACGACTCCCAAGCCATTAAGACCTTAGGGCGCTTAGGTGTAAAGACAATCCCTAAGCTTACTTTTACTCAAGTAACAAAGGCCACAAAACTAGACAAGCATGCCACGGTGTTTATTCTCTATCTTTTTTTTTTCGGATTTTTTCTTTTCATCATTTCTTTTTTTTCTTTTTTTTATATATATATCCCATAGATTCCCCCAAACTCAAGTTTTACGTCATTCCAACCTTTACTGCCAGTTCACTATTTTCTTTAAATTTTAACCAAGAATTTCTCTTAGAAACAAATTATGAAACCCTTGAACCAAGTGGATTAAAACAGTTAAACTTTAAATGCTAACCGGTTACATAAGTTTAAGACAGGCTCAGATTATCATCATGATTAAAATTAGAACTCATCATCAATTATCAACACTGTTCAAGTTAACAATTAATACCAATCTTATCATAGGCCGAGCTAAGACCACACCAACCGATCACACAGATTCATGCAAAAAAAAATGCAATTATACTACATGAACACATACTAATGCAACACATATATGAATATGCAAATAACTACCATGTATTATATACAACCTAAAAAAAACACAATGTTAACACAAAAAAAAATGAACTACCATGCAGATAACTACCTATATGCAGTAAGACACTAAAATGCCCCCAAACTTAAACTAGACATTGTCCTCAATGACTACAATAAAAAAATTAAAGAAGAGGACTTCCCTGAAAATATAGCAATCTTCCTCCTTGTCCACTAAGTTTGGAGAATAGGCTAAGCACATGGAAGAAATTGGGCACCACACTTGAATTTGACTTGAATAACCTGTAAACCATGATAGACACAATTTTATTAAATCCTAAATAAATGCAAACTCAAAACTACTAATATAAAACCTAATAAAAAATAAAAATAAAAATTAAACTTGGGTTGCCTCCCAATAAGCGCTTGTTTTATAGTCTCAGCCTGACTTCTTCAATTTTCTATCCAATTTCCCTTCGAAAATTGAGGAATCCTCCATCCATCAGTAATAATGTCTCTTTTGGGAGGTTCCCATTAGCAAAAACCCTTGAATTGAAGTCACCTAGCATGCTCTTTGGAGATAGGTTCCCTATTAATCTTGCTATATTCCTATGCAAAACAATTGAATTAAACTCCTTCAATTCCAATTCCTTATGTGTTACATGCGGTGAACAGATATTTCCATTCAATTCACAAACCTAATTATTCACTTTGCAAATAACTAAGTCACATGATATCATGCCCAGTTCTAACGCTAGAATTCCTCTTTCAATTCCTTCTAGAGTAACAAGGTAATTACTGATCAGATAATTAATCAATAAGCATAAGGCAAGATAAACAACTCACTTTGACATAAATAATTGGAATAAATCAAATAACTAATTTATAGCCATAAAAGGTTCAATTGAAATCTTAATAAAAGAGTTAGTTCATAATTAATGAATAAAACCAAGAATCCACAATTGAATAGACATTAAAATATAAAAGTATGATAAGAGAAGAGAATAGAATCTGTTGTCAGCAAATCTGATGCTCCCCTCTTGCTCTTGATCTCCAGTGTTCTTCAATTTGCTTCAATCTTCAATGGCTAATTAAGAACTAGGATTTATATTCTAATCTAATGGAGTGTTTTTTCTAGTGTAATCTATGTAATCCTCCTTTATTTTATACGTTACATCATGTATTTATAGGTTACAAGTCCAATTTTTAGCTTAGGAACAAACCCAATCCAATTTGGAGTCAAAAAGGTGTCAAAATTCGCCCCAAAATGCGTCCAAGCCTCACCAGACCCTTCCCCAGTGCCCCAGCGCTGGGCACGACGCTAGGGCCTTTTCTGGAAATTTTCTGCTCCGACATTCTTTGGGAAAATGGCCATAACTTCTTCGTTCAAACTCTGATTTTGATGATTCAAGATGTTCCAGAAAGAGGAGAAGTAGGTCTACAACTTTTTTTCTTTGAGTTTTTCGAAATAAGGTCAGGAGAAATACTCAAATTGGCTCTGAAGTGACTATTGTGTAAATGGCAAGCCGAAAACGCGAATCTAGCCACCTCGAACGTCGATCCAAGTAAATTTTGTCCCAATTCCTACAAAACAACATAAAACATGCATGAATAGACACAAATACTTAAAATCAACCAAAAGATTAAGCTCAAATGCACTCAATTATGAGTATAAAACTCACTCATCAAATACCCCCAAACTTAAATCTTTGCTTGTCCTCAAGCAAAAACACAAAAGAACTAAAAATAAACAAACTAACTCAACTACATAAATGCATATGCATGATCTACTTCCTAATATACCTACGAACCCAGTAATAAATCAGTATGATATATAGCAACAGGCCTCAAAGATACTAATGATACTCAAACAATATATCCAATCAAGTCAAAGTCCATAACTCTAACCAATTAGTCAATCCAAACCTGTCATCACCCATGTTGTGCGTGTGTGCTTGTTAACAAGTCTAACCAACCACAGTTCAAGATAATCACATAACAAACTTCTTAGAAGAAAAATTTCAGTTCCAATTCAATTACTTTTGTGAACATGACAACTCCGGTTAAAACTAAGCAATTACCAAGTCTTAGGGTGAATACAGGATTTATTTATACTTTTATTCAACCACGAGGGCATTATTGCTCTTTCTCGTGTTTTATTCATTTTTTTTCTCATAGGCAGTGCAATGTCCTATTCCTTAGGCTTTTTCAATTGTTACCTTAACGAGCTTTCGACCAACGACTCCCAAGCCATTAAGACCTTAGGGCGCAAGGTGTAAAGATAATCCCCTCGGGCTTACTTACTCAAGTAACAAAGGCCACAAAACTAGACAAGCATGCCACGGTGTATATTCTCTCTCTTTTTTTTTCTAGATTTTTTTTTTCTTTTCATCATTTCTTTTTTTTCTTTTTTTTATATATATATCCCATAGATTCCCCCAAACTCAATCTTTTACGCCATTCCAACCTTTACTTCCAGTTCACTACTTTCCTTAAATTTTAACCAAGAATTTCTCTCAGAAACAAATTATGAAACCCTTGAACCAAGTGGATTAAAACAGTTAAACTTTAAGTGCTAACCGGTTATATAAGTTTAAGACAGGCTCAGATTATCATCATGATTAAAATTAGAACTCATCATCAATTAGCAACATTGTTCAAGTTAACAATTAATACCAATCTTATCATAGGCCGAGCTAAGACCACACCAACCGATCACATAGATTCATTCAAAAAAAATGCAATTATACTACATGAACACATACTAATGCAACACATATATGAATATGTAAATAACTACCATGTATTATATGCAACCTAAAAAAACACAATGCTAATACACAAAAAAATGAACTACCATGCAGATAACTAACTATATGCAATAAGACACTAAAATGCCCCCAAACTTAAACTAGACATTGTCCTCAATGACTATAATAAAAAAATTAAAGAAGAGGACTTCCCTGAAAATATAGCAATCTTCCTCCTTGTCCACTAAGTTTGGAGAATAGGCTAAGCATATGGAACAAATTGGGCACCACACTTGAATTTGACTTGAATAACCTGTAAACCATGATAGACACAATTTTATTAAATCCTAAATAAATGCAAAGTCAAAACTACTAATATAAAACCTAATAAAAAATAAAAATAAAAATTAAACTTGGGTTGCCTCCCAATAAGCGCTTGTTTTATAGTCTCAGCCTGACTTCTTCAATTTTTTATTCAATTTCCCTTCAAAAATTGAGGAATCCTCCATCCATCAGTAATAATGTCTCTTTTGGGAGGTTCCCATTAGCAAAACCCTTGAATTGAAGTCACCTAGCATGCTTTCTTTGGAGATAGGTTCCTATTAAGAACGCCCAACAACTAGGTGTTTTCTCCATTATGTCTCATGATCGATTGGGGCATTTAAGCTTGATAAACATAATGGAATCTTCCTCTATCTTTCGCTTTTCATCCCACCATGACTCCCTAAACTGCATTTAGCTCTTATGTCACAAAGAGCTTTGCCGATTTACATGAATGCCAATTGGGCATGGTTTTGCAAAAAGCGCCGGATTATTGAACTTTGGTGGAGGAGGCACATGGGATACTAATGAAATCGGTTCATCTTCGTTGAATCTTACGCTTAAATCTTCGTCGATCTCCTTTTCTTGATTCTCAATTGTTTCTCTCTTTCAACATCTTGTGGCTCATCTAGTTGCAGATTTTGTTAAGCTCTCCATCATCCACTAATCTGGAATCCATGTCATAGGGCCAAGTGTATTGAGGACGATTGTTCAACTCATGTACTATCTGTCCCAATTGATTTTCCAGATTCTTTATCGACGCACCTTGGCTTTGCATATTCAGCTCAATTTGATTAAATTTTTTTTCATTTTCCTCGTTCTTTTTTTCAGAAGCTTTAATAAATCTATCCAAGGCTTCTTCAAAACTTGATTTCCAATCTGGTTGTTGTGTTTGATTTTGAAATTTGGATGTATTTTGTTGTCTCGACGCTTGAGCTTGATTGTTACTCCATGAAAAATTCGTGTGATACCCCCAATCCTGATGATAGTTGTTGGGATAGACATAATTGTTGGGGTAATCACTACTATACTGTACCGGCTCGAAACTGATGGCGCATTGATGACTCATATGATTTCCAGCACAATAATCACAAGTAACCGCCACACTTTGACGATGTTGAGCTTCAAAAGCTTCTAAACTCCTCGAAAGTGTCTCAATATGTGCTGACAATGCAGAAAATGTATTAAGTCCATCAATCCATGTTTCCCTTGGTTGAGTCATGTTCGTGTATGGCCATTGAAACACAATGTCATCCATGGTACTTGAAAAGAGAAAATATAGGAAGAGAATGAAAAATAAAAATAAAAATGTTTAAATTAGGACTAATTTGATTGAAATTAATATTGGTAAAAAAATTATTAAATTAATTCCCTAATAATGGCGCCTAAAAACTTGTTGATCGATTTCATGAATCAATGAATAATGCAAGTATACACGCATCAACAAGTAATAAAGTGAAAGTAGAGTATCGTTCCCACGAGGAATTATTTAATAAAAATCACCAAGTACTAATTCTTAACCAAATTAATTTTATTTAAACAACTGCAAATTGTGATTTTTCTAATTAAGAAAACTAAATTAACTAATTAAACTGAATTGCTTTATAAATGAATTCAAATAAATAAAGATTAAGACTTCAATATCCCCAATTATGAACTATAAATTAATTATCTAATTATCCCAATTATTATGCCTATTGAATTGTTAACAGGAATTCTTATATGCCAAAAGTCCTTTTCCAAGTGATGAAATGACTTCTATTTAATCCAGATTAATCTTGCTATATTTCTATGCAAAACAATTGAATTAAACTCCTTCAATTCCAATTCCTTATGTGTTACATGCGGTGAATAGATATTTCCATTCAATTCACAAATCTAATTATTCACTTTGCAAATAACTAAGTCACATGATATCATACCCAGTTCTAACCCTAGAATTCTTCTTTCAATTTCTTCTAGAGTAACAAGGTAATTACTGATCAGATAATTAATCAATAAGCATAAGGCAAGATAAACAACTCACTTTGACACAAATAATTGGAATAAATCAAAGAACTAATTTATAGCCATAAAAGGTTCAATTGAAATCTTAATAAAAGAGTTAGTTCATAATTAATGAATTAAAACCAAGAATCCACAATTGAATAGACATTAAAAGATAAAAGTATGATAAGAGAAGAGAATAGAATCTGTTGTCAGCAAATCTTGCTCTTGATCTCCAGTGTTCTTCAATTTGTTTCAATCTCCAATGGCTAATTAAGAACTAGGGTTTATATTCTAATCTAATGGAGTGTTTTTCTAGTCTAATCTATGTAATCCCCCTTTATTTTATGTCTTACATCATGTATTTATAGGTTACAAGTCCAATTTTTAGCTTAGGAACAAACCCAATCCAATTTGGAGTCACAAAGGTGTCAAAATTTGCCACAAAACGCGTCCAAGCCTCACCAGACCCTTCCCCAAAGACCCAGTAATTAGACGCACAATAGAAGAAGATGCTCCTCGGCGCCTTGCGGCGCAAGCATAAGCCTAAAATGGGCGCCCCGGTGCTAGGGCCTTTTCTGGAAATTTTCTACTCCGACGTCCTTTGGGAAAATGACCATAACTTCTTTGTTCGAACTCCGATTTTGATGATTCAAGATGTTCCGAAAAGAGGAGAAGTAGATATACAACTTTCATTCTTTCAGTTTTTGGAAATAAGGTCTGTAAAAATACTCAATTGGCTCTGAAGTGACTGCTGTGTAAATGGCAAGCCTAAAACGTGAATCTAGCCACCCCGAATGTCGATCCAAGTAAACTTTGTCCCAATTCCTACAAAACAACATAAAAATGCATGAATAGACACAAATACTTAAAATCAACCAAAAGATTAAGCTCAAACGCACTCAATTATGAGTATAAAACTCACTCATCAGACACCAACTTGGATAGCACGTCACAATGGCACCTTACATAAAGGTACAGTCAATAACTGTTTTAGAAATTATAATCTTTGAGAAATGCTCAAGAAAACCTTCGTACATGGGAGGCTATGTGTCTAGTTTATGATAGATATCATATGCCCACAAAATTATCCTTGGTTGACCCAATAGACCCCAAAGAAAAACGAGAAGATTACTATCATGTTATTTCCAATGGTGAGTCTTCTCTTGACATATAACTATCTCCACTGTCTACAATTGAATATTATATTTCAACCAAACTCCAAGATCATATAGGTAGTGCTCATAGATATACTCAGCAAGTGGATGTGCACAACCTTGTCTTATGATAACACGAGGTTGTATGTCATTAGACATCTTGTATGATAGTGGCAAAACACCCTTCCAAAGTTGGGTTCGCCTCACCCTATTCGGTTCACCAAAATTAAATATCAAATGACGTATACAATACGACACACTTATCTAAAGTTCTCAATAAAATTATTTTCATACTATTTAGGAGAACCTCAACAACTATAGACCACCGCTCTATTCCCCCTATTATCCTCCGCTCGACCCAATTTACACTCTTATTACCGAAAGGAATTGTGAAGCAAAAGGGTGAGCACAACTAACTTCGAAGAAAGAATATCATGACTAAAGATAATTAAATTATCAATAGCCTTCATCGTAATAAATAAGAGATTTAGAACATATGGTAGATGATAAAACTTTTCAACCATAGTAGTTAGCAGTAATCGAGCAATCCATTAGAAGAGTCAAATAGACCATAAAGTCTATTATCTTCTCCATGTTAAAAGTCCACCAATAATGTTTTATCCTTGTAACATAAATCAACAATTCCTGTCCACATTCATGTGAATAACTCATAATCATATTTGTGGTTCTAAATTCCTCTTCTCATCCAGGACAAAGATAATTTTTATCACTTGTCTTTACCTGAAACATCAAAGATCATGGTTATACCAAATCACAGTTCCTGTTCATAATCATACTAATAAATTCATCTTTGCACTACGGGCCAAAGATATTCATCAATAAGTCATCTTTGCACTACGGGCCAAAGATATTCAAAAAACAGTCATCTTTGCACTACTGAGCCAAAAATATTCAAAAAAAGCAGTCATCTTTGCAGACTACGTGCCAAAGATATTCATATCTCAAAGAAATACATAATCATTTCAGAATTTATATAAACCATAATTATAACCATGTTGATCAATTCACCTTTGCACTTAAGCTAAAAATATTCAATTATAAATTCAATGGTCATGATCATACCAATCAACGATTCAACTTTGACTTTCATCGCCAAAGAGAACTCATAGTCACGATCATACCAATAATCTACCCATCTTTACACTCAAGTCAAAGAGAAATTTCTTCACCAGGATTATAAAAATGTTATATATGATAATAAAAACAATATGATCAAAACATGGATTTAATTTCAAGAGTAAGATTCATAAATCAACGATAATTTGGTCAGAAAAAGAAATCAATTTTGTCGTGAATAGTAACTTGTGAATAGTAACTCATGAATAGTAATTCATGAATAGTAACCCCGACATGAAAAAGGTAGAAATTCCACAATAAAATTCATACCAATATTTCGGTATAATGATATTGAAAGAATAACATTTCTCACCAACCAAAGGTGGAGCCCACTCATTCTAGAATTTTCCACCAATTTTCCGAATCAGTCACTTCTTAAAATTCATAACAAATCATACGTTAATTTTTAACGGTTCAAAATTTGTGGACATATACTCAACTTATATATGCATAACATATTCAAAAATCACAACGATCCAACGGTTGAATTAAAAATTATAACTCACGCAATATATCTCAAGAACACTGATTTTTTTTCTTCTGGATTATGAGTCCTTCGGACCAGTTTCATTCAAACAGTCACCACGAAAAATCAACAATGAATTTTTGGGTGATTCAAATTTCTACGTTTAGCTTACTTCCAGAGCTTTCTTTTGATATATGGCTCATCTCCTAACTCATTATACACAAAGAGTTAGGGATTTTACAAAATCAAGTAATAAACTAATTTTTTCTGAAAATCCCATATTTTGTCACTTTTCTAAGAATTCCACCATTCTGACTAAATACTGATAAAACACCTTAGCATTAATTCCTTCATTTATAACCACATAAATAAATAAATCCATCATTTATATCCACATAAAATAAATATTTCATTATCATATAGATTAATAATTAATTATTCACAAATAATATTATAGAATCACAATAATGACAACCAGGTGGTTCCCAGGAAAGAGGGGGCTTTCCGATAAGGATTTCTCCTTACTGGTGCGCAATTAGGTGACCAAACCCCTCCTTGATAGAACTTTCTAGACATTGCCAATAATGCTATCTAATAATATTATTCAAATAATATGAGTTATTGATCCGATAATGAGAAATCTTATCGTTGACAATTATTGAAACAACAATAATATAAAATATCAACGCAGCAATTATTGAACCAATAAAATAAAATATTGAGCGAAGAATCTTTGTAATAATTATTGAGTAGTGTATTCTTACGTAAGAATCAATAATTCAAAATATTTGTGCAATACCGTAGTGTCTTCTTTGTGTAACCACGCCGTATTCGTATTTTAACCACGTGTATTCCAACGATTGTTACTTGGTAACAATTACGTCGTTTATTTATAAAACTCAAACTTGTCATTTTCTTCATCCGCCAGTTATTCTGTTATGGGGCCCACAAATGAATGCGTCGTCGTACGAATATTCCCCGACAACAAGAATATTCCACGACCGAACGAATATTCCCCGACAACAATAAGTATTTTATAGCCACTTGCTTATTTTGAAAAAAAAATATCCATATATCATCCTTAACTTTACTTTTTATCAATTTAACCATTTACTAAATAGAAAAATTGAATACTTTTATTTCATAAAATTCGGGGTCTTACATTTTTAGTATACATACTTTTGAATCAGTTTTTTCCAATTTATAATCAAATATACAAATCCAAAATTAAGATGTTTTGAAGGTGAAATACTAAAATATCAACTCTTAAATCAAGGTAACCAAACCTTTTTATATACATGTTTCCAAAACTAATATTTGAATTATGTCAAAATTTTGAATGTGTATCAAATACTCTTTCGTAACTGAAATAAGGTCTATTCATTATTTGGATACCAAAGCAACATTTTACAGTAACAAAAGTAGACGTAATTAGTATCAATTATTATGCATCACACTGTTTTCAGTTTGTTTATAAACACATCACAAATTATGATGTCCTGAAGATGAAATGCTAAATATTAAACACTTAAAACAAAGTAACCAAATCATTATATGAGTGTTGCCAAATTTTTATATAAATGCTTTCAAAATATGAATTTGTAACAAATACTATTTGGTAACTGAAATTAAAAATGCTATTTAATTGGTTACCAAATTAACATTATACAGTAACCAAAATATACGTTATTAGTATCTTTGCTCCTGTAAAGTACTGTTTTCATTCCTTTTATAAACAAACCACAAATTATGATGTCGTTTAGGTGATTTGCCAAATACTGAACACTTAAAACAAGGTAACCAAATCTTTATATGAATGTTCCCAAAACTTTGTATGCGTAACAAAATTGTATTGAACAACAAAGAATAATTTAATAGTTATTTCATACAATCGTTTATATTACTGATTTGATATACATTAATATTAATCTGCGAATTATTATATTCTGTTTTATTTTTGTTATTGTGATAAAAATTACACTCTCAGTTGAATTCAAAGTTAACAAAAAATGATTTCAATATATAGATTAACTGATTCGTACCTTTGTATTCACTTTTCAGATTCAGTTTGCAATCTCTGTTTAAATCTTTTGTTTCTGTTTCGAAAACCTTTGATCGATTTGTGCATGTCGATTTTCCGCTACTCTGTTTTTGCCTCTTTGTGCTTTCGAATTCGGCTTCTTTGGTATGAATGATTATGTTTCTTCTCGATTGATCCTTTGTTAAAGATGGTCATGATCTATAAAAGCTTTCGGTTTGTTATTCTATGGAGCATTCGTTTCTTGTCGCGATTTTTGAATGTTTTGTTTATTTGGTAACTGTCGCATAAAGTGGAGTAGTTTTCTCCTTGAATAATGGTGTTTCTATTTTTGTTGGTTTGGGTTCTGTGACGTGTATTGCACTACTATTGATATTATTATATATTATTATACTATTACTATAATTATTTAATTGATGCACTATTCTTGTAATATCTTTCTATTTGTTGTATATTTATGTAAAGGACTCAAAAATTTATCGGATGGATGGGTCACCTGGTCCAACCAGTGATCGAATTATTATTGACCCAGTAACGTCATTAATAAATAAAAATATATATTTTTAGTAATTAATCTAAAACATAATAAAATTGAGTTACACTATTACTAAAAGTGGTTAATTTTAATATTAAAACTTTTTTTGTACATAAAACGGGTCACTCGGTCAATAACCGGTTTTAATGGTTGAATCACTGGTCCAATTGGTGGATCAACTGGGTTTTCATCAAAATTGGTTTTTTATTCAAATCGAACTAAAATGCCAATTGATTTCTGTTTTTACCGATTGAACCGACGGTTAGTTACGATTTTTAAAACTATGGCCACAACTTTAACAAGTACGGTTACGTTTGTTATATATATATATAAAAGCCTGAAAATCGTACACTTGTATATAACTCGTAAATAAAATAATTCAATTCAATATTTCGTTCGTTCGAATTTAATTGTGTCATAGCTCTATAATTCAGATTACTAAGGGTAATTTATCCAACGTCTAGTAAGCACATATTTTTACCAAATTTTCAACGAATGCATTATTCTTTGGTATATAAAATATTACTCTATTATTCAACTAGGGTGAATATAAAATAAAATAAAAATATTACTCTATTTCAATCTCAGGAAAATTTTATAATTTTAATAAAAAAAAAAATTATATTTATTTTATCAGTATGCCAAAAGATTTTATCAGTAGCCACAAATTTTTTAAGAAAATGATATTTATTTTCCTTCTACTGATCTTTTAAATTTATTAAAACATATATAAATTGTGAAGCAAAAACTACGTAAATATGTATTTTGACCATAAAATTCTATTATTAAAAGAATTTTTGTAGTGTAATTAATAATTGAAAAAAAACAATTTCAAAATAAAGTAATTTATTTAACCTAATTCATCTTCCTGACAAACAATCTCTTAAGTACTAAAATGAATCTTAACTATGAAAATAAATTAATAAAATAAAATTATTCTAGAGAACATGATTGCAAAACTCAAGAAAGAGCTAATATTTTTTAATTAGGCTAATTAAATATAAAATATGAAGTGACAAAAAAAATATGGTGAACTCCTATCGGTTGATGTATACTAAGACACTATTTTCTCTCCATTGTTCAACACAAAAAATTATAATAAGATAATAAGCTTTGACTTGTTGGGTAATGGAAGATAACTATTGATTAATAATCATTAAAGCATAGGACATCGATAAATTCATAATAAAAAATAATATTTTTATATAAAAAATATTTTTATATAAAAATATCAAAAAATATTATGAAAATATCAATTTTCTAAAGTATATTATAAGTAAATAATACGATTTCATATCTTTTCTAGAGATAATAATTTATTGATTTAGTTGTAAGAAATACGGAGTAGTTTAAATTGCACCTTTATTTTCCCAAATTAGTTATACTAGCCTATGCATCATGTGTATACTTCTTGTTATAACTATAAATTTATTTTGAATTATAATTACGAAATTTATTAATATATGAGATTAGTAAAATTATGGGAGTATTTCACTTATCACACATATTTTTTAAAAATTATCACTAATATTTATTCAAATAATTGACAATCAAAAAGTCGAATGAAACCTTAATAAAGTATATATCGGAAACTATTATTGTAATTGGGGTATTATTGCTTTAAAATGTGTATAGGAAGGAATTAAATCTTGGGTACTAATTATAAATTTAACAAAATATGCAATTAATCTAAATTTATTTGGAATATCAATATAGGTGAAGGGACTATAATCTATAACCATAAAAATCAACATACAATTCAGTATTAACATAATTTTTTATAATTATAATAATATATTTTATATATTGTTAACGTTAAGATTCGTACACGCATCTAATGACTAAATAGCTCATCTAATTCTGCACAGAAACGATGTCACACGGAGAAACTTCTAAGAGATAGCTCCGGCCTCCGATGTGAGAATAAGTACAAGCTGAATAAGGTTAACAATAGAGACTTATTGCTCTATTGCTGAAAAGTGATGAGATACTTGAGGATTAAGGTTTAGATTTGTATTTATAGTTATCACACCTCGCTCGTCCCCAAATTGGAATAGAATTCTTAGAATTGAATCTCCTTAAATAAATGAAGTCGAATAATATCCCGACTTTTTCTTTAAGAATTGAAAATTAAATATAATTAGGAATGTTAGATTTCTTAAATTTATCTAATTGCTCAAAACATACTTCTACGTGGGGAAGTTTCTTTCATGTGGCTTACGGCCCACCGAATTATCTGGGCTTAATTAATATGTCCCAATATATATGTTTAATTATTAATTTTAAAAATAATTAATTTAAATTAAAAAATATTAAAATTAGACAGTTATTTTGGGGAAAAAGAAATTTTGCATAGGAAGAGAGAGAGATTGAAGACATAAGCCCTAATTTCGTTTCACGCGATTTGTTTGGCAAGTTGATGTTGGTAGGTCTGGTTGATGTAGACTTGTCACGTGCAGAGTGAGTTTCTTACACGTACCCCTCTAAAACAAACTCAGCCCACACGTGCCGCGGGACACTTTTGTCCGTTTGTGGTTGACCGGTTCTTGGAGTATCAGTGGGGCTGGGGCGACGTTTCTGGGGGCGGGAAATATTTTTGGATTACATAAAAGCCCTCACTTTTATTCAATAATCACACAGCTAATCATCGGTATGAAGTTTATTTTTGAATTAATTAATTAATTGGTCAATAAAGTATTGATACACAAACGAGACTCTATGTGTATCAGCATTCTATCGACTAATTAACCAACTTACCAAAAAATGATATTCATACTAACCGAATCCATCATTTATTAATAACACTTCATAATAATCATAATAGAATAATATTAGAGACACAAACTATTCTACATACATTTTATAATATGTTGATGTGGCATACTCCAACTCAACTTTTTATGTGGGGCCAAAAATTATATTGAAACAATTTGTTCATTAATAATATGCTATTGTAAAATATTTATAGAATAAGGTGTGTCTGTAACATTTATTCATCATAATATATAATAGGAAACTGATATTTCTACATATTAAAATTATATTTTTATATGAGTCTTTCTCGCATGAAGGTGAAACCTACCCACTAATTATATTAAAAAAATCACATAAAAATATCAATTTTTATATAAAAATATCAGTTCCTAAACAATAATCTCTATGCCTTATGTACAAAAGTCAATAAGAAGATAAATTAATAATTAATTAAAAAAAACATGAGTTGATTCGATTGTTCATCACATAAATTTGAGTTAACTCATAATTCATGTTGTATCTTATTTACAAAGTAAAAACGCTATTTCTACGCCCTCAAAACGAATATTAAAAGTATAATTTTTTTGTCCTTAAAAGAATGAGATAAAATACATAAAATAAAATATAAATATGTTATTTAGTGAGTGTTTATTAATATTAAAATTAAAAATACTAATCACTTTATATAATGTTGTAGGGTGACTAAGGATAAATTTAAAAAATTTAACTCTTTCTTCTAATTTTTTTAATATGTGTGCAAATTGTACCTTATTCATCTTTTTTGAGGGAGGGGAAATATTTTTCATTAATACAATATTGCTTGATGAAGAAGTACCCATTTTATTAATTCAAAACTAACTTAAATATCTATTGTAAATTTAAATAAATCTCTAAGTGTGTACTATGAAATTTTTAATATTTCAAAATTAACATTAAAAATAAGTCTAAGCGAGTTATAGCTTGTATTATACATAATTGTAGACTATACATAATTATACTTGTTCTATATTCATAAAATAATACATACACAAAATATAAGACATGACATATAAAACTAGTAAAATAACTAATATTTTTATAACGATATAATACGATAATTAAAATCATAATTATCTTATAACGATATTTTTTACCGTCGTTATACATCTATAACGATATTTTTATTATAAAAATATTAAATTTTTTTTATTAGTGTTGTAGCACAACTATATATATCTCTACTAATAAAGTCTTCATTTCTCCTCAAAATATTGCACAAAGTTTCAATCACGTATTGGGCAAGTAATTTGCCAAGTAAGTGGTTTCATCCCCACCCAATGTCACTTCTTCCACTATGTTTGACTTTTAAACAATAGACTGAGAGTTCATATGCTTGTAAAGTTAATATTTTTTAGAAAATATTTTTTTCTTTAATATAAATCGTTTGAAAATTTTAAATAAATATTAATTACTTAATTCTCAATATTAAACCTTTTTATTAAATATAACGTTTGTTCTCACTATTTTTTCCATCCGATAAATAATAATCTATTATTTATACAAGAAATGATATAAATAATTGATATTATAGTTAATCTTATACAATCATTACTTAATAGATAAATATTATTGATCCGTAGTAATTAGGCGTGAGTTATGTTGTTATTGGCAATTAAAAAAGTATATAAATTATTTGGGGACCAAATGTGGGTTTTCATACCGAATCAGTTATGGAATCGAAAAATATACTTAATAGATAAGTTACTGATCTGATTAATGGTTGAATCGTTATTGACCCAATTAATAAAATTATAAAAAATCTCATTTTTTATGAACTAAAACATAATAAAATTAACTTACAATATTATTAAAAGTCGTTAGTCTTGATATTAATTTTTTTTTGACAAAAAAAATTAAAAATTAAATCAATCGGGTCAACTAACCAATTTTACCGATTAAAACACGGATTCAACCAGTCGGGTCAATCAATTTTTGATCAAAACCGATCAAGTGGTCCAAATTAAACCGGAGTGTGGACCAATTCCGATAGCCGTTCCGGTCCGATTTTTAAAACTATGCTATAAAAGAGTATCCCAAAATTATAAATATATTTGTTTAACAGTGTTTACAACATTTATTGTGATAATATTTAGTGCATTTAGACTATAAATATTATACTCGATTTATGAGTTAAAAAATTGTATTTTCAATAAATTATTTTTAAGCGCACAATTTTCTTAGTTACGTTTGAATTTCTAGACGGCAAAATTAATGATTTGGCCATCGAAGTTGGCACGTTTTATTGAATATCAGATTGAATTTTTAATTTTTCAAATTAACTCACTAAACTAATTTTTATTTTCAAATTGGGTCATTCTGTTAAAAAAAGTTGACAGACGTTAAGTTTTTATCTACATTAGTATTTGACGTGTAAAAAAATTAAAAAATATTGCTTATGTGGCAAAAAATCAAAAATAAATTTAAAAAATAAAAAAATTAACATTTTAAAGTTTTAAAAATAACAAAAACATAATAAAATAAAACAAAAACAAAAAAATCAAAATATCTTTAAAATATCAAAACACAATTTTTTTAAAAAACATAATTTTTTTAAATTCTTTTTTGTTAAAAATAGAATTTTTTTAAAAGCAGACTTTTTAAAAAAAATAGATTTTTTTAAAAAAAACAGAAATTTTTAAAAATATTTTTTTTTAAACATAATTTTTAAAAAATAAACTTTTTTTAAAATAGATTTTTTTAAAAATGGAACTTTTTAAAATTAGATTTTTTTTTAAAAAACATATTTTTAAAAAATAGAATTTTAAAAAATGGAATTTTTTAAAAGAGAATTTTTTTAAAAGAGAATTTTTTAAAAATAGAATTTTTTTTAAATTTCATTTTTAAAAAGTTTCGCTTTTAAAAAAATTCTATTTTTTCAAAAAATCTGTTTTTAAAAAATATATTTTTTATAGAATTACATTTTTTAAAAAGTTCTATTTTTTTAAAAATATGTTTTTAAAAATTCTATTTTAAAAAAATTATTTTTTAAAAAAATTATTTTTAAAAAATTATATTTTTAAAAAAAAAATTTCATTTTGATATTTTAAAGATATTTTGTTGTTTTTGTTTTTGTTATATTTTATTATGTTTTTGTTATTTTTAAAACTTTAAAATGTTCATTTTTTATTTTTAAAATCATTTTTGATTTTTTTTTTGCCACACAACAATATTTTTAATTTTTTGCCACGTCATTTATACGTAGATAAAAACTTAACACTGTCAACTTTTTTTTTAATCTGAATGACCCAATTTGAAAATAAAATTAGTTCGATGAGTTAATTTGAAAAATTAAAAGTTCAATCAGTATTCAATAAAGCGTACAACTTCGATGGCCAAATTATTGATTTAATAATATAACATATTATCATGATAATCTTTGTGACAATAATCGAATCAATAATATGAGAGATATGTTGCGGCAATTATCGTATGTGATAATTGAGTATAATCGAGTGACTTCTCACGTAAACATCAATAACCAATACTGCAGTGTGCTACTTTGCAACCACGCCGTATTCTTTATTACTTTTACTAGGGTAGTTCAGCAGGTTTAACGGTAACACTTCGTCGTTATTTTTATAAAAGATAATTACATCGTTTTCTAACTACGACAATACTTAGATTGTAGGGTCCACAATGATGATTGTCTTTGTCGCATTGCGAATATTCCCCTGTTAAAAGCGAATATTCCCCACCAATCGAATATTATATAACCACTTGCTTACTTTGCAAAATGTGTAAATATTACCCACAACTATAACATTATATTATATTCACACCATAATATTCAAAAATATAATTCGAGAGAAATTAATCTTTATTCATAAAAGTTGGGGTCTTACAACCTCCCCTTCTTATGAAATTTCGTCCTCGAAATTAGGGTACGTAACTGATATATCGAAGAGGTGAGGATATTTTGACTTCATCTCAGATTCTAACTCCCAGGTCATTTCTTCCACATCGTGGTTTCTCCACAAAACTTTGACTTGAGGTATAACCTTGGAGCATAGAATATGATCCTTCTTATCCAAGATTTTAACAGGTAATTCTTCATACGTTAAATCTTCCTCTATCTCGTCTGGTTCTAATTCAATAATGTGGTTAGGGTCTTTCACATATTTACGTAACATAGATATGTGAAAAACGTTATGAACACGAGACATACTTGGCGGTAAGGCGAGTCTATAGGCCATAGTTCCTACTCGTTCGAGGATTATAAACGGGCCAATGAATCGAGGATTGAGCTTTCCTCTCTTTCCAAATCTCGTAACTCCTTTCCATGGAGCAACACGTAACAACACATGATCTCCAATATTGAATTTCACGTCTTTTCGATGAAGATCAGCATAACTCTTTTGTCGATCTTGTGAGATTTTTATACGTTGTCGGATCGTTTGAATCTTTTTCGTAGTCATACGTACCAAATCTGGTCCCAACAACGTTGCTTCACCCACCTCATCCCAAAGATTATCTTTGAGAAGCGACACTTTCTTCCATACAACGCCTCAAATGGAGCCATGCCAATACTTACTTGATAACTATTGTTGTAGGAAAACTCCACCAATGGTAAGAACTTGTCCCAACTTCCCTTGAAGTCAAGGACACAAAGTCTTAATAAATCTTCAAGAGTTTGAATAGTCCTTTCTGACTGCCCATCCGTTTGAGGATGATATGCCGAACTAAATCGTAAATTCGTGCCCATAGCTTTTTCCAAACTAACCCAAAATCTTGAAGTGAATCTTGGGTCTCGATTAGGAACTATGGATACTGGCATACCATACAATCTTACGATCTCGTTTATGTACATACTAGCAAGACGTTCAAGTGTAAAAGTTTCTCGTATCGGTAAGAAATGAGCAAACTTGGTCAATCTATCAACAATGACCCAAATCTCATCTATGCTTTGAGAAACCTTGGGAAGACCAGTAACGAAATCCATGGTAATGTGCTCCCACTTCCATTCTGGAATTTCAAGTGGTTGCAATGGACCTTTTGGCACTTGATGCTCCGCCTTGACTCGTTGACAAGTTAGACATCTTGAGATAAACCCCGTTATCTCTCTCTTCATATTACTCCACCAAAATGTATGTCGAAAATCATGATACATTTTGGTAGTCCCAGGATGGATTGCAAACGGTGTGTTGTGCTCCTCCATCATGATTTTATACTTCAAGTCAGAATCGTTAGGAACACAAAGTCTGGAGTTGACTCGAAGTATTCCTTCTTCATCGATTCTTGCTTCCGGAATAGCACCTTCTTGCACTTTCTTCTTCATACGCATTAGCTCCAGGTCTGTAGTTTGAGCAGCTTTAACTTTATCGATTAAAGTCGGTTCTACTCGTATATTCGCCATCATCACATGGTTCCCTGGAGTCTTTAACTCTATCTACATCATTCGTAAGTCATACAAAATGGGTCTTTGCGTTGACAATATTGCACTCGTACATGCATATGATCTTCTACTCAATGCGTTAGCTACTACGTTTACTTTTTCAGGATGGTATTGGATGGTATGATCATAATCTTTCAACAACTCAAGCCATCTTCATTGCCGCATGTTGAGTTCCTTTTGAGTGAAGAAATATTTGAGGCTTTTATGATCCGTATAGATCTCCACCTTCTCTCCATACATGTAATGCTTCCAAATCTTAAGTGCAAAAACGACTGCTGCCAACTCTAGATCATAAGTAGGATAATTCCTCTCATATTCTTTGAGTTGTCGAGAGGCATAGGCTATGACTTTCCCATGTTGCATGAGAACACATCCTAACCCTTTGCCTGAAGCATCACTGTAGATGATAAATTCCTCCAAGATAGATGGTATTGTCAAAACAGGTGCTGAAATGAGTTTTCTCTTGAGTTCTTGAAAACTCTTCTCACATTCCTCGCTCCAACCAAATTTTGTATCTTTTTGAGTCAGCTGAGTTAATGGAGTATCGATTCGAGAAAATCCTTCCACGAATCTTCGATAATAACCAGCTAAGCCGAGAAAGCTACGTACTTTGATCACTGACTTAGTTTTATTTCCTTATGTGCTACATAAGAATTGGAATGAGCAGTTCAGGGTAAACTATAATTTGTAGATGTCTGTAAGGCAAGTTTCCTCACTTCATTCATATTTTAAATGAATGATAGCTTCTAAAAATTCTCAGATGTTAAACTTGAGAAGTTCTGTCTATGTGCAAATGTGTGATATTTGTACAAGGTGTTAGAATGTATGAGGCCTTCTGCCACAATCTGAACACTTTGGTATTTCTATGAGATGAATTGTTCTTTGATTGAACTGTTCAATAAAAGAATGTTCTGTTTATCGTGAACCAGATTATTGTTAAGTTTGTCTTTATTGATTCTAGCTGAGACGGGATGTGAATGAAAGAAGGTAGAAAAATGAAAGTATTTCAAAGTGAATGTGACTAATGTTTTAAAATGATAGGAATCGAGATTATTCCTATTATTCAAGATGTTTTATAACCTTTGTTCGGTTATTGAAGTCTTAAATGAATGTTTGAATCTTGAAGTTGTTTGTTCAACTGTTATGACTTGCTGGGCAATTGCATGCTCACACTTGCTTTAAATAAAAACATTTTTAGCGAACAATGTTAGAAAGAACTTAAGGATCCCATAAAGATCAAGGTGATCGGTATCTAGAAGAAGTGTTATTCAGTGTATGAATGTTCTTGAAGATCAAATCAAGACTTCTAATGTAAATAGTTAAATTGATAAAAGTTTAAAGTTAAGGGTGATATGTAAAAAATTTTCAAATTAGACAAGTTATTATAAAATACTCGGTTACTATTTACTCTCGTATTGTTCACTCGAGTATTTGGGGCACTTTTTGTGTCGAAGTACTATTCATGAGTTTATTATTCACGAGTTACTATTCACTTAAATTACTATTCACTTAGAATATTATTCACTCGTGTATTTGGGGTATTTTTAGGTAATCGAGTACTATTCACGAGTTACTTATTTATGGAGTTACTATTCACTTGGGATTACTATTCACTCTAGTATTGTTTCACTCGGTATTTGGGATACTTTTTGTGTGGGGTAGTACTATTCATTGTGGTACTATTCTCAATCTTATTCATTAAGTCTTATTCACTAGAAAAATATATTTCTTTTCTTGGCCTAAATCATTTTTGGGTACAATATTATTCCATACAGAGATGTGCTAATTTTTTGAATAGTCATGGTTGAAATTATAATAGTAAATCAATATGGATCGTTGGTTTAAAGTTTTAATAGTAAAATCTTTTTTATATAAAACAGAATACTTTTATAAAGTTATTCTATAAATAGAATATATTATATTCTATTATGCATAGTGTTTTGCTTCAATCTTTGTCGGGTCAACAGATATTCCATGATTTGATATCACGTGCCCAAGGAATGCAACTTCCTCAAGCCAGAACTCACATTTCTTTAACTTGACATAAAGCTTGTTTTCACGAAGCTTTTGAAGTATCAGCCTCAAGTGTTGCTCACGGTCTTCACGGGTTTTGGAGTATATGAGGATGTCATCAATAAAGACAACCACAAAGTGATCCAAATATTCCTTGAATACTCGGTTCATCATGTCCATGAAGGCAGCAGGAGCATTAGTCAATCCAAAAGACATGACTAGGAATTCATAATGCCCGTCAGGAGTTCGAAAATAGTCTTTGGAATGTCATGGTTTTAATCTTCAACTTATTATATCCTAACGAAGATCAATCTTTGAAAAGAATTTGGCCCTTACTTATTTGGGTCAAACAGTCATCGGTCTTGAGTCAAGCGGGTACCTATTTTTGATGGTGACATGATTCAACTCCAGATAATCAATACAAAGTCGCATACTTCCATCTTTCTTCTTTCTGAATAAAACAACAAAGACCCCAAGGAGGCGTCTTTAGGATGAATGAAACCGATGTCTAACGATTCACTGTAGTTGGGTTTTTAACTCCACGAAGTTCAATAGGAGCCATTTGATATGGGGCTTTGGAAATGGGTTTTGTCTGGGATTCAAGGTCGATACAAAATTCAATTTCACGCTCTCACGAGGGTAGGCAAGGGGAAGTTCTTGGGTAATATGTCGGAAATTTATTAACAATTGAAATATCATTCAAATCTGACGTATTTTTATTTAAATCTGTGACATGGGCTAAGAAATCTTGACATCCGTTTTTCAATAAACGAATAGCTTTATGACTTGATATGATTGTGATTGATTTTAGTAGTTTGGTTGCTTGAATTCGCATAATAGGTTGGTTAGGAATATGAAAGCTAACAACCTTACAAAAACAATCGATTTTAGCATGATGAGTAGTTAACCAATCAATTCCTAAAATCACATCAAATGCAAGTATTTTCAAGGAAATAAGATCGATAGGTAACATGCGGTTACCGATTTGAATCAAACAAGACTTATAAATCGTGGATGTAATGAAGGTTTCTCCCAATGGAGTTTCAACAGATAAGTCAAAGTCTAATTTCTCCGGAGTCAAATTTAAACGTTGAGCACAAGTAGGAGAAATAAAGGAATGGGTAGAACCGGTATCAAATAAAGTATAAACTTCACTAGAGTTTATGATTAGCTTACCCGTGATCACCTCGTTCAGATTCCTTGCTTTTTGGGAGGTTACGACAAACGCTCTCCCTTGAACTACCGGTTTTGTCTTGTCTAGGACACCCTTGGATGCCTCCATCCCAGCTGGACTTGAATTTGGTGCACGACAAAATCGGGCTAGGTGACCTTCTTTTCCACAATTGTAGCATGCTTTGGACTGCATCGTGAAGCTTGGACTTATGTGTTCTTCCACTCCACATTTGTAGCATACGATCGGTGGTCGTTCTCCTTCCTTAACAACAGGTGCTGGTGCTGACGTCTTTCCATCATTATTGAATCTCCTCTTTTTGAAATGTCCACTCTTATTTTCATGGCCATGATTACCACCGAAATGATTACCATTTCTGGCATGTTGATGCCCTCCACGTTTGTTGTCACCGCCCGATGATTGCTACTTTGGTATTATCGACTTTGCCACCGCTCTCTCTTAGTTGGGTTGACTCATTATCGCGCTCCAATAATCGAGCCCTATTCACAACATCCGGATACAAACACGGTTTATGAGAGATAAGGTATTGGCGTATCTAGGGTTTCAAACCTCTTAGAAACATCGCGTCATTCTCTCCTCATTATCAACCAAGTGGGATATAAACCAAGAGACAACTCGGAAAACTTAGCTTCGTCTTTGTACTTGCGGTCGTATTGTTTTGCTCAAGCTTGATGAACTCTACCTCCTTCATGTGACGAATACTTTTAGGAAAGTACTTGTCATTGAATAGTTCTTAGAACTTCTCCCAAGACATCTTGATCGGGCGAGTTGAGTCGCTTTCTGATTCCCACCGAATGCCCTGCTTTGCATAACATGAAGGTGACAAAGGGAACCTTTTGCTCCTCGGAGCATCCCAAGACATCAAATATTTTGTTGATCTGCTTTATCCACGTCTCTGCCTTAAGTGGTTTTGGCTCTCCAAAAAACTCCGGTGGTCCCAGCTCCTTGAACTGCTTAGCGGTGACCGTTCGAGAGTTATCAGTGTTTCCACCTGCATTTTGGACAGGAGCCGCCTTCACCTGATGTTGCATGAATTGCATAAAACCTCTAAACATTCCATCGTTCATCATTTGATCGTTGTTGTTTACCTGAGGATTATTATCTTCCTGTTGCACATTATCCTGGGTATTAATCTGTGGTGACTCAGCGGTCTCATGTGCTTCATTCTTTACCTTAACATTTTTGGATGCCATTTTCAAATCGCCACAAAACAAGGGTTAATTATCATATCACATATTATCCTATACTACGACCAGAGCCAATTAAATACCAAATAAACTTGGGTAGGTCATACTAGCGAATGAATTCCCCGTTTCTCCCCTCCTAGTTCTTGTCTCACATCTCAGCCATGGATCATATCTCTAAGCTTTGATACCAACTGTGACGTCCCCAAAACAGGTATACATCACCCATCTTGAGTAGCCAAATACGTGGTACAGAATACAAATACAAACTTAATTATACAAGCGTCGTGTAATATACGACAAAACATAGTGAGAGTTTAAACATGAATATTGCCTTCTACAGGCAATATCCACTCTCAAATAGAGTCCTCATTACATTTATTGTTACACTATTTTATAGAATAGTGAGGACTACTAATACACCATCTCGGACCATCACTCAGGTTCCCCGACTAGTCCGGCCACGTTCTCACTTCTGAAGAGAACAATGAAAGCAAAAGGTGAGCTCAACTAGCCCGAGAAGAAATATTATGACTAAGATAATGCGAGAATAAATTATCATTAGTCTTGACAATGTTAAATTGATAAAATACAATAGACATCAAGTTTAACTGCAGCGGAATAAGTAATCCATTAGAAGAGTTAAGTAGAGCATAATATCTACTATCTTCTATGATTGAAAATATTTTCATCAATTTTTATCGCTGAGACTCAGCTCAATAAATAAACCACATCATCGAGTCATCCCTTCACTACGGGCCAAGGATATTCATTAAATCATCAATGGTTATGACTATCTTAGAATAATCCCCGGTCATAATCATACCAAAAAGCGTCCATCGATGTCTTACTGCCATCGAGGACTTTTACCACATCATTTATAACATTACGGTCATGATTATCCGAATGATCCTTGGACATAATCATACCAAGTCCATCTATGCACGTAAGCAAAGATGACTTTCATCACAATATAAGCATGAGGATGATGACAATGACATAATAATTCAATAAAATAAGTTCAAGAATAAATTTTAAAGATTTATAAGTTAATTTATCCTTAAATCGTCCAAATTGTCAACATGATCTTTGCTTTGTGGAGTAAAATTCAAGAATGCTTTCGAAGAATATTTCCATAAAAGATCTTTGGATAAAGAGCGAAATATCCGGGATATTCTACTAATTTAATGGAGTAAAGAAGCCAAAACTTTAACCAACCGAGAGTATAATAGAATATATGAAGCGCAAATAGATTTTTCTCCGCCATGCGGTAATCCACGTAGGCAGATCATTTCCACAATTTAATAAGGAATGAATACGAAGGATCATTCACCATGCATGCGATAATCCACATAGGCGAGTTATTCAGCAATGAATAATAAAGAATGGAATAACGAGAAGAATTCACCAGGCATGCGATAGACCTCACAGACAGGTTATTCCCAACAGAATAATTAAGAATGGAACCAGGTCATGCGTAATCCGCACAGACAGGATATTCCAACAAAATAATAAAGAATGGAACCAGGTCATGCGAAATCCGCACAAACAGGATATTCTAACAGAATAATAAAGAATGGAACCAGGTCATGCATAATTCGCACAAACAGGATGTTCCAACAGAATAATAAAGAATGTAACCAGGTCATGCGTAATCTGCACAGACAAGATGTTCCAACAGAATAATAAATAATGGAATAACAACAAAATTCATCAGGCATGCGATAGACCACACAGACAGGTTATTCCAACAGAATAATAAAGAATGGAATAACAGAAGAATTTCACCATGTATGCGGTACTTCGCATAGACAGGTTATTCCAACATAATAATAAAGAATGGAATAACAACTCTTACGAGTATTGAAAGAAAATAACTCTCTTCATGAATACGAAAGAATAATACCCCTTACCTTAGAAGAAGACTGGATACTGGAATAGTGAGGTAGCAGACTTCTCTTCTTCTTTCTCTCTATAATTTCTCTCTATAATAATTGCTCTATAGCTTTAGTGAATTGGTGAGAAATGAAGGAAGAATGAGCTTCTATTTATAGGAAAATATAGTTTCGATAATTGCACGTTTTGGGGCTCAAAATATTACAGTATAATACCTTCAACTTTTCTTTCATTTTTAATTTAGTCCTGCAAGTATTATCAAACTTGCACCACCTCCCCTAATAGTAAATAATGTGAATCAATAGTTCAATCATGTGAATCAATAGTTATAATCATGTGAAAATACAAATTACAGTATAGTACCTCCATCTACACCTCTATTTTTAACTTAGTCATGCAAGTATTATCAATCTTGCACCAACTCCCCTAATAGTACAAGAATGTGAATCAATAGTACACACATGTGAATAAATAGTTATAATCATGTGAATTAATAGCAATTAATTGCTCATTTATCTGATTAATTACCCGACTAGTCAGTAAAACTTTCAGACATCAATTAATATCGAAATAAATGTCGATTTCCACTAACACTAATAATTCCAACACAATGGAACTATCAATTTCATCTTTAATCAACACGAACTTATTCATCATTAATATTATAACTCACAATATTTAACAACCAGGTTGTTCCCAAGAAAGAGGGGGCTTTGCGATAAGGATTTCTCCTTATTGGCGCGCAATTAGATTACCAAACCTCTCATTTGACGAACTTCTAGAAATTCTAAATATTGCAATTTAATAATATAAATAACTTTGTCGTCTCAATTATTGAATTAATAATATGACATATTATCTGAGATGATCTTTGTGACAATAATCGAATCAATAATATACGAGAGATGATCATGATGCAGCAATTCATCATTGCAATAATTGAGTATAACCTGAGTGACTTCTCACGTAAGCATCAATAACCAATCTGGTAGCTACTATGCAACCACAGCGTATTCATTGTACTTTCTTTACTAGGGTAGTTCAGCGGTTTTAACGGTAACACTTCCGCCAGATTATTTTTATAAAAGATAATTACATCATTTCTAACTACGACAATAATACTTGGTTGTAGTGTGGCGCCCCCAAAATAGGTCCATTCCATCCAACCCATTACGAATTCGCCAAATACATAGTACGAGAATCAACTACAACTTTATTATCACAACAATAAAGCGTGAGTTTAAATACAAATATTATCTTCTAGACAATATTTATACTCAAATAAATCCTCATCACATTTATTGATACATTATTTTACAATAATGGTGAGGACTACTAAAAACAACTCTTTCTAGAACCTTCATTCCATACCCCACTAGTACTGCGCTACATTCTCGCCTCCACGAGAAGAAAAATGGAACAACAAGGAAAAGGGTGAGCTCAACTAGCCCGATAAAGAATGTTATGACTAAGATAATATACAACAAATTATCGTTAGTCTCCAACGAGGAAAAATCGATAGAATACAATAGACAACAAGTTTCGGATCAATATTACATGTGGAAATAATAATTCATAGAAGAGTTACGTAGAGAATGAAATCTACTATAATCTATGAATTTAACGGTCCATCATCAATATTTTATCCCTGTAACATCAATCAATATTCATCTCAAATCAAATATTCATCTTTTGCACTACTGAGGCCAAAGATATTCATCAATCGGTCATGTTCATCTCAACACTGTTCATCTTTGCGCACTAAAGCCAAAGATATTCATCGATCGGTCGTATTCATTTAAACACTGTTCATCTTTGCACTAAAGGCCAAAGATATTCATCATCGGTCGTGTTCATTTAAACACTGTTCATCTTTGCACTACGGGCCAAAGATATTCTTGAGAAATCATTCATCTTTGCACTACTGGGCCAAAAGATATTCATCGATCGGTCATGTTCATTTAAACACTGCTCATCTTTGCACTACTGGGGCCAAAGATATTCTTCGAAATCATTCATCTTTGCACTATAGGCCAAAGATATTCAATAATATCATCATTTAAGGCGAGGATGATGAAAATATTTTTAAAGAAAGCGAATCCGGTGAAACAAAATGACAAGGATTAAGGATTCGTACTTGGTTTTATCCACGTCCAAAATACCTCAAAAATAATCATAGTGGTGTAAAATTCAAGAATGATCAAAACATGGATACAATCAAAGCTAGTATCCGAATAGATATTTTGAGGCGAAAAGAAAAATTTTCATTTTTCGATTGAATAATCTTAAATGATTCGTGAATAGTGCAGTATCGTGAATAGTCAAGTATCGTGAATAGTAACTCAGACACAAAAGATAGAAATTCCACAAAAAAACATTTTCACGCTTCATGAATAGTACTTCGTGAATAGTAACTTCGTGAATAGTAACTCATGAATAGTAACTTCGTGAATAGTAACTCATGAATAGTAACCCCGACATGAAAAAGTTCCAAATTTGATAAAAAGTACCAACCAATATTTCAAAGATAATGATATTGAAGAATTAATATCATTTGAGAAGAAAATAACATCCCTTACCTCGAAGAATCGGTGACCGGAAGGAAAGGTAGGAAGTGATCTTTGAATGAAACTTTATCTTGAATAGCAACTCTCAAAGTATCTAAATACTCACAAAATACGCTCAATATATAGAGAGAAAGAGAAAACTTTGTTTACGGTGTGATTTTCAATTCTAACTTAGCCCTCTATTTATAGGAAAATGTTAGCCCGCAAAAGCGAGACTTGACACGCTACACGATGGCTTTACTCGCTACTATTGCCACCCACCACATTTGAAATAAAATTCAGCACATTTCTTCACCAACCACAAGTGGGGCCCACTCAATTCTAGAATTTTCCACCAAAATCAATTATAAACCTAATTTAAGAATCAGACACCTCTTAAAATTCATAACAAATCATTCGTGCATTTTAACGGTTCAAAATTTGTGGACATATACTCAACTTATGTATGTATAACATATCCAAAAATTACAACGATCCAGCGGTCGGATTAAAAATTATAACCCCATAATATATCTCAAAACCCACGATTTGATTTTTAATACCTCCAATCAGATAAAATCTCGATAAAACACCTCAACATTAATTCCTTCATTAATAACCACATAAATAAATCCATCATTTATATTCATATAAAATAAATATTTCCTTATCATATGAATCAATAATTAATTATTCACAAATAATATTACGAATCACATTTATAATGACCAAAGTGTTCCCGAGGAAGAGGGGCTTTCAATAAGGATCTCTCCTTCTTGGCGCGCAATTAGGTGACCAAACCTCTCCTTAGAGCAGAACTTTCTAGACATTGCCAATAATGTTATCTAATAATATTATTCAAATAATATGAATTATTGATCGATAATGGGAAATCTTGTGCGGTGACAATTATTGAAAACAATGATAATATAAAATACCAATATGACAATTATTGAATCAATAAAATAAACTATTGAGCGATAACTCATCGTAATAATTATTGAGTAGTGTCATCTTACGTGCGAATCAATAATTCAACAATCACATGCAATCTGGTGTCTTCATGCGACCACGCAGTATTGCGTATTTTAACCGGGTATTCAACGGTCTTACTTGATAATAACTACGCCGTTATTTATAACCACCCAAACTTTTGTCGTTTTCCTCATCCAATCACTTTTCGTTATGGGGCCCACATACGTATGCGCACCGTCGCATGCGAATATTCCTCGACGATGCGAATATTCCACGACCAAACGAATATTCAAACAAAGACGACGAATATTCCACGACCAAACGAATATTCCAAACAAAAATGAATATTTTATAACCACTTGCTTATTTTGAAATACTTGCGTATTTAACCCTTAACTATCCACATTAATCAAATCAACCCTTACTATTTCAAAATAATAAATAAAGGAAATTCCTTTTTATTTAAAAAAAATTTTGGGGTCTTCTGACCTCCCTCCTTATGAAATTTCGTCCTCGAAATTGGCGTCACGATACTGGTGTTTTGAAAAGGTAAAGATACCTCGCTTTCATTTTCGTTTCCAACTCCAGGTCATTTCCTCAATAAGCATGGTTTCTCCACAAAACTTTAACTTATGGTATAACCTCGATACATAGGTCGTGTTCTTTCCTCTACAAAATCTTGACAGTACCTCCTCGACGTTAAGTCTTGGCTATCTCGTCGGTTCTAACTCAATGGCGTGTTTCAGTCGTCCCACATAGTTACGTAACATCGACACGTGAAAAGCGTTATGAACACGCGTCATACTTGGTGGTAAAAGCGAGTCTACATAGGCCACGGTTCCTATTCGATCGAGAATTTCAAATGGATTAATAAATCGAAGGTTTGAGCTTTCCTCACCTCACCGATTCTCGCTTTTAAAATAACAACTTCTTGCACCTCCTTCTTCAAATTCATCGACTCCGGTGTGTAGCTTGAACGACTTTAACTTTATCGATTAAAGTCGATTATACTCGTATATCATCACGTACTTTCATTATATCATCACGTGGGTACCTAGAGTTTTCATCTCCATCTCTATTATTTGTATATTATACTGAAATTAGTCTTTGACAACATCGTACTTCGTACTTGTATACGATCTTCTACTCAACACGTCGGCTACCACGTTTCGCTTTTCGAGGATGGCGTGGTGGTGAACATGTCTTTGAAATGAGTCTCCTCTTGAGTTCTTCAAAGCTCTTCCCACATTCCTTGCTCCATTCGAATTTTGTATCTCTCTGAGTCATTGCGATAATGGAATAGCGATTCGAGAATATCCTTCAACGAATCTCGATAATAACCAACTAAGCCTAGAAAGCTACGATTTCGATTCTCGACTTAGGTTGCTCTCAAGCGTGACTCATATCCCAATCTTGGATAAGACGTCACAATGACACCTATCGATTTACTATCGCACTAATATGGCGTCCCCTTGAGAGAGAGTTCGGCTTAGGTGAATTCCACAAAGGAAGTCACAAGATAAAGGCTCAGTACCAAATTTATAGTTGAATTTTAACTCTCGAAGTTCAATAGGAGCCATTCTATATGAGATTTTAGAAATGAGTTTTGTCTCGGGTTCAAAGTCGATACAAAATTTAATATCGGTCTTTTGGGAGTAAGCCGATAAATTCTTCAGAAATCGTCGGAAAAAAAAATCAATAACAACAAGAATATTATTCAAATCGGCGTGTCTTTATTCAAATCCATAACATGGACTAAGAAAACTTGACATCCGTAATAAACGAATGACTTCATGGCTTGATATGAAAATGTTTGACTACAATGGTTTGATTAGCTTGAGTTGAATAATGAGTTGCTTAGGAATATGAAAACTAACAACCTTACAAAAGCAATCAATTTTGGCGTGATGAGTAGTTAACCTTAAAATCACATCAAAACAAATATCTCTATAGAAATAAGGTTAACGGTAATGTGATAGTGCCAACTGAATCAAACAAGATTTCTAAACAACGGATGTAATGAAAGTTTCTCTAACTGGATTCTCCATAAATAAGGTCAAAGTCTAATTTCTCCGTAGTCAAGTTCAAACGTTGAAGCAAGCAAGAGAGATAAAAGAATGGGTAGAACCAGGTATCTAGTAAGGTATAAAACTCGCAAGAATTTATAATTAACTAACGATGCTAACTTCGTTCGGGTTCCTCGTATTTTGACCGGTCCACGACAAACGCTCTTCCAAGAACCGTTGACTTTGACTTTTCGGGACATCCTTTTGAGTCACCGCCTCATTGCACTAGGTTTCGATATCGTACTGATCGAAGCGATATGTCCTTCTTTTCCACAATTATAACATACCTTAAACTGTTAGGGCGTTTGAGGTGATATGTCCTCTTTCCGCAGATTTGTAACATACGACCAGATGGTCTTTCTCCTCCCTTGGAACGGTTGCCACTTTGGCGCCAGCGTCTTTACATGGTCGTTGTTGAATCTCCTCTTTTAAAATCTCCTCCCAACTTCGCTTCTTATATTTTCATGGCCACGATTACCACCAGAGTGGTTACCGCCTTTGTCCGTATTCTTCTTTCTCCCTTTGGTTATCGTTATTACGATGGTTCGCTATCTTTGGTATGATCCTGGTTATGGTCCCTCGGTTGAGCGTACTTTCGTTATCTCGCTCTAACAACTGAGCCTGTTTACAACATCCGAATAGAGAAAATTTATGAGAAATGAGATCTTGGCGTATGCCAGTTTCAAACCTCTCGAAACATCCGCGTCATCGTTCCTCCTCATTCTCCACCAAATGAGGTGCAAACACGGATAACTCATGAACTTCGCCTCGTCTTTGGGACAACCGTCATGTTATTCTCGCTCCCGATCTAATAAACTCCACTTCTTTCATATAGCCGAATACTTTCGAGGAAGTACTTGTCATTGAGCTATTTCAAAGCGTCTCCCATGACATCTTTGAGTAAATGAATGGTACGCCTTCATGATTCCCACCGATGTCTCGCCTCGCCACGGAACATAAAAGTAGCGAATGGAACTTTTCTCGTTTCCTTCGTGCATCCCAAGACATCGAATATCTTGGTAATTTGCTTGACCCATGTTTCCGCCATGATCGGATCTGGCTTTCCCTGCATTCTGGGTGGTCCTGACTCTTTTCAATCGCTGCCATTTGTGACCACCGTGAATTGCTATCATCTCCACCGTATTTTGAACACGAGTCTCCTCAAATGCGATTTTGCATGAATCGCAAAAGCTTCTAAACATCCTCGTTCATCATCGCTTCGGTGGTGTTGTTCACGGGAGGAACATTGCCCGACTGTTGCACGCGTTCTCCTCGTTGTTAAGTCTGAGCATCTCCACGGTCTCATTTACACCACTATTAATATTCTCATTCGACATTCTCAATTCTTTGTCATAAAACAAGGGTTAATTAAATAAATTAACAAATCACATAATACCCTATATTATGACCAACCAACAATAAGCTTAGGTAGGACACACTAGCGAAGGATTTACTCGTCTCTCCCTCCTAGTTCTATTCCCCGATCTCGCTTGAGAGATCATATCCTAAGCTCGATACCAATCGTAACTCATGTCCCAAGTAGTGGACAAGACCTGATGGTACTGTCGGTTTACCACAGCATGAGCAGCGTCCCCTACGGAGAGTGCGGCCGGTGCATCCCCCATCAACAGAAGTCACCCGGCGAGAGGCTCGGGGCTCTTTACTTATAGCCGATACCAATTGTGGCGCCCCCAAAATAGGTCCATTCCATCCAACCCATTCGAGTCGCCAAATACGTGATATGTAATCAACTACAACTTTATTATCACAACAATAAAGCGTGAGTTTAAATACAAATATTATCTTCTAGACAATATTTATACTCAAATAAATCCTCATCACATTTATTGATACATTATTTTACAATAATGGTGAGGACTACTAAACAACTCTTTCTAGAACCTTCATTCCATACCCCACTAAGTACTTCATTTACATTCTCGCCTCACGAGAAGAAAAATGGAACAACAAGGAAAAGGGTGAGCTCAACTAGCCCGATAAAGAATGTTATGACTAAGATAATATACAACAAATTATCGTTAGTCTCCAACAGGAAAAATCGATAGAATACAATAGACAACAAGTTTGGATCAATATTCGCATGTGAAATAATAATTCATAGAAGAGTTACGTAGAGAATGAAATCTACTATAATCTATGAATTTAACAGTCCACCATCAATATTTTATCCCTGTAACATCAATCAATATTCATCTCAAATCAAATATTCATCTTTGCACTACTGGCCAAAGATATTCATTAATCGGTCATGTTCATCTCAACACTGTTCATCTTTGCTCTAAAGCCAAAGATATTCATCGATCGGTCGTATTCATTTAAACACTGTTTCATCTTTGCACTAAAGGCCAAAGATATTCATCGATCGGTCGTGTTCATTTAAACACTGTTCATCTTTGCACTACGGGCCAAAGATATTCTTCAGAAATCATTCATCTTTGCACTCTGAGGCCAAAGATATTCATCGATCGGTCATATTCATTTAAACACTGTTCATCTTTGCACTACAGGCCAAAGATATTCTTGAAATCATTCATCTTTGCTTATGGGCCAAAGATATTCAATAATATCATCATTTAAGACCGAGGATGATGAAAAATATTTTAAAGAAGCGAATCCGGTGTGAAACAAAATGACAAGGATTAAGGATTCAGTACTTGGTTTTATCCACGTCCAAAAATACCTCAAAATAATCATAGTGGTGTAAAATTCAAGAATGATCAAAACATGGATACAATCAAAGCTAGTATCCGAATAGATATTTTAGGCGAAAAGAAAAATTTTCATTTTTAATTGAATAGTCTTGAAGTGATAGTGAATAGTCAGAGTATCGTGAATAGTCTTAGTATCGTGAATAGTAACTCAAACACCAAAAGATAGAAATTCCACAAAAAACATTTTCACGCTTCATGAATAGTACTCGTGAATAAGAACTCGTGAATAGTAACTCATGAATAGTAACTTCGTGAATAGTAACTCATGAATAATAACTTCGTGAATAGTAACTCATGAATAGTAACCCTAGCAGCATGAAAAAGTTCCAAATTTGATAAAAGTACCAACCAATATTTCAAAGATAATGATATTGAAGAATTAATATCATTTGAGAAGAAAATAACATCCCTTACCTCAAAGAATCGGTGCTTGGAAGGAAAGGTCGGAAGTGATCTTTGAATGAAACTTGTCTTGAATAGCAACTCTCAAAGTATCTAAATACTCACAAAATACGCCAATATATAGAGAGAAAGAGAAAACTTTGTTTACGGTGTGATTTTCAATTCTAACTTAGCCCTCTATTTATAGGAAAATGTTAGCCCACCAAAGCGAGACTT
This sequence comes from Panax quinquefolius, assembly GCA_020205615.1. Taxonomy (NCBI): domain Eukaryota; kingdom Viridiplantae; phylum Streptophyta; class Magnoliopsida; order Apiales; family Araliaceae; genus Panax; species Panax quinquefolius. Next base: position 92,530,171 of record CM035159.1, read on the forward strand.
GACACCTTACACGATGGCTTTACACCGCTACTATTGCCACCCACCACATTTGAAATAAAATTCAGCACATTTCTTCACCAACCACAAGTGGGGCCCACTCAATTCTAGAATTTTCCACCAAAATCAATTATAAACCTAATTTCAAGAATCAGACACCTCTTAAAATTCATAACAAATCATTCGTGCATTTTAACGGTTCAAAATTTGTGGACATATACTCAACTTATGTATGTATAACATATCCAAAAATTACAACGATCCAACGGTCGGATTAAAAATTATAACCCCATGCAATATATCTCAAAACCCCACGATTTGATTTTTTAATACCTCAATCAGATAAAATACCGATAAAACACCTCAACATTAATTCCTTCATTAATAACCACATAAATAAATCCATCATTTATATTCATATAAAATAAATATTTCCTTATCATATGAATCAATAATTAATTATTCACAAATAATATTACAGAATCACATTTATGACAATGAAAGTTGTTCTGAGGAAAGAGGGGCTTTCAATAAGGATCTCTCCTTCTTTGGCAGCAATTAGGTGACCAAACCTCTCCTTAGACGTAACTTTCTAGACATTGCCAATAATGTTATCTAATAATATTATTCAAATAATATGAATTATTGATCCGATAATGGGAAATCTTGTGCGATGACAATTATTGAAGCAATGAATAATATAAAATACCAACGCAAGACAATTATTGAATCAATAAAATAAACTATTGAGCGATAAAGAATTACCGTGTAATAATTATTGAGTAGTGTCATCTTACGCACGAATCAATAATTCAACAATCTGCATGCAATAATCAGTGTGCTTCTTGTGCAACCACGCGTATTCATCGTATTTTAACCACAAAGGGTATTCCAACAGTCTTAATTCAGTAATAACTACGCCTGTTATTTATAACCACCCAAACTTTGTCGTTTTCCTCATCCAATCGCCGTTATGGGGCCCCACACATGGGTGCTAGCCGTCATGCATTTAATATTCCTCGACGATTTAATATTCCACGACCAAACGAATATTCCCCGACAGTACGAATATTCCACGACCAAACGAATATTCCCCGACAAAAATGAATATTTTATAACCACTTGCTTATTTTGAAATACTTGCGTATTTAACCCTTAACTATCCACATTAATCAAATCAACCCTTACTATTTCAAAATAATAAATAAAGGAAATTCCTTTTTATTTAAAAAAATTTCGGGGTCTTACATGTAAGGTCCACCAATGATTGTGTCAGTCGCATTTAATATTCCTGTTAAAACGAATATTCCCCGACCAATCGAATATTATATAACCACTTGCTTACTTTGCAAAATGTGTAAATGTTATAGTTGTGGGTAATATTTATAAATTTTACAAAGTAAGCAAATTGTCATAAAATATTCGTTTGGTCGGAGAATATTCGTACGACGGCACAATCATTGGTGGACCCCACAACAGAATTACTATCAAAGTTAGAAAACGACAGAAATATCTTTTTATAAAAATAACGGCGAAAGTTTTACCGTTAACTGTTATAATACCCGGTGATAAAAGTACATGAATTCGCGTGGTCAGATAAGAATATTACTGATGATTGTCAAATATCTTTGATTATTGATGCTTACGTGAGAAGTCACTCAGTTTTATTTAATTATTGCCACAGTAATTGTTGCATAGTAACTCATGTTATTGATTTAATTATTGTCACAGTATTTTATATTATTAAATCAATAATTGAGATGACAAAGTTATTCATATTATTATTTGCATTATTGACGATGTCTAGAAATTTCTGTCGAGAAAAGGTGTTTGGTCATCTAATTGCGCGCCAATAAGAAGAAATCCTTATCAAAAAGCCCCCTCTTTCCTGGGAATGATCTGTTTGTTAATATTGTGAGTTATAATATTAATGATAGATGTTATTAAAACTATGTTTTGTGAAGCCAAGTGAATTGAGATAAATAGAGGAGATTTTTAAGAAGAATTTGTTATAAATTTTGTTTATTATTTGGACCTTCACTTACCCATTTTTCAAAACTATCGATAGAAGTTATCTCAATTTTGTTATATATATATATATATATATATATATATATTATGCCGGGGGTGGGGGAAAGATAAAGTCACGGGTGGGTTTTATTATATATATATACTATAATAAGTTTTATTTTCTTTTTTATGCAAAATAGAATATATTATATTTTATTATTTGCATAAGATCGCATAGTGTTGTATAATCTTTCGCAGAGAGTTGCGAACTGTGTCATGCGAATCTGCATGCATGAGGATGTTCCAACAGAATAATAAAGAATGGAATAACAATGAATTCATCAAGCATGCGATAGATCGCATGCAGACGGGTTATTCCAATGAGAATAATAAAGAATGGAATTACGGAAGAATTTCATTATATATGCGGTATCATTATGATGCATTATTCCAACATAATAATAAAGAATGGAATAACAACTCTTACGAGTATTGAAAGAAAATAACTCTCTTCATGAATACTGAAAGAATAATACCCCTTACCTTAGAAAGACCGGATTTGGAATAGTGATGTAGCAGACTTCTCTTCTTCTTTCTCTGTATAATTTCTCTCTATAATAATTGCTCTAAAGCTTTAGTGAATTGGTGAGAAATGAAGGAAGAATGAGTTTCTATTTATAGAAAAATATAGTTTTGATAATTGCACGTTTTGGGGCTCGAAATATTACAGTATAATACCTTCCTCTTTTTCTTCATTTTTAATTTAGTCCTGCAAGTATTATCAAACTTCCACCACCTCCCCTAATAGTAAATAATGTGAAACAATAGTTCAATCATGTGAATCAATAGTTATAATCATGTGAAAATACGAATTACAGTATAGTACCTCCATCTATACCTCCATTTTTAACTTAGTCACGCAAGTATTATCAATCTTGCATCAACTCCCCTAATAGTACAAGAATGTGAATCAATAGTACACACATGTGAGCAAATAGTTATAATCATGTGAATTAATAGCAATTAATTGCTAATTTATCCGATTAATTACCCGATTGGTCAATAAAACTTCCAGACATCAATTAATATCGAAATAAATGTCGATTTCCACTAACACTAATAATTCCAACACAATGGAACTATCAACTTCATCTTTAATCAACACGAACTTATTCATCATTAATATTATAATTCACAATATTTAACAACCGTGTCGTTCCTGTGAGAAGAGGGCTTTCAGATAAGGATTTCTCCTTATTGGCGTAATGATTAGGTTACCAAACCTCTCCTCGATGTAACTTACAGACATTATCAATATTACAATTTAATAATATGAATAACTTTGTTGTCTCAATTATTTATTTAATAATATATCATATTATGCAGATGATACTCTGACAATAATCGAATCAATAATATGAAAGATATGATGCAGCAATTACTATAGCAATAATTCAATATAACTGAGTGACTTCTCGCGTAAACATCAATAATCAATACCGTGTCCTACTTTGCAACCACGCCAGACATCGTATTTTTACTACTACGGTAGTTCAACAGTTTAACGGTAAAACTTCCGCCGTTATTTTTATAAAAATATAATTTTGTCGTTTTCTAACTACGACAATACTTCCGTTGTGGGATCCACCAATGATTGTGTCGTCGTACGAATATTCCCTATTAAAAAGAATATTCCCTGACCAATCGAATATTATATAACAACTTGCATACTTTGCAAAATTTATAAATATTACCCACAACTATAACATTATATCAAATCCACACCATAATATTAAAAAAAATATTTTGAGAAATTTAAATCTTTATTCATAAAATTTGGGGTCTCGCAATCTCCCCTCCTTATGAAATTTTGCCCTCGAAATTTACGTACGTACCTGGTATGCCGAAGAGATGAGAATACCTTGAATACCTTTATCGTCGAAAATATTACACGTTGCATACGTGCATGCCCGATGTCATCCGATTGCCTCTGAATGCACATCAGTCCCTAAAATAGCCATTTTAGGCCTTGATACCGACCTCAAATCTTAAAATATAAAGAATGAAAGTTTTAGGTTTACTCGTTATCTTTTCGAATCATCCTGAATCACCTCAATCGAAGTTTGTATGAAAAATGTTATGCCCAATTTACTAAAGGACGTCCGGACAGATTTTGGCTTAACACTTGACCAGCGCCTAGGCGCCCAAATTTTTCTAAGCGCCGAGCCTAGTGCCTAGGTGCTCGACCTTTGGCACTTAACTCCAATTTTCCAGATTTTGCAACATTTGACACACATACTTCAAATCTTCATAACTTCTTCATCCGTTATCGGAATTAGTCCATTTTCGAGGCTATGGAAAGCTTGTAACATGCTCTATAAAACCCCCATGATTTCATAATTTTTCAGATTCATTAATTATTTCAAAATTTGGCTCCAAAGTCCCCTAAGACTAAGTTTTTACTAACAATAATACTTGAAAAACGTTATGAACACGCGACATACCTGGTGGTAAAACGAGTCTATAGGCCACAGTTCCTACTCGATCGAGGATTTCAAATGGGCCAATTAAATTGAGAGTTGAGATAACGCCTTCTTGAACCTTCTTCTTCACATTCATCAGATTCGGGTGTGTAGCTTGAGCAGCTTTAACATTATTGATTAAAGTCGATTTTACTCGTATATTCACTATCTTTACGTGGGTCTCTAGAGTCTTTAACTCTATCTTCATCATTTGTAAGTTATACGAAATGGGTTTTTGTGTTAACAACATCGCACTCATAAAACATATACGATCTTCTACTCAACGCGTCAGCTACCACGTTCGCTCTTCCACAATGATAGTGAATGGTATAGTCGTAGTCTTCAACAGCTCGAGCCAACGTCTTTGGCGCATTATACGTTCATTTTGGTTGAAGAAATATTTAAGGGGTTTAGAAATGGGTTTTGTACTGGGGTCAATACAAAATTCGATTTCACGCTCTAGGGGTAGGCTAAGAAGTTCTTCAAGAATATGTCAAGAAATTTATTAACAATAGAAATATCATTCAAAACTGTGACTCTCATCCCAAGACTTGGATAGCACATCACATTAATACCTATTAACTTGTCATCGTCATTCACAGCGTCGCCTATAGAAAGTCTGGCTTCGGTACATTCCACATAAGGATGTCACCAGATAAAGGCTCGGGACTCTTTACTTATGGCTTGATATGACAGTGATTGACTTTAGTGGTTTGGTTGCTTGAATTCGCATAACAGGTTAGTTAGGAATATGAAAGCTAACAACCTTATGAAAAGCATGATGTAAGACCACGAAATTTTTTTAAATAAAAAGGAATTTCCTTTATTTATTATTTTGAAATAGTAAGGGTTGATTTGATTAATGTGGATAGTTAAGGGTTAAATACGCAAATATTTCAAAATAAGCAAGTGGTTATAAAATATTCATTTTTGTCGGGGAATATTCGTTTGGTCGTGGAATATTAAAGATCTTTGTGGGGAATATTAAATGCGGACTATATGACCAATGTGTAGGCTCTATAACTGAAAAGCGATTGGATGAGGAAAACGACAAATATAAGTTGTTTAAAAATAACGGCGTAATTATTACCAATTATCTTTGTTGGAATACCCGTGGTTAAAACACACTAATATCTGGCGTTAAAAAGAAGAGCACGGTATTGCATCAATTATTGATTCTTACGTAAGAAGGCACTACTCAATAATTGTTACGATAATTCTTATCAAGATTTTATTTTATTGATTCAATAATAATTCTTTGCGTTGGTATTTTATATTATTGTTGTTTCAATAATTGTCACTGCACGCGATATTTCACATTATCGGATCAATAATTCATATTATTTGAATAATATTATTAGATAACATTATTGGCAATGTCTTTAAAGTTCGCATCAAGGAGAGGTTTGGTCACCTAATTGGCGCGCCCAGATGAGAGAGATCCTTATTCGAAAGCCCCTTTCTCGGGAACGACACGGTCATTCATAATTGTGATTACGTAATATTATTTGGGAATAATTAATTATTGATTTATATGATAAGAAAATATTTGTTTGATATGGATATAAATGATGGATTTATTTATTATATGTGGTTATAATTGAAGGATTTAATGTTGAGGTGTTTTATCGATATTTTTGTTCGGAATGGAGGTATTAAAAATCAAATCAAGATTTTTACGATATATTCATGTGAGTTATAATTTTTAATCGACAGTTGGATCGTTGCGATTTTTGGATATGTTATACATATATAAGTTGAGTATATGTCTACAAATTTTGAACCGTTAAAATGAACGAATGATTTGTTATAAATTTTAAGAGGTGTTTGATTCGAAGAAAGTAGGGTTATAATTGATTTTGGTGGAAAATTCTAGAATTGAGTGGGCCCCACTTGTGGTTGGTGAAAAAATGTGCTGAATTTTATTTCAAATGTGGTGGGTGGCAATAGTAGCGTGTAAAGCCATCATTGTAAAGAAAGTCAAGTCCGCTTGTAGGGCTAACATTTTCCTATAAATAGAGGGCTAAGTTAGAATTGAAAATCACACCGTAAACAAAGTTTTCTATTTCTCTCTATATTATTGAGCGTATTTTGTGAGTATTTAGATACTTTGAGAGTTCTTTGTTCAAAGATAAGTTTCATTCAAAGATCACTTCCGATCTTTCCTTAGGAAAGTCTCGATTCTTCGAGGTAAGGGATGTTATTTTCTTCTCAAATGATATTATTTCTTCAATATCATTATCTTTGAAATATTGGTTGGAACTTTTATCAAATTTGGAAATTTTTCATGTCGGGGTTACTATTCATGAGTTACTATTCACGAGTTACTATTCATGAAGTTACTATTCACGAGTTCTTATTCACGAAAGTACTATTCATGAGGCGTAAAAATGTTTTTTGTGGAATTTTTATCTTTTGGTGTTTGAGTTACTTATTCACGATATCACGACTATTTATTCACGATATCTGACTATTCATCGAAAAATAAAATTTCTTCTTTTGTCCAAAATATCTATTCGGATACTAGCTTTGATTGTATCCATGTTTTGATCATTCTTGAATTTTACACCACTATGATTATTTTGAGGTATTTTGGACGTGGATAAAACCAAGTATCTGAATCCTTAATCCTTAATCCTTGTCATTTTGTTTCTTTGGATTCGTTTCTTTAAAAAAAAAATATTTTTTATCATCCTCGATCTTAAATGATGATATTATTGAATATCTTTGGCTGTAGTGCAAAAGATGAATGATTTCTGAAGAATATCTTTGGCCCTGTAGAGCAAAGATGAGCAGTGTTGAGATGAACATGACCGATCGATTAATATCTTTTGGCCCGTAGTGCAAAGATGAGCAGTGTTTAAATGAACATGACTAATCGATGAATATCTTTATTGTAGTGCAAAGATGATTATTTGATTCGGATGTATATTGATTGATGTTACGGGGATAAAAGATGAGCGATGAACTTTTAAATTCATACATGAAGATAGTAGTTTGCATTCTCTACTTAACTCTTCTAATGAATTATTATTTCACTGCGAATATTGATTTAAAATTTGTTGTCTATTGTATTCTATTAGATTTTTCCTGTTGAAGACTAACGATAATTTGTTGTATATTATCTTAGTCATAATATTCTTTTCTTGAGCTAGTTGAGCTCACCCTTTTCCTTTTGTTCCATTTTTCTTCTCGGGAGGCGAGAATATAAAAGATACAGCCTGGGTATGGAATGAAGGTTTTAGAAAGGATTGTTTAGTAGTCCTCACCATTTTTGTAAAATAAAGTATCAATAAATGTGATGAGGATTTATTTGAGTATAGATATTGTCTAGAAGATAATATTTGTATTCAAACTCACAGTTTTACTGTTGTAATAATAAAGTTGTAGTTGTTTCTGTACCATGTATTGACAACTCAGAATAGGTGATGTATACCTATTTTGGGGGCGTCACACATGATGAGTAGTTAACCAATCGATTTCTAAAATCACATCAAAGGCAAGTATTTTCAAAGAGATAAGATCAACAGGTAACGTGAAAGTGTCGATTTAAATCAAACAAGAATTATAAATAGTGGAGGTAACGAAGGTTTCTCCTAACCGAGTTTCAACCGATAAGTCAAAGTCTAATTTCTTCGGAGTAAAATTTAAACGTTGAGCGCAAGCAAGAGAGATAAAAGAATGGGTAAAAAAGGGATCTAAAAAAGGATATAGATTTCGCACGAATTTATATTAACTAACTTCGTGCTAACTTCATTCTAAGTTACTCGCTTTTGAGAAGTCACAAAAAATGCTCTTCCTGAAACCACCGACTTTGTTTTTTCCGTATCCGCCTTTGGTGCCACCGTCCCAGCTGGACTTGACTTTGGTGAACTACAAAATCGGGATAGGTGACCTTCTTTTCCACAATTGTAACATGCTTTGGACTGCATCGTGCAGTTTGAACTTATGTGTCCTTCCCCTCCACATTTGTAACATACGACCGGTGGTCGTTCTCCTTCCTTAACAACAGGTGTTGGTGCTGACGTCTTTCCATCATTATTGAATCTCCTTTTCTTGAAATGTCCACTCTTATTGTTATGGCCATGATTACCCAAAGTGATTACCATTTTCGGCATGTTGATTCCTCCACGTTTGTTGTCACCGCCGACGATCGCTACCATTTGGTATTATCGACTACGCACCGCTGCTCTCTCTTGGTTGGGTTGGCTCATTATCGCGCCCAATAAGCGAGCCCTATTCACAACATCTGAATACAAACACGGTTTATGAGAGATAAGGTATTGACGTATCTCGAGTTTCAAACCTCTTAGAAACATCCGCGTCATTCTCTCCACATTATCAACCAGGTGGGACGCAAACCGAGATAACTCGGCAAACTTAGCTTCAGATCGCCACTGGTCGTATTATTTTGCTCAAGTTTGATGAACTCTACCTCCTTCATGTGACGAATACTTTCAGGAAAGTACTTGTCGTTGAACAGTTCTTGGAACTTCTCCCAAGACATCTTCAGTGCGGTAGATTGAGTACGCTTTATAGATTCCCACCAATAATCTGCCCCTACTCGCAACATAAAGGTGGCAAAGGGAACCTTTTACTCCTCAGAGCATCCCAAGACATCAAATATCTTATTGATCTGATTTATCCACGTCTCTGCCTTAAGGGGTTTTGGCTCTCTAAAAAACTTCGGTGGTCCCAGCTCCTTGAACTGCTTAGCGGTGACCGTCCGAGAGTTATCAGTGTTTCCTCCTGCACTTTGGACAGGAGCCACCTTCGCCTAATGTTGCATGAATTGCATAAGACCTCTGAACATCCCATTGTTCATCATTTGATCGTTGTTGTTTACCTGAGGATTATTATCTTCCTGTTGCACATTATCCTGGGTATTAATCTGTGGTGACTCAACGGTCTCATGTGATTCATTGCTTATCTCAACATTTTTGGATGCCATTTTCAAATACTGCCACAAAACAAGGGTTAATTATCATATCATATATTATCCCTATACTATGACCGACTAATTAAATACCAAATAAACTTAGGTAGGTCATACTAGCAAAGGAATTTCCCGTCTCTCCCCTCCTAGTTCTTGTCTCACATCTCAGCCAGGGATCATATCCCTAAGCTTTGATACCAACTATGACGCCCCCAAAATAGGTATACATCACCCATCTTAAGTCGCCAAATACATGGTACATAATACAAATACAAACTTAATTATACAAACGTCGTGTAATATACGACAAAACATAGCTGAGAGTTTAAACAGGAATATTGCCTTCTAGACAATATCCACTCTCAAATAGAGTCCACATTACATTTATTGTCACACTATTTTATAGAACAGTGAGGACTACTATAACACCATCTCGGACCATCACTCCATTCCTCGACTAGTCCCGGCTACGTTCTTATTTCCTAAAGAGAACAATGAAAGCAAAAGGGTGAGCTTAACTAGCCCAGTAAGAAATATTATGACTAAGATAATGCAGGATAAATTATCATTAGCTTCAACAATGTTAAACTGATAAAATACAATAGACATCAAGTTTAACTGGAGCAGAATAAGAAATCCATTAGAAGAGTCAAGTAGAGCATGATATCTACTATCTTCTATGATTTAAAATTTGTTCATCAATTTTTATCGCTAAGAATCAGCTTAATAAATAAACCACATCGTCGAGTCATCCCTGCACTACAGGCCAAGGATATTCATTAAATCATCAATGGTCATGATATATACCGAATAATCCTTGGTCATAATCATACCAAAAAGCGCCCATCAATGCACTACAAGCCACCGAGGACTTTTACCACATCATTTATAACATTACAGGTCATGATTATACCGAATGATCCCTAGTCATAATCATACCAAGTCCATCTATGCACGTAAGCCAAAGATGACTTTCATCACAATATAAGCATGAGGATGATGACAATGACATAATAATTCAATAAAACAAGTTCAAGAATAAATTTTAAAGATTTATAAGTTAATTTATCCACGAAATCAATTACGCCCAAATTATCGACATAATCTTTGCTTTGTGGAGTAAAATTCAAGAATGCTCAGAAGAATATTTCCATGAAAAGATATTGGATGAAGTGCAAATATCAAGGATATTCTACTAATTTCATGGAGTATAGAAGCCAAAACTTTAACCAACCGAGTATAATAGAATATATGAAGCCGCGCAATGGATTTTCGCCCGCCATGCGGTAATCCATGCAGATCATTTCCACAATTTAATAAGAAATGAATACTGAAGGATCATTCACCATGCATGCGGTAATCCACATAGAAAAGTTATTCAGCAATGAATAATAAAGAATGGAATAATGTAAGAATTCACCGAGCATGCGATAATCAATATGCATAAAAGTTATTCTCAATGTAATAATAAAGAATAGAACCGAATGTCATGCGTAATCCGTGACAAACAGGATATTCCAATGTAATAATAAAGAATAGAACCGTGTAAATACGTAATCCCACGCACGGGATGTTCCAAAGAATAATAAAGAATGGAATAACAACGAGAATTCACCAAGCATGCGATAGGGCCTTGCAGATAGGTTATTCCAACAGAATAATAAAGAATGGAATAACAGAAGAATTTCACCATGTATACGGTACTTTGCATAGACAGGTTATTTCAACATAATAATAAAGAATGGAATAACAACTCTTACGAGTATTGAAAGAAAATAACTCTGTTCATGAATACGAAAGAACAATACCCCTTACCTTAGAAGAAAGATGGATCTTTGGAATAGTGATGTAGCAGACTTCTCTTCTTCTTTCTCTCTATAATTTCTCTCTATAATAATTGCTCTAAAGCTTTAGTGAATTGGTGAGAAATGAAGAAAGAATGAGCTTCTATTTATAGGAAAATATAGGTTCGATAATTGCACGTTTTGGGGCTCAAAATATTACAGTATAATACATTCCTCTTTTTCATTATTTTTAATTTAGTCCTGCAAGTATTATCAAACTTGAACCACCTCTCCTAATAGTAAATAATGTGAAACAATAGTTCAATCATGTGAATGAATAGTTATAATCATGTGAAAATACGAATTACAATATATTACCTCCATCTATACCTCTATTTTTAACTTAGTCATGCAAGTATTATCAATCTTGCATCAACTCCCCTAATAGTACAAGAATGTGAGTCAATAGTACACACATGTGAACAAATAGTTATAATCATGTGAATTAATATCAATTAATTACTCATTTATCCGATTAATTACCCGATTGGTCAATAAAACTTCCAGACATCAATTAATATCGAAATAAATGTCGATTTCCACTAACACTAATAATTCCAAACTGATGGAACTATCAATTTCATCTTTAATCAACACAAATTTATTCATCATTAATATTATAATTCACTGATATTTAACAAATGAATGTTCGTTCCAGGAAGAGGGGCTTTCTATAAGGATTTCTCTCTTTATTGGCGCATGATTAGGTTACCAAACCTCTCCTTGTGAGAACTTAGACATTATCGATATTGCGATTTAATATTATGAATAACTTTGTCGTCTCAATTATTTATTTAATAATATATCATATTATGCGAGATGATACTCGACAATAATCGAATCAATAATATGAGATATATGATGCAAAGAATTCTTCGTAGTAATAATTGAATATAAGCGAGTGACTTCTCACGTAAGCATCAATAATCAATACAGTAGTGCTACTACGCAACCACGCGTACATCTTTGTACTTTTACTACCGGTAGTTCAAATGGTTTAACAGTAAAACTTCCATAGATTATTTTTATAAAAGATAATTACATGTCGTTTTCTTAACTACTTAAAAATACTCCGTTTGTGGGGTCCACCAATGATTGTGCCGTCGTACGAATATTCCCTGTTAAAACGAATATTTCCCAACCAATCGAATATTATATAACAACTTGCATACTTTTCAAAATTTATAAATATTACCCACAACTATAACATTATATCAAATCCACGCCATAATATTAAAAAAAATATTTTGAGAAATTTAAATCTTTATTAATAAAATTTGGGTGTCACAAAAGGTGTCTAACTACAACGTTTTAAAAACGTTGTATAAGGGTGTCAAATAGATGACACCCTTAACCACGATGTTTTTCTGATTGAAACCACAACGTTTTTTCGCGTTATCTATTTACTGTTTTGTAGTGGTGATTCCTAAGTTCAGCATAATATATGTAACCTAAGAATGGTTTTAGTTTGTTCTTTAAGTATATAAACTTGGCTTATAGTGGTTGTGAGACCCCGAATTTTATGAAATGAAAGTATTCAATTTTCTTATAATTATTCTATTTAGTAAATGATTAAATTGATAAAAGGTTAAAGTTAAGGGTGATATGTGAAAAATTTTCAAAGTAAACAAGTTGTCATAAAATAATCGATAATAAAAGTATAAGTAATGGCTGTGGTTGCATAAGTAGCAATACCACAGATTGATTATTTATGCTTACGTAAGAAATCACTCGATTATACTCAATTATTGCTACATAAAGAATTCACGATCATACCTCTCATACTATTGCTTCAATTATGGTCATAAAGATTATCTGCATAATATGATATATTATTAAATCAATAATTGAGACGACAAAGTTATTCATATTATTAATTACAATATCGACAATGTCTGTAAGTTCACAAGGAGAGGTTAGATAATCTAATTACAGCTAACAGAGGAGAAATCCTTATCGAAAGCCCCCTCTTCCCGGAATGACTTGGTTGTTAAATATTGTGAGTTATAATATTAATGATGAATAAGTTTGTATTGATTAAAGATGAAATTGATAGTTTCATCAGGTGGAAATTATTAGTTAGTTAAGGGAAATCGACATCTATTTCGATAATAATTGATGTCTGGGGTTATATCGATTAATCCGGTAATTAACCTGGATAAATGAGCAATTAATTGCTATTAATTCACATGCTTATAATTATGTGTTCACATGTGTGTACTATTGATTCACATGATTTACTATTAGGGAGTTGTGCAAGATTGATAATACTTGCATTTACTAAATTAAAATGGAGGTATAGTTGAAGGTACTATACTATAATTAATTTTTCACGTGTTTAGAACTATTGAGTCACATGATTTACTATTGATTCACATGATTTACTATTAGGGGATGTGGTGCAAGTTTGATAATACTTGCAGGACTAAATTAAAAATGAAGAAAAAGATGAAGGTATTATACTATAATATTTCGAGCCCCAAAACGTGCAATTATCGAAATTATATTTTTCTATAAATAAAAGCTCATTCTTCTTTCATTCTCACCAATTCACTAAGTCTCACAAGAGTAATTATAGAGAGAGAAGCTATAGAGAGAAAGAAGAAGAGTAGTCTGCTACTTCACTACTCCAGTATCCAGTCTTCTTCTAAGGTAAGGGTTATTATTTATATATTCTGAAGAGATATTATTTTTCGTATTCGTATGAATATTATTATCGTTCAATATTCATTATATTCGTTTAATATTCATAAGGAATATTATTTTCGTTCAATATTCGTAAGGAATATTATTTTCATTCAACCGTTGTAAGTAAGGGGTTTCTACCAGGGGCAGTTTCGTAATTTTTTTGTCCCTCAAAAATTCTGAAAAAAATTGAAATGATAATTTGATGAGTTTTCTAGATTGTGTCCAAAAATGGCGATTTTTGGATGTATAGATTAGGAGTTATGAATTTTATGAGAAAAGACTATTTTAAAAGTAAACCCTTATAATTCCTTGTGGTTAACTCCAAAATTGGTGAAATTTTTATTGGAAGTACATCTATATAACAGCAGTATACCCTATAAATTTTGAAATTTTTGGACAAAAGTACAATTTTTGATAAATGTCTAAATATTCAGTAGTTTTAGTCATATGAAAAATAGTAAATGAATTTTAAAAATTCTGAGAAAAATATATGTTCAATATGGGACTATATTCTGCTAAATACCAAAAAAGAAAATTTGTTTGTACTGATTTGGTATTTTTCATAAAAATAGACTAGTTATGAGTAAATGAATTAAATATGTTAAATGAAGTAAGAAAATTGAAAAATAGGATTTTATGGCTTGAGAATCCTATATAAAGTATATGCAGATTTTTTATGAGAGTTTTGGTTATTGGTGATGAAATCTTATGAGTTTGGCATTTTAGGATGATTAAATGCATTAATTAGTAAAGTGTAAACAATTAAAATAAATTATTTATAAGTTTAAGAAATGATTAAAATATTATGGTAATATTAATAATATTAGATTATGAGATTATTAAGTGATTTATAACATTTGGATTAAGGTGTTATAAATATTGACATGGATTTTATTGTGAAACTTTATCTTTTTGTGTCGGGGAGTTCTTATTCACGATTACGACATTATTCACTTATGCGACAATTATTCATGTATATGGCCTTTATTTGTGTATATGACATTATTTATGTATACGGTACTATGTAAAAATATCGAAAGTACTATTTATGAGTTATTATTCATGAGTTCTTATTCACGAGTTACTATTCACTGGGTACTTATTTACCCAAAAATATTATTTCTTTTCTCATTCAAATTATTTTTGGTACATGAATATTATTCTTGAATTTTACTCCACAAAGCAAAGATCTTGTTGACAATTTGGATATTTTTTAAACTCGGATAAATTTAAAGTCATTAATATTTATCCTTGATTTCGCTTTGATTAATCTTTGATATCATTGTCATCATCCTTATGCTTATATTGTGATGAAAGTCATCTTTCGCTTACGTGCAAAGATGGATCGTTGATTATTGGTTTTATGATTTGCATATCTTTCGCTTACGTGCAAAGACGAATTGTTGGTTATTGGTTTTATAGTTGTATATTTTTTGGCTTACGTGCATAGATGGACCGCATTTATTATTGGTTTTCTGTTGGTATATTTTTGGCTTACGTGCAAAGATGGATCGTTGATTATTGGTTTTATAGTTGTATATCTTTGGCTTACGTGCAAAGATGGGTGTGTATGATATGATCATAACCATCGGTGATAATAACGAATATCCTTGGCCCGTAGTGCATGGATAATTCGATGATGTGATTGGCAGGATCATGACCATTTAGTTAACAGTTGAATATCTTTGGCCATAGTGCACTGACAGACAATTGATTGGTATGATCATGACCATTGGTTTTATAGTTGAATATCTTTGGTCCGTAGTGCAAAGGTAGACAACTGATTGGTATGATCATTGTTATTACATTTGAATATCTTTAGCCTTTGGGGTAAGGATATTGAGTAAAGTTCTATTAAGCCTTTGTGGCAAGGAGAAATTGTTTATTTACATGATTATAAAAATGAATTATGGATTTAACTATAATCTTTGGTGGTTCGGTGAAGACAGTGATGATAGTTCTTTTTGTCTTGGGTATAAAAAAGCTGTTGATGAGTATTACTGAGAATGAAATATTAACGATGGACTTTTAATCTCAGAGGAGATAGTAGACATTATGTTCTACTCGACTCTTCTAATGGATTGCTTATTCCGGCCGCAGCTTAAACTTGATGTTTATTGTATTTTATCAGTTTAACACTGTTGAAGGATAAGGATAATTTATTCTGCATTATCTTAGTCATAATATTTCTTACTGGGCTAGTTGAGCTCACCCTTGCTTTCATTGTTCTCTTCAGAAATGAGAATATAAATTTGGGACGAGTTGGGGAACGGATTGACATCCGGATGGTTGTTTTAGTAGTCCTCACTATTCTATAAAATAGTATGACAATAAATGTAATGAGGACTCCATTGAGTGTGGATATTGTCTAGAAGACAATATTCGTGTTAAAACTTTCGACTTTTGTTTTTTGTGATATTACCCACAGCAGTTGTATAATTAAGTTTGTAGTTGAGTTCGCACTGGTATCTGGCGACCCAAGATGGGTGATATATACCTGTTTTGGGGGCGTCACAGTGGTCTTGAAACATTTGAGTTCAAACCTAACTTGCTTCAACATTTTCCTGTCTTTGCGGCCATGGCACTGCCACTTACATTTAACATCTTGGCGTTCATGGCGCGGTTCAAGATAGCTAGACCCTCGTCCCGTGACTGCAAACTGAGAACTTTATATGTGTGAATGGCTGCCATTGCACCACTCTTCAATAGCTCTTATTCATCAGCATGGGTTGCGGCGGCATACTAGCTAAGAAAGCTTTGTCTCAGCATGCTGCGCTGGACCTAGACTCTAGAAATTTTGACACACAAAAATTTTGATGGACTTCCCGAGCTCATAACTTCTTCATTATAAGTCCGAATTGGTCCGTTCAAAAGCGCTCAGCTCCCATTTTACATACTCTAAGTGTTCATACAAGAATTTTACATTTCCAAATCCATTAACTCGAAATTCACTTTTAAGTTCATTATCGAGCGTTCGCTTATCGTTCTTGAGCGTTCAATACTGGTTTTCCTCGTTCTAAGTCGGAATTTGACGATTCTTGAGTCCACGACTCTTGAATACTCTATCTCACGTGTTGACATTTAAAACCAACGTTTCCAAGTCACACGAAAACTTTTGACTTCTAATCCGAGATTTTTACGTTTTCGACGTTTAACGTCTAATTCCGTAAAATTAGCCATAACTTCGTTACTCGTGTTCTATATGCCAAATCAAATGGAACACTCCATTGATTCCTTATCTACATTCTAACCAAACAAGATGCACATATTCTATCAAAGATGGTTTTCAATTTGTCCATCAACAACCAAGTTAATGATCATTGGTTTTTACGGTTTAAATTTATGTAAACCCTTAAGATTTCTACTTAAACATGACTTATCAATGTTTTAATCATTAAAAGCCATCCTTATTCCTCTATAAGAGGAATGCTCCACCAATCTACGATTCTTTACGAATAAGGAATTGAAAATTTAAAAAGTTAACGTTTATGAAATTTTACCTCTTCGTTCTTCTCGTTCTTGCTAAAACTTCTTATGTTTTGATTCAAAGTAAGATGATTAATTTTTTCTAGCTCTTTTTCTCTCTCAAAATAAGTTGGACAATTCTTGTAAAACAACAAATGGCTGGATGGGTACGCTTCACAGATTCCCACCAGTAATCTGCCTCATTACGTAACATAAAAGTGGCAAATGGAACCTTCTGTTCCTCCGTGCATCCCAAGACATTGAATATCTTGGTAATTTGATTGACCCACGTCTCCGCCTTAATCGGATCCGGCTTTCCCGCATTACGGTGGTCCCAACTCTTTGAAGCCGCTTGCAATGTGACAAACCCAATGCGTTGATATCATTTCCATTGTATTTTGAACACGAGTTTCCTAAATCGATTTTTTCATGAACTCGCAAAAAGCTTCTAAACATTCTATCGTTCATCATCGATCGATTGGTGTTGTTTACGTGGAGGAACATTTCCACTACATTTGTTTCGTTCTCTTCGTTGATGAGTAAAGGTGTCTCCACGGTCTCATTTACTCCATCGTTAACATTCTCGGTTGCCATTCTCAAATACGCCATAAAACAAGGGTTAATTAACGAAATCAACATATCACATAATATCCATATATATTGACCAACCAACAAATAAGCTTAGAGTGCGACACACACTAGCGAAGGATTTACTCGCCTCTCCCATCCTAGTTCTATTCCCCGATCTCGCCAGAGATCATATCCCCAAGCTCTAATATTAACCGCTGACGCGCCCCAAAATAGGTATACAACACCCATTCTCGGTCGTCGTCAAAATACATGATGTAAACAACTACAACTTTATTAATACAATTGTCGTGGTAAAATACGACAACACATAAACCGTGAGTTTAAATACAAATATTGTCATCTAGACAATATCCACACTCAAATAAGTCCTCAATCTAATTATTGATACACTATTTTACAAAATAGTGAGGACTACTAAAACAACTTCTAGAACCATCATTCCACACCTGCATCTAGTACTCGCTATATTCTCGCCTCTAAGAAGAAAAATGGAACAAAAGGAAAAGGGTGAGCTCAATTAGCCCAAAGAAAGAATATTATGAATAAGATAATATAGAACAAATTATCGTTAGTCTTCAATAGGAAAAATCGATAAAATACAATGTACAACAAGTTCGGATCAATATTAAGAATGAAATAATAATTCATGAAGAATTACGTAAAGAATGAAATCTACTATTATCTATGAATTTAAAAGTTCATCATCAATATTTTATCCTCGTAACATCAATAAATATACATCTTGAATCAAATATTCATCTTCGCACTACTGAGCAAAAAGATATTCATCGATTGGTCGTGTTCATCTCAACACCTATACATCTTTGCACTACGGGCCAAAGATATTCATAAGAAAATCAACCATCTTTGCACTACAGGCCAAAGATATTCAGTAATATCATCATTTAGGACTGAGGATGATGAAAAATATTTTAAAGAAAACGTATTCAGTGAAACAAAAGAACAAATATTAAGGATTTGTACTTTAAACAGTCCAAGTTCAAAAATACTTCATAAATAACCATTGTGAAGTAAAATTCAAGAATGATCAAAACATGGATACAATCAAAGCTAGTATCCATAATGGATATTTTGGACAAAAAATAAAAATTTAATTTTTCTATGAATAGTGTTGTATTCGTGAATAGTGCCGTATACGTGAATAGTAATCCCGACACTAAATGACAATAATTTCACAAGAAAAATCTTACAAATATTCCGGCATAATGATATTAGAAGAAATAATATCATTTTTTAAAAAATAACATCCCTTACCTCGAAAGAATAGTACTTCTGGCTGGAATATAAGATATAACGCTGAAAGAACTTGTACCGTATAGCAACACTCAAAGTATCAAAATACTTACAAGAATACGCTCGATAATATAGAGAGAGAAAACTTGTTTCTGGTGTGATTTTCAATTCTAACCTAAGCTGTAAGACCCCGAATTTTATGAAATAAAAGTATTCAATTTTTTTTAAATTACTATTCATGAGTTACTATTCACGAGTTACTATTCATGAGTTACTATTCACGAGTTACTATTCATGAGTTATTATTCACGAGTTACTATTCACGAGTACTATTCATGAAGCATGATAATTTTTTTTTCAAAAGAAAGCATTACTCAATAATTATTACAGTAATTATTGTTCAATATTTTATTTTATTGATTCATTAATTGCTACGTTGATATTTTATATTATTGTTGTTTCAATAATTGTCACAAGCGATATTTTCCATTATCGAGACAATAATTCATATTATCTGAATAATATTATTGGATAACATTATTGGCAATGCCTAGAAAGTTACATCTAAGGAGAGGTTTGGTCACTAATTAATCAAGGCATGAAGAGGAGAAATTCTTATTGGAAAGCCCCTCTTTCACAGGAACCGCTGGTTGTTAATATTGTGATTATGTAATATTATTTGTGAATAATTAATTATTGATTTTTATGATAAGGAAAATATCTATTTTATATGGACATAGATGGAGAAAATTTTAATGTGACAATTGTTGAAAATTGAAATTTTATCTTTTCTAATAAAATAATTCATTTAAATATATTATTATATTTTAATAATATAATAATGGTGATATTTTACAACGAATGTGGGATATATGAGTATCTGAGGAGGAAGAGTATTTTTGTTGCAATAAATGTTTAAAACATGTTAAACATGTCGATGGACCCCATTTATTGAATTGAAATTTGATTATAGCTTTGTAAAATCGCTTCCGTTTGTGGATTTGGTCAATTTTACATTTGGAATTGGAAAAACTTTCTTACGCAAAGTTGTAGAGAATTGAATTTTCTATAAAAACTAGCGAGATTCAAATTTTACGACAAAAGGGCTATTTATTATGAATTATTGAAGTTTGGATTAATTAATTATTATTTTTTGGAGTTTTAAATTAATTAATTATGAAAAACATTTTTTGTAAGTTTTGTAAGGTGAGATACTTGTGTTGCTGAAGTTTGAACAAAAAAAAAAAAGTGGGCGAGGAATTCAAATTTATTATATTAATAATTTATTCAATTTTTACTTTTTGGTGTTCTAAGCAATTTCCTATAAATAGGGTGCTTAGGTTAGAATTGAAAATCACACCGTAAATCAAGTTTTCTCTCTATATTATCGAAATGTATTCTTGTGAGTATTTTGAGTATACTTTGAGTATTGCTATATGGTGCAAGTTCGATTCGGCGTTATTATTCAAGTCAATCTCGCTTTCTTTTGAGGTAAGGGATAGTAAAAGGATTTTTAAAGGGTGATTATGTTTTTCAGTTTTGTATTTTTCCGACCTTCAAAAATTCTGAAAAAATTGAAATGATATTTTGATGAGTTTTGTAGATTGTGTCCAAAATGGCAATTTTGGATGTATAGATTAGGAGTTATGGATTTTATGAGAAAAAGACTATTTTAAAAGTAACTTTTTATAACTCCTTGTGATTAACTCCAAAATTATTGAAATTTTATTGGGAATACATCTATATAATATCAGTATACCGTATTAATTTCAGAATTTTTGGACAAAAGTACAATTTATGATAAATGTTTAAATATTCGGTGGTTTTGGCCATGTAAAAAAATAGTAAATGAATTTTAAAATTTCGAGAAAAATATATATTCAATATGGGACTATATTCTTCTAAATTCCAGAAAATAAATATTTTGGAACTGATTTGGTATTTTTCATGAAAATATTCTAGTTATGAGTAAATGAATTAAATATGTTATGTGAAGTAAGAAAATTGGAAAATATGATTTTATGGCTTGAGAATCATATACGAGGTATATGCAGATTTTTGATGAGGGTTTTGGTTATTGGTGATGAAATCTTATGAGTTTGGCATTTTATGATGATTAAATGCATTAATTAGTAAAGTGTAAACAATTTAATTAAATTGTTTATAAGTTTTAGAAATGATTAAAATATTATTATAATATTAATAATATTAGATTATGAGATTTCTAAGTGATTTATAACATTTGGATTAAGGTGTTATAAATATGGATATGAATTTTATTATGAAACTTTATCTTTTCGTGTGAGGATTTCTTATGCACGATACACGGGACTATGTCACGAATACGGGTCTTATTCACGACAAATTGGTTTCTTCTACGACCAAATTATCGTTGATTTATGAATCTTACTCTTGAAATTAAAACCATGTTTTGATTATATTGTTTTTATATAACATTCTTACAACCCTAATGATGATATTTCTCTTTGATTTGAGTGTAAAGATGGGTAGATTATTGGTATGATCGTGACCATAGGTTCTCTTTCGCCCGATGGTGCAAAAGTTGAATTGTTGACTGGTATGATCATGGCCATTGAATTTACAATTGAATATTTTTTAGCTTAAGTGCAAAGGTGAATTGATCAACATGGTTATAATTATTGTTATATAACTTCGAAATGATTATGTATTTTTTTGATATATGAATATCTTTGGCTCGTAGTGCAAAGATGACATTGATGAATATCTTAGCTGTAGTGCAAAAGATGAATTATTGATGAATATCTTTTGCCATCGTAATGCAAAGATGACTGTTGTTGAATATCTTTGGCTCGTAGTGCAAAGATGACTTGTTATTGAATATCTTTGGCATGTGTAGTGCAAAGATGAGCTGATGATGAATATCTTTGGGCGTGGTGCAAAGATGAATTTATTAGTATGATTATGAGCAGAGGCTCGTGATTTGGTATAACCATGATATTTGATGTTTCGAGTGTAAAGGCAATTGATGAAATTATCTTCGTCTCTGGATAAGAAGAGGAATTTAGAACTACAATTATGATTATAAGTTATACGTGTGATTGTGGGATGAGGAATTGTTGATTGATGTTACGAGGATAAAACATTGTTGGTGGACTTTTAACACATGAGAAGATAATAGATTGTATGGTCTATTTGACTCTTCTAATGGATTGCTTCATTCCATTATAACTATGGTTAAAAAGTTTTATCATCTACCATATGTTTCTAAATCTACGATTTATTCTTGATGAAGACTATTGATAATTTATTTATCTTTAGTCATAATATTCTTCTTCTTGAAGCTAGTTGTGCTCACCCTTTTGTTTCACAATTCCTTTGAATGTAATAAAAGTGTAATTTGGGTCGAGCGGGGATAAGCGAGGGAATAGAATGGTGGTCTATAGATGTTGAGGGTGAGGTGAACCCAACTTTGGAAGGGTGTTTTGTCACTATCATACAAGATGTCTAATGACATACAAACTCGTGTTATCATAAGACATGGTTGTGCTCATCCACTTCTGACGAGTATATTTACAAGCACTACCTATATAATCTTGGTGTTTGTTTAGAGTATAATACCCAATTAGAGGCAGTGGAGATAATGATATGTCAAGAGAAGACTCACCATTGGGAAGAATATGATAGTAATCTTCTCGTTTTTCTTTGGGGTCTATTGGGTCAACCGAGGATAATTCTGTGGCCATATGATATCTACCATAACCTAAAAGCATGGCCTCCCATATACGAAGGTTTCCTTGAGCACTTCCCAAAGATTCTAATTTCTAAAAGCAGGTTTTTGACTATACCTTTATGTAAGGTGTCATTGTGACGTGCTACAGTTGGTATATATTTGTATCCAAACTCACATCATATGTGTTGTTTTATTTTGCACGACAATTATTGTAATAAAGTTGTAGTTATTTTTCGTACCATATATTTGGCGACTCAGAATGGGTTGGATGGAATGGACCTATTTTGGGGGCGTCACATAAGCACCCTATTTATAAAAAAATGCTTAGAACACCAAAGTAGAAAATTTAATATACTATTAATATAAATAAAAAATTTTAGGCCCACCTAAGACCAATTGAATTCAGCTCATTTTACATACTAGTGGGGCCCACCAACTTGTTAAAAACATTTTTCTTTTAAAAAATTATTTAGAACTTCAAAAATCAATTATTCCGGAACTTCGGAACTTCCATAATTCATAATAAATAGCCTTTTTATCAGAAAAATTCAAATCTTATGTCCATTCCATAGGAAATTTAATTATCTACAATTTTACAGAAGAAAGTTTTTCCAAATTCCAAGCCGAAGTTGACCGAAATCCACATACGGACGATTTTACAACCTATAATCAAATTTCAGTCAAGAAATGAGGGTCCACAAACATGAAAAACATGTTTTAATTATTTTTAGTAACAAAAATACTCTTCCTCCTCATATACTCATATATCCCACATTTATTGTAAAAATATCACCATTATTATATTATTAAAATATAATAATATATTTAAATGAATTATTTTATCAGAAAAGGTAAAATATCAATTTTTCAACAATTGTCACTTTAAAATTTTCTCCATCTATATCCACATAAAATGAATATTTTCCTTATCATATAAATCAATAATTAATTATTCACAAATAATATTACGAGAATCACAATATCGACAACCGTGTCGCTTTCGAGAAAGAGGGGCTTTCAATAAGGATTTCTCCTACTCCACAAGCCTGATTAGGTGACCAAACCTCTCCTTGAGATGTAACTTTCTAGACATTGCCAATATTGCTATCTAATAATATTATTCAAATAATATGAATTATTGATCCAATAATAGAAAATATTGTGTAATGACAATTATTGAAACAACAATAATATAAAATATCAACGCAAAGCAATTATTGAATCGATAAAATAAAATATTGAGCAAGAATTATCGTAACAATTATCGAGTAGTGTCTTCTTACGTAAGAATCAATAATTGGTGCAATACGATTGTACTTCACGTGTTTTAACCAATAAGTATTTCAAGCAAGATACTAACGGTAATAACTACGCCAGATTATTTATAAACAACTTATACTTGTCGTTTTTCTTCATCCAATCGCTTTTCGTTCTGGGGTCCACACAAGGTTACAATGTAAATACGAATATTCCCCGACAGTAAGAATATTCCACGACCAAACGAATATTCCCCGACAACAATGAATATTTTATAACCACTAGCTTATTTGAAATATTTGCGCATTTTACCCATAACTAACTACATTAATCAAATCAACCCTTACTATTTCAAAATAATAAATAGAGAAAATTTAATTTCATTTATAATAAGTTGGGGACTTACACTCTTCGTATAATACTCATACGATATTCGTATTGTACGTTGTATTAAATCTTCACACTATAATCGTATACTAAATAATATCACACTCGTATATCATACACATAATAATCTTCATCATTATACGCATTTCGTTTTCCTTCTCGAAAATCATATTTCCCAACCCTTAGGTTTTAAGTCCGCAGGCGAAAACTTCGTTTGCCATAACTGAAATATTATTAAATATTTCATCTCATCCTCGTATTCTATCATTACGCGTTTCTCAGAATTTCAAACTTAATTCCAGAGCAGAAACGGATGAATAATGTTTTTACGAAAATTTCTCGGAAAATTTTTATTTTCGTCTTGGAAATTCAAAACAATTAATTCTAGCACATAGTCAAAATCCTAACCACATCCGCACATCCTAGGTCATAGAACGACCTTCACATAGCTTACTCACATCAATAATCAATTAAATTCATTTAATTCACATAATTAAATAAAAATTTAATTCTCATATAAATTTAATTTTCTCGGGCGTTACAATTATTCTATTGTAAAATATTAAAAATTAGGGATGGGTCAAACTGGGTCGGATTGGAGTCAAATCGGGTAAGAGGAACGAAAACGCCAAAAAATATCACTTTAGGGACTTAATTGACGAAAAATGAACTTTAGGATTAACTTTGAAAATGAGTAACAACTTGAAGGGACAAAAATGCTATTCAGCCTACAATATTCAAAAGTTTTATATTAGTTTACAATATTCAAAAGTTTTGACTTTAAGTTATATGAATTCATGTTAATTTTTAATTTAAAATATTTTAAGCTAATTTTAAAATAAATGTTATATTTTGAAATAAAGAGATTATATTTTCATTAGACATGTACCTTGTTTTAATATCTCAATTTGGGGAGAACAATATATTTTCATAAACAAATAAATAATCAGAATTATTATTATAATATTAATAACCAATTAAGTTTTACATAAAAGAGAAAAGACACTCCACATAAAAGAGAAAATACGTTTTACATAAAAGAATAAATAAACTCACACATATGAGAATCAAATTTAAGACTAAAAGGTAAAACGACCTCATCATCAATATAAATATATACAAGACAAAGATGGAATCTTTTGGTTGGTCCTGAGTCAACTCAGCAGTTCAATTTTTATTTTTTTGTCAACTCAATATTTAAAGATTTCTTTATGTTTTAGTATGAAATATGCAATTAATGTATAATTGTAACATATTTAATGTTCTATTTAGTTTATATAGTACATTAATATTGTTATCTACATTGTATTATAATTTCTATTTTTATATTTACTAATAATATATTATAATTATGATTATTAGCATTCTTAATTAGTATAAAATTATCTCATTCAACTTACTCAAATACATTATAAATAAGATTATGACTACACAATAAATTATACATAAAATTTCTATAAGTTCTCTATGAAACAAAAATGATTGTCAAGATTAATGTTATCCTACTAAATATACGTTTTATATTTTTAATGTATAAATCAATGTCTCGATGTATAACTTTTTTTTTTTCTTTCAAATTACAACATAATTCATTTAAAACAATCCATAAAAAATATTATCATAATTTCCTTTTCAATATTTATTGACAAACATATTTAACCCATATATTGAAACAGTAAAAAAGAGTAACTCTATATAGGACTATAGGTACATAAAATATGTGCACAAAAAATAAGATTATCACGTGTATGAATAGCAAAAAGATGATGTAAAAAGTTAATAGATATTATCATCACTAATTTAAATGATAGGACCTACATATTATTTTTTCTCTTTATTTATACACAATTATTTTTGTAAAATGATGTAGAAAATTATGAGTAATGCTACATAAATAAATTGTTCTATAAATATTTTATAAATTATTGATATAGTATACTCCACCTCAATATATTGATCAATAAATTATTTTAATGTAGTCTTTGGCCCACACAATATGCTGAGGTGGAGTATGTCACATCAACAATTTATAAAATAGTTGTAGAATAGTTTGTATCTCTAGCATTATTCGAAAGTTATTAAACTTTATCAATAATTAAATAATAGGGCCCACACACTATTTTTCTCTCTTTTATGCAAATAGAACTATGTACTATTTTTTTTTTCATTTTTTCATTTTATTTTTGGTTCATTGGTATAATCCATAATCTTTACATAAATTTTAGACTCATATTTATACCTTAATTATTCATAAGATCTCTTAATATAAATATGTGAGTTCTTAAGAGGCATTAAGAGGTGGATTGTTGAGATGAATTAAGATGCAATCAAACACCAATTAAAGCCGAAAGTGGTTAATATGAAGTTTATTTTTGAGTAAGTTGGTTAATTGACCAATAGAGTATTGACATAGATGACAGGGCAGTCTTATGTGTGTCAACATTTTATCGCTTTAATCGACCAACTTACCAACAAATAAAATAAGCGCTAAATCTTCTATTGATTCTTAAAGCCCATTTCGGGGGAGTTTTGCTTTTGGCAAAAGTATAAAGTACAAAATTATCTTTAAATAGTTAACAATAAAATAAAATCTCATACCACACGCTTATCTTAACTTTATCATTAATACATTTTAAAACACTTTTATACTTATATAACTAAATGCTATTTTAATTTTTTTATAAAAATACCTTTTTCAAAAATTCTACATTTAAAAGTATTTAATTTCACCATATTAGAGATTTACTGTTATCCTATTTTCAAAAATTAAATATAAAACAAACTTTTATTTCTGGATATCAAGAGATCCCAAAAAGATTCAAATTTTGAAAAAGGAAAACCTCCAATTATTTGGGTTCACTAATCACTATCCAGTACGTACCACCAAAATAAAGATAAAAATTACCATGTAGATTGTGGCTAAAATAGTCAACTCGGGTAGAGAAAGAAAACCTTAAAATGACGTCATTAAAAGGGCAAGACAAGTAATGTACTGTAACTATATACCCAAAGTCAAGGACATCAAGTTTCTCATTCCTGAACCGGTCCGATCGAAAAACGTATCGGGTGAATAAATTACTTGTTTAATAAATGGTCGAATTATTATTGACTTAAAAATGTCATTAATATATATTATTAGTAGTAATTAATAAAATTTTAAAAAATCTCATTTTTTATAAAATAAAATATAATAAAGTTGAGTTACAATATTACAACAATGGTTAATTTTAATATAATTTTTTTTGTCGAAAAAATTAGGTCACTGGGTCAATAATAGATTCTACAAGTTGAACCACCGATTTGATAGGATCACCGGGTCTTGATCAAAACTATTTTTTTTGCTCAAACCGGACCGGAGTGCTAACCAATTTTTTTTTTCTTTGAGCGAATAAATCATTCTCTATTCAGATTTTTAAAACCATGAAGGACATGCTCGTCGATTGAATATTGAAGTCAAATTGACTAATTTTAGAATTAAAATTTAATTTATTTTCTTTTAAATCTAAGTAAAGATATTATAATCATAAAAAAGTACGTTTTACTTATTACAATATTTAATTTTTAGAAGTTCAAAAAATAAAAATATAAATAAATTTGCTAGATTATTGGTCTTAAAATTGATTAATTTAACTAAAAAGTCAAACTATGTCATTCTATGCGAAACAGAGAGTACTAAAAAAGGAAAGCAAAAAGAATGAAAATTGACAAAAGAGATTTTTATACTTTATTTATGACGCTTTTAAAAAATAGGTATCGTCGCCACCCATCTTGGGTCGCCACACTACATGGTACATAAATTCAAATACAACTTTACTTAATATAACTGTAGGTGTGCAATAACGACATAAAGCGTGAGTTTGAATACAAATATTATCTACTAGATATTATACAAACTCAAAAGGAGTCCTCATTACAACTATTATCACACTATTTCACGAATAGTGAGGACTACTAATGCTTATCCTCCGGACCATTACTCGAGTTCAGACTCGTCCCAAAATTTATGTTCTCATTTCAAGAGAACGTGAAAGAAAGGGTGAGCTCAACTAGCCCAAAGAAGAAATATTATGACTAAGATAATGCGAATAAATTATCATTAGCCTTCAACAAGATGTTAAACCGATAAAATCTGATAAACAACCGGTTTAAGCTGCAATGAATAATACGCAATCCATTAAAAAAATCAAGTAGAGAATAAAGTCTACTATCTTTAGGTTTTAAAAGGTTTTCATCAATTTTTATCGGCGAGACTCAAATTTTAATAAATAAACCACCACATCTAATCATCCACGTATCACGCCAAGGATTTTCATCAAATTATCAATGGTCATGACTATCTTTGAATCACCCCGGTCATAATCATACCAAAAACTATCCATCATCGCATTACAGCCAACGAGGACTTTAGTCACATCATTTATATCAAGTCGTGATTATACCGAATGATCCTCGGTCATAATCATACTAAGTTCATCTATGCACGTAAGCGTAAAAGATAACATAATATAACATGAGGATGATGACAATGACATAATAATTCAATAAAACAAGTTCAAGAATTATTTAATCCATGAATTATTAACGCCCAAATTGTCAACATGATCATCGTTTCAGTAGAGTAAAATTCAAGAATGATCGGAAGAATATTTCCATGAAAAGATATTGGATGAAACGCAAATATCAAGGATATTCTACTAATTTCATGGAGTATGTAAGTCAAAGTTTTAACCAACCTGGGTATAATAAAGAATGGAATAACAAAAGAAATCACCACGCATGCATGCGATACTTAGATGTATGCAAAGTTATTCCAACATAATAATAATAACGGAACCAGTCGGTGAAATTCACACCGGCTGGGATATTCCAATGAGAATAATAAAGATGGAACCCGGATCGGTGTAAAACACACGAGATAGGATATTCCAGCAGAATGATAAAGAGCGGAACTGTAAATTGTAAAAAACACATGATGAGGATGTTCAACAGAATAATAAAAAGCGGAACCAGTCCGGTGTAAAACACATGCATGGATGTTCCAATGTAATAATAGAAGAATGTCACCAAGTATAGGGTAAAATGGCGTATACAAAAGTTATTCCAATGAATAATAAGCAATGGAATAACATAAGGATTTCACCAAGTATAGGGTACGCCATGATACAAAGTTATGTATAGGGTATGCCACTTTTACAAAAGTTATTCCAATGACAGAATAATAGTGAATGGAATAATGAAGTTCTCTTCAAGAAGAAAGAATAACACTTTTCTTAGTAAAAGAACTGAATATAGAAGTAGTGAAGTAAAGAATACTCTTCTTCTTTCTATAATTTTCTCTCTATAGCTTCTTCTCTATAATTTCTCTCTGTAGTTTCAATGAATTAAGTAAGAAAATAATAAAGGAATGAGCTTTATTTATAGGAAAATGGAATGCATAGTAATTAATCCATGAAACGGTCCAGATTGATTTACTTTAATCGTCTATCCATATTTAAAGAAAAATCTTTTAAATAAAATATAATATATTCTATTATATAAAAACATTTTACTATGCAATACTATGCAAAAACACTATGCAACACTATGCATAATAAAATATATAATATATTCTATTTATGAATAACTTTAATAAAGTATTCTATTTTATATAAAAGATGTTTCATTTTATTACGTTAATAATAATAATAAAACAAAACGTCATTATCATTATAATAATTCATATTATTAATCGACAATAATGGAATCAAACCGAGTAACTTCTCACATAAGCATCAATAATCAATACTGCAGTGTGCTTACTATGCACCACACACACGACATCGTATTTTTACTACCGAAAGTAGTTCAACAAGAACTCACCAGTAAAACTTCCGCTAGTTATTTCAATAAAATATTTTTGTCGTTTTCTCAATCCGGATAATAATTTCGCTTGGGGTCCACCAATGATTGAGCAGTTATTTAATATTCCCTCGCTAAACCCGAATATTCCTAGACCAATCGAATATAATATAACCACTTGCATACTTTGCAAAATTTATAAATACTACCCACAACTATAATATTATCTTAAATTCACACCATAATATTAAAAAATTATTTCAACAAAATTTAAATCTTTATTGATAAAATCTGGGGTCTCACAATCTCTCTCCATGGAATTTCGCCCTCGAAATTAGGGTACGATACGATATAATAAAGAGATGAGAATACCTTGAATACCTTTATCATTGAAAACATTTAATTCATCTTTGTAATCCCCGGCAAAGATATTCATTAACAATTCATCTTTGCACTACAAGCCAAAGATATACAATCGTAAAACCAATAATGCCGAGACTCAAATTTAGTATATCACGACCACGAATTATCCATTGCACTTCATCGCCAAGGATATTTGTGTTGTCAATTACTGATCGTGATTATACCGAATAATCCTTCGTCATAATCATACCAAGTCTATCAATGCACTACTACCAAAGATGACTTTTACCACATCCATGAATTAATATTTCATCTTTGAGACTCACGACAATAATTAATCCATATCATCGAATCATCCCCGCACTACGGGCCGAGGATATTCATTAGTATCACGACCAATAATTATCCATGCACTACGCCATGAGATAATCGTGTATTCATTAGTATCACGACCACAAATTATCCATGCACTACTACCAAAGATAATTGTGTATTCATTAATATCACGACCACAATTATCCATGTACTACTACCAAAGATAATCGTGTATTCATTAGTATCACGACCACAAATTATCCACGACTACTACCAAAGATAATCGTGTATTCATTAAGTATCACGACCACAAATTATCCATGCACTACTACCAAAGATAATTGTGTATTCATTAGTATCACGACCACAAATTATATCCACACTACTACCAAAGATAATTGTGTATTCATTAAGATTATCGCGACCACAAATTATCCATTACACTACTACCAAAGATAATTGTGTATTCATTAATATCACGACCACAAATTATCCATGCACTACTACCAAAGATAATTGTGTATTCAATTACTGAGTTATGATTATCTTTAACAATCCACAGTCATAATCATACCAAGTCCATCTATGCACCACAGCCATGTACGGATGACTTTCAACATAATATAAGAATGAGGATAATGGTATAAAGAATCAATCAAATGAGATAAAGGATAAATATTAAACATTTATAATATAATTTATCCAGATTCAAGAATATCCCCATGTTTTCAATCACTTAATAATCTCATAATCTAATATCATTAATATTATAACAATATTTTAATCTTCTTAAATTTATAAACAATTTATCTTAATTGTTTACGCTTTACCATATAATGCATTTAATCATTCAAAATGTCATACTCATAAAATATCATCACCAATTATCAAATCCCTCATCAAAAATATGCATATACTCTATATAGGATTCTCTACCATAAAATCCTATTTTTAACTTTTGTTACTTCACATAACATATTTAACTCATATGTTAAGAATTAAACTATTTTCATGAAAAATACCAAATCAGTCCAAAAAATATTTCTTTTTCTGGAATTTAGCATAATATAGTCCCATGATGAAAATATATTTTTTCTCGAATTTTTAAAATTCATTTACTATTTTTCAAAAATCAATTTCTAATTAATTCCTTAAGAAATTAGCTACCTCAAGTTTAACTCCAAAAATTCCCAAATCTTGGCAGGACCTTACACATGTTATCGTGAGCTTCAGTTTAAATTTCATGGTCATCTTGAGTTATAGAACTCCCAGGTTATAGCGATTTTTCATTTGAAAAATCTAAATATTGAAATAGTCATAACTTGCTCATTTTAAGTCAGAATGAGCTCATTTTTGGACAGGAGGTACTTTATACCATATACTTTCATGTCCCAAAAACCCAGAATTTTTCTCATAATTTAAGTGGTCGAAACAGCCCCTCTAAAATCATGGCAGCAGACTTTTTTTGTTTTTGCAGACTTTGCACTCCTTTGCTAAAATCAGTCCACACAAAAATCTACAACACCTTTTCCAGTAATTCCACTTGGATTAGTTAGGTAACTCATAGATCTAACTCTAGGACTTGACCACACTCAAAAATTCAAAATATAATAGGAGATATGGTTAATTGAATTTCATGTTACGTTTTTCACCAAAATCTGATTTTCAACTCTTTGTGATTTCTAAGAAACTTTCATGTTTTCACATAATAACCAACATAACTCATCATAACACTTACTAATACTACGATACCCATGGTTTTCATTAGTCCAATGCTTTTATTATGACTTTTATCATAAACCACGTAAACTGCTTCATTTTAGTTCAAGAAATATTTGAGGTTTAAGAATTGGGTTTTTGATCGGGTCAATACAAAATTCGATTTCACGCCTAGGGTAGGCTAGAAATCTTCAAGAATACGTCAAGAAATTTATTAATGATAGAAATATCATTCAAAAATTACTCTCGTCCAAGACTTGGATAAGACGTCACATTAATACCAATCGTGACTTTTATCCCTAAACTGGATGGCACCTCACAATGATACCTATCAACTTGCCATCTTCTTCAATGACGACGTCGCCTAAAGTCCGGCCGGTGCATTCCACACAAGGAAGTTAACAACGAAAGGATCGGGGCTCTTTACTTATGGCTTGATATAATAAGTGATTAACTTTAGGTTTGGTTACTTTGAATTCGTATAACAGGTTGGTTATGAATATGAAAGCTAACAACCTTACAAAAAGAATAACGAGTAGTTAATCAATTATTTTCAAAAATTACCTCAAAGACAAGTATTTTCAAGAGATAAGATCGACAGGTAACGTGAAAGTGTTTATTTGAAACAACAAGATTAATAAACAGTGGAGGTAACGAAGGTTTCTCCCAACGAAGTTTCAATAGATAAATCAAAGTCTAATTTCTTCAGAGTCAAATTTAAACGTTGAACGCAAGCAAGAGAGATAAAAGAATGGGTAGAACCGGTATCTAATAAGGTATAGACTTCGCAAGAGCTTACGATTAACTTACCCGTGATAATTTTATTCAGGTTCCTCGTCACGAGAAAAAAAAATGCTCTCTCTTAAACTACCGGCTCTGGTTTGTCTGGGACAGCCTTTGGTGCCTCCATCCTAGTTGAATTCATCTTCGGTAAACGACAAAATCGAGCTAAGTGGCCTTCTCTTCCACAATTATAACATGCTTGATGGTACGGCGCAGATTCGGACCGATGTGTCCCTCTCCTCCGCATTTGAAAGCATATAATAGGTGGTCCTTCTCCTTCCTCGACAACAGTCTTGTGTCGACGCGTCTTTCCATCATTGTTGAATCTCCTTTTCTTGAAATGTCCATTCTTATTGTTTTGGCCCGATTACCACCAAGTGGTTACCATATCCGCCTGTTGATTCCTCCACGCTTGTTGTTGTCACCGCTGATGACTACTCGCCGTGTATTATAATTTTTTGCTTACTTTCTTTTAGTTGCGTTGACTCGTTATCGCGCTCCACTAATCGAGCCCTATTTACAACATCCGAATAAAAACACGCTTTATGAGAAATAAGATGTTGACGATCTCCGCTTCAAACCTCTTAAAAACATTCGCGCCATTCTCTTCATTATCCACCAAGTGGGGACGAATCGTGATAACTCCGCAAATTTTGCCTCAGATGTTGCGACACGGTCATATTGTTTTGTTCCAACTTGATAAACTCCACCTCCTTCATGTGGCTAATACTTTCAGAAAGTATTTGTCGTTGAACAACTCTCGAACTTCTCTCAAGATATCTTCAAGACAAAGAAGGTTGAGTCGTTTTACCGATTCCCACCAAGAATCGCTTTCTCCACAAGAATATAAAGGCGGTAAAGGAACCTTTTGCTCCTGAGATCCCAAGAAATCAAATATCTTCGTGTCTGCTTAATCCATGCTTCCGCCGTAAGTGGTTTTGGCTCTCCTTAAACTCCGGTGGTCCCAACTCCTTCGAATTGTTTAGCGGATCACCGAGAGTTTTCCGTGTTTCCACCCACGCTTTGAACAGAGTCTCTTTTCACCGATGTCGCATGAATTCTAAAACCTTTTAAACGCATCGTCGTTAGTCAATTGATCGTGTTGTTATTTACGGGAGGATTATCGCCATCCTGTCAGACATTGTCCCGATTATTGATCCGTGGAGAATCAACAGTCTCCGTGCTCCATTGCTATTCTCAACATTCTCGGATGCCATTTTCAAACACCGCCACAAAATAAGGGTTAATTGACATGCAACATATTATCACTATACTCGATCGACCAATCAAATACCAAATAAACTTAGGTAGGTCATACTAGCGAAGGAATTCCCGCCTCTCTCCTCCTAGTTCTTATCTCAAGCATCTTAGCAGGATCATATCCTCAAGCTCGATACCAACTATGACGCCCCAAAAATAGGTATACGTCCACCCATCTTGGGTCGCCACTTACATGGTACATAAATTCAAATACAACTTATTAATATAATCGCCGCATGTATAATACGACATAAAGCGTGAGTTTGAATACAAATATTATCTACTAGATATTATACAAACTCAAAAGGAGTCCTCATTACAACTATTATCACACTATTTCACGTAATAGTGAGGACTACTAATGCTATCCTCCGGACCATTACTCTGCTCCCCGACTCGTCGTCCAAATTTATGTTCTCATTTCACAAGAGAATAAAGGAAAGAAAAGGTGAGCTCAACTAGCCCAAGAAGAAATATTATGACTAAGATAATGCGTAATAAATTATCATTAGCCTTCAACGATGTTAAACCGATAAAATACAATGACAACCAGGTTTAATCGCAGGTGAATACGTAATCCATTAAAAAAATCAAGTAGAGAATAAAGTCTACTATCTTTTAGGTTTTAAAAGGTTTTCATCAATTTTTATCGGTTGAGACTCGACTTTAATAAATAAACCACCACATCTAATCATCCTCTGCACTACACGGTCAAGGATTTTCATCAAATTATCAAGTGGTCACGACTATACCGAATCACCCTGGTCATAATCATACCAAAAACTATCCATCATTTGCATTACAGCCACCGAGGACTTTAGTCACATCATTTATATCAAGTCATGATTATACCGAATGATCCTCGTCATAATCATACTAAGTTCATCTATGCACGTAAGCCAAAGATAACATAATATAACATGAGGATGATGACAATGACATAATAATTCAATAAAACAAGTTCAAGAATTATTTAATCCATGAATTATTAACGCCCAAATTGTCAACATGATATCGCTTTTGTGAGAGTAAAATTCAAGAATGATCGGAAGAATATTTCCATGAAAGATATGGATGAAACGCAAATATCGAGGATATTCTACTAATTTCATGGAGTATATAAGTCAAAGTTTTAACCAACCTGGGTATAATAAAGAATGGAATAACAAAAGAAATCACGCATGCACGCCAGACTTCGACATGACAAAAGTTATTCCAACATAATAATAATAACGGAACAAAGTCGTGAAATTCACACCGCAGGATATTCCAATGAATAATAAAGATGGAACGGATCGGTGTAAAACACACGTATAGGATATTCCAACAGAATGATAAAGGCGGAACTGTCAAGGTGTAAAAACACATGCATGTGATGTTCCAAATGAATAATAAAAAGCGGAACCGGTGTCAGGTGTAAAACACATGCATGTGATGTTCCAATGTAATAATAGAAGAATGTTACCAAGTATAGGTAAATGGCATATACAAAGTTATTCCAATGTAATAATAAGCAAATGGAATAAATATAAGGATTTCACCAAGTATAGGGTACGCCACAGACACAAAAGTTATGTATATAGGGTATGCCACTTTTTAAAAGTTATTCCAATGTAATAATAGTGAATGGAATAATGTAAGTTCTTCAAGAAGAAAGAATAACACCCTTCACCGTAAAAGAACCTGAATATAGAAGTAGTGAAGAAGCAGAATACTCTTCTTCTTTCTATAATTTTCTCTCTATAGCTTCTCTCTATAATTTTTCTCTCAGTAGTTCAAATGAATTCGTAAAGAAAATAATAAAGGAATGAGCTTTCTATTTATAGAAAATGGAATGATAAGAATTAATCCATGAACTATCAGTATTGATTTACTTTAATCGACTATCCATATTTAAAGAAAAATCTTTTAAATAAAATATAATATATTCTATTATATAAAAACATTTCTTATTTACTATGCAATACTACGCAAAAACACTACGCAACACTACGCATAATAAAATATAATATATTCTATTTATGTAATAACTTTAATAAAGTATTCTATTTTATATAAAAAGATGTTTTATTTTA
This sequence comes from Panax quinquefolius, assembly GCA_020205615.1. Lineage (NCBI taxonomy): Eukaryota > Viridiplantae > Streptophyta > Magnoliopsida > Apiales > Araliaceae > Panax > Panax quinquefolius. The sequence continues at coordinate 92,567,187 of CM035159.1, forward strand.
TTACGTTAATAATCTGAATAAAATAAAACGTCATTATCGCTATAATAATTCATATTATTAATAACAATAATGGAATCAAACCGAGTAACTTCTCACATAAGATCAATAATCAATACCGTGCTACTACGCAACCAATACACGACACATCAGCACTTTTCTTTACTACCGAGAGTAGTTCAACAAGAACCACCAGTAAAACTTCCGCGTAGTTATTTCAATAAAATATTTTTTGTTTTTTCAATCCGACAATAATAATGCACATTAGGTCCACCAATGATTGTAGTAGTTGCATTTAATATTCCCTCGCTAAACCTAATATTCCCCCACCAATCGAATATAATATAACCACTTGCATACTTTGCAAAATTTATAAATACTACCCACAACTATAATATTATCTTAAATTCACACCATAATATTAAAAAAATTATTTCAACAAAATTTAAATCTTTATTGATAAAATCTGGGTCTCACAATATTTATCTTATGATTTTATTATCAATTTTTAATGTGGGTGATAATTCTTTTAAAAAAATTACCTAATATAATGAGTTATCTTTATAGTTTTATTAAGGGCATTTAAAGATAGTGAAAAATAAAAAAAAAGAAAAAAGAAAAGAAAAGCAAAAAGAGAGATTTTTTATACTTTATTTTAATGTATGTATGTATTTTTTTAAGTAGCGGACGCGAAAGAAGAATAAACTGTGGTTTAATAACGCCATTGAGGTACATACCTATTTCCTCTTTCTCTTTCTATCTCTTCCTCTTTTTCTTCTGTATTCTTTTCTTCTCTCTCTAGAATATGAATGAACGAGTCTTGGCTCGCTTTGTCCCTTATCGGCTCACGCTCTCACTTTCCGGCTTTGTGAATTCTGAAGATTTTCATAAATACCTAATTGAAGGACGGTTCTGGGTTCTTGTTCAATTTTCAAGCCCTATTTTCACCTAATTTGGGGCGGCCGCACAGGTAAATTATCTACCCCGTTCATTAATCTATCTGTGAATGTTTTTTCCTTTGTTCGATCTGGTTCTGTAAACTCCACATATCGTTGAAATTTTGGCTCTATTCGGTTTGATTTTCTATTGTAGTGGTGCGTTTTGTTGAATTTGGAGCACTAGAATTAAAAGTTTGCAGTTTGAGCTGTGTTGGTTAGGAAGGTTTGGGGGAAAGTTTGGAGTAGTTTTATTGTGTTGGGGCGTTTTTGGTCGATGTTATTGAGGGTTGAAGTTTCATGCCGTCGGAGCCATTGCCACGGGATCGGAAGGACTTCTTCAGGGAGAGGAAGAACGAGAGGTTTTCTTCTGAAAACCTAGGAGGAGGGGGCTCAGCCAGATGGAGAGATATCCGAAGACCTCCTGGTTAGTTTTTCACTTTTTTGATTCTCTTTCAGTTTTATTATTAGGTTATAGTTTTGTTACTTTTGTTGTTTGGTTAATAGCAATAACAGAACGCTCCCCTCCCTCATCTCCCCTTCTATTAATTGGAATTCATTATGCTTTTCAGTCGAATCCTTCAATTTATTTTCCCTACATATATGTTTTAGGGGAAGACCGGATTTTACCATGGGTACTCTGGATCTGGGGTTGATATTTTGAAAGATATATGCTTTTGCTGATTTTTAAGTTGTTATTGCCTGATAATAATGTTTTGTGATTTTCCTTGACTTTAAAACTGAAGGTTATGGTAAGCAGGGTGGATGGCATATGTTTCCTGGAGAATCTTTTCATGGGTCTGGACCTTCTGGGTCCAATGATAAGTTCCTGGATCAAGAGAGCTGTAGGTCTTTTGGAAAATATGGGAGAAGCAGCAGGGAGAATAGGGGACCCTTTAGTCAGAGGGATTGGAAAGGACACTGTTGGGATGCTGCAGCCACTGCATCTCAGAGTGGTCTTGCCAGGATGCAGGTTGATGTGAACGAGAAGAGGTCAGTGGACGACATACTAACGTATAACTCTCATACTCATTCTGACTTTGGAAACAATTGTAATCAATTTCGCTTCAAAGACCAGCATGATAAGAATGGTGGTGTTAGTGACTCGTGCACAGGTCAGAGATTTGAAAGGGATAAATCATTGGGTTCAATCGATTGGAAGCCTCTTAAATGGACCCGTTCTGGAAGCTTGTCTTCACGGGGTACGGTTTTAGCCATTCAAGTAGTTCCAAGAGCACGGGTGTAGATTCTGGAGAAACTAAGGTTGAGGAGCTTCTTAAGAATGTATCACCTATACAGTCTCCTTCAGGGGACGCTGCTGCTTGTGTGACTTCTGCTGTTCCAACTGAAGAGACAAATTCGCGTAAGAAGCCACGACTTGGATGGGGCGAGGGGCTTGCAAAGTATGAGAAAAAGAAAGTTGATGTCCCAGATGATACTGCAGGGAAGAATGGAATGATCATTTGTGAAAGCAATACAGAACCTGTACACTCTAACATCTTAAATACGGCTGATGGAAGCCCTAGAGTCGCAGGTTTCTCAGGCTATGCATCTCCAGCTACTCCCTCCTCAGTTGCTTGCAGTTCCTCACCAGGTAAAGTGCAGAATTAGTTTATTCGTCCTTTGCCATTTTGTCTGTCTCAGTTATTTTCATTGGATGTGTGGATAGCAAGGCATCACTCTTACGTTTAAAGAGGTCTCAAATTTGTTGATAAATTCTATTAAATTTTGTTGTGTTCTTTTATATGACATACAAGTAATAAAAGACTCCCTACAAAACAATTTGGTTGTGCACACTGTATTTTCTACTTGTAAACATTCTCACATGCTGCCTATATATAGGACAGCTAATTAAAAAGCTATGGCTAGTGTTTTATGGATTTGAATCTCATCAGGGAAGAAATATTACAATTCATCTTCTTGAATTACTCCTGTAGTTTGAGAAATGCAATCCAGCTGTTCTAATTTACTGATTTTATTACTTTTTTGGCTTAACCATTAGCGATCAGCTGAATACAACTATATATTTAGAACTTCGATGTATCCAAAAAGAGTCCAACTTTTCTACTGATACAAACATGTATGTGTTTTACTTAAATATGGCTCTCTCTTAAATTTGTATGTTATAATCTTATTTGTTATTAGACTTGGAGATGTTTATGGTACAAGTTTTCATCATTATTTTACTTGATTTTATCATGCTTTATTAACAATTAAATTTATTTTATACATTTGTACTTATTAAAATATATATAAAACTCAGCACATCTCCCATCATACAGTATCCTGTTTTTTGGGAAAATGTTGTGTTCCATATTGCTTGTGTCAAATCCGTGCTCGAGTCTGTCTCTGTGCTTCCTAGGTTGATTCTGCATGTACTGCCCGAGCAATTTACTTGGGTCTACTATTAATAGTTGATACCTAGCAAATTCCTTGACAAGTTTTTGAATTTTTTTCTCCCCTATGGGTAAAAATTTGATTTTTTGTTTGTTAATTTTTGTAACTAAGAATCTGTATTTAAACCATTATAATATTTTATTGAAATTTCGCAAAAGTGTTTTCTTTGGATGATTAGAACAGAAACTGAGTAAATAACTTGTCAGGAGGCTGCAAAAGAGAAATAGGGGGTAGGGTGGGGTTCTCAAAGTCAGACAAACTATTTATAACTCGATACTCTACCTCTGCCAATCTGAGAGTCCAAGGTTATCTGTAGTTGGGTCCTTTTATAATTTTTTGTGTCATTGCACTTTTTGAAATTGTTGTGTTTTTACGATTGCTGCTGCTTCTGTTTGCCTTCATAGGTGCCAAAGCTTTAGTTGTTCGGAATACTCATTCTCAGTATTCACTTTTTAATAATGAGGCTGAGAAGGCAAGATGAGAAAAGATTTGTTACAATAATTGGCATTGATTTGATGAAATTATCCTATCGATGCGGAACAAAGAAGATTAAGACTTTAATTTTACTTATTATTTTATATTGTTGTTTAGAGATAAAACTATTGTAATTAGTAATTATATTTGTATTATATTAGTTAAATTATTCTAGAAGTTTAATTATAGAGGTAGAATATAATTATTAGTTTCTTCCTTTTTAAATTAGGGTTTCTACTTGGTCATTAAGTCTAGGTTTTTTTATATAAAGAGCTGTAATCTTTATTATTTTAAGATTATTGTTTTAAATTTGTGTGTTTTGTGGCTTGAGAGCCTTATTTAGCCCTTAGTCGGAATACTTTTATATGCTACGCCAACTTTGCTTTTTGCTTATATCAGTTTTTAATAGAAGTCCTAGGCTCTGTGAAAACTAATTCCGGATTAATCTTTGTGTACAGTTTGTATACTCTATTTTAGAAACTTAATCAATTACCACACAGATTGATAATTGTTTTACTTTATGTCTTATTTGCATGTGAATATGTGATACCAAATGCTAGTATTGTAGTTGCTACCCAATGCACTTTAGACACTAACAATTACTGTACAGACCATTTACTTTGGCTTTTGTTTTATTTCTTAATTTCCTGTGATATCCAATGTCATTATTATAATGGCTATTGATGTCTGAAGCAAGAACTTGTATCGAACTATATAACTTAGATTTATCAATTGCTCATGCTGCTAGCAAGCATCACACCATTCCTTGTTACTGGCTGCCTTGTTTGTCTCATTGTATTTGATTTTTAAAACCCATTCCTTTCAATTGTTGTTGTTCTGTGAGTAAGCTATGATGTGCAGTGGCGAAGGAAAGAATTCCAATGGGGTCAAATTGCTATATTACACCCACAAAAAATCTATTACATCATATATATATAAAATTTTAGTGGGGTCAAATGACTAAATTACACCCAAAAAATCTATCACATCATATATATATATATATATATATATATATATATATAATTCAGTGGGGTCAATTGACCCCACAATCTAACACCTAGGTTCGCCCCTGATGATGTGTAGGAACTTCGTTACTACTGTCTATTTCAGTCCAAGTAGTTTCTGCTGATTCTCTCAATAGTATCTATTATTCTGGATCGTGACAAGACTTTAGTAGCACATAGTTGCCCTTTCTGTTTTTTTGGGTTTCAGTGTATGTTTATCTAGTTACTGTATGAATTTTCGACATAATGTAGCTCTCTTTTTGGATGTTATATCTGGTTGATACCTCATCAGTGTTTTGAAATTTTCTTGTATCTTACCCTTTCAATCTTTATTGATATAAATTCCGTTCTGTTTTTTTTTGGGTTTCAGTGTATCTAGTCACTGAATGAATTTCGACAAAATGTAGCTCTATTTTTGGATGTTATATCTGGTTGCTACCTCATCAGTGTTTTGAAATTTTCTTGCATCTTTCAATCTTTATTGATAAAATTCCTTTTCTTTAAGGTTATTACCTATGGTATTGTTCTTATATGATAACAAGAGTAATGCTAACTTGTGGACGGTCTATTCGACTGCTCATAATTGTATATCTGATAGAATATTTTATTTTTCTTCTACTTTTACCCTTGCTTTGGCAGTTTGATAACCTCATTAGGGTCTTTAAAACTGAAGTATTTGCGTTTCTGAAGTTAGATTTGTTTGGAAGTCTGTATCTTATCATTTGAAAAAACAATAAACTGGAAGTACTTGGTCTGTAGACTTGACTTTCATTGGACAAGATTAAAGAAAGATTATGATCCTATAAGTTGAGTGGTGTCCTTTTACCTTTGTTTATGAAACCTGCCCACCTGTATCATCCTTCTTCTATGATTAAGCTAAGCTATGTTGCACTTAAACCTTTTGTCTGGTGTTGTTTAGTTTGTTTGGCAATTGGCATAGTCCAAGATCCTAAGTAACTCTGCTGATTGGCTGCAAAATATTTTTGGGAGGTGGAGTGATATATATATATATATATATATATATATATATAATTCTCTTGATGTAGTTAGTAGAGTAGATTGGTTCAAATTTAATTTCTAGTGTCATATGCCCTATTTAGTGTTTCTTAATGGCGTTTTGATTTTATTTTCCTTTTTCGTATGTCACCCCCTTTCATTGATGCAAAATCGCAATAGCAACTTATGTTTCAGAAGGTCATTTTATGACTCGGTATTGGTGTCGGGCGACTCACATCGTTAGCTAGTTAGGAGTTTCAATTTTTTAATAAAAAATTATGAAAAAATTGTAAATAATATAAACAAAAAGATGGATCAATTAAGTTTACAAACAACACTATCTAGTGCGTATATCATTGTCCGAATGGTGAAAAAAACATCTCTCAAATATGTTTAACAAACTTTATATTGAATAAAGTTGATATTGATGTTTTAGCCCAAATTGTTGAACACACATTTTCTGTAGAACACTCATGTTTTGCATAATTTAAGTACAATTTAACTTCATATTTTAAGTGCAATTTGTTTTAATTTTTTTGAAGTTCTTCTTAACTGGTACCATATAATCACAATTTAATTTAACTACTTAGATATTAAGTTTTTTTAAAATTTTTTAAGTTATACTTATTTAGCTGTTATATAGATACAATTTATCTTAACTAAATATATTGAAGTATGATATTTTTCATTTTTTTAAAGTTTTACTTAATTAGGCACTATGCTGGTAAAATTTAAGTATAGTTTATAGAAAAAGGTGCATCACTTTTGTTGTCTCACTTTATAGCTTTTAGCATATTCAATTATTTTATTTTGTGGCGTTTCTCCACTTTATGCCTTGTTTTCTCTTTATTTGGTCAGAAACTGTTACGTTTTGCCGAGTCGCCGAAATTTCAAAAAAAATTACCTTTACATGAATAATTCTTAATTTTGCAATTTTGCGACTTGTGTCATGATTGCGATTCGGCACCAGTTGATACCTATTCGATACACCGATATTTTGGCATAAAAGGTTGATACTTTGAACCATGTCTTTCTTTGTTGTGATTAAGTTGATGTTACCTTTTGGATTTTTTAGTCAAATTATAAAATTGTTGATTTTAATAGGATGATCTGCTATTCTTCTACTTTTAACCATACGATGTTTGATGACCTCTTGTTTTTAATACTTACAAGTGTATTACTCTCTAAAGTTATGTGAGTTTGGGAAGCCTATATATCCATCATTAAGAAACAATAAACTAGAATTCCTATGAACTTGTATTATCAATAAGCTTAAGATTATAACAATTTTTTTGATAACTAAACCTTGGATAACGGCTCTTTCATCTACCAAAATAATCTATATTAGCTATTGACCATTTAAAGTTTGTGCATTTAGATAAGCTATTTCCTCTAAATTTCTATTCCTGGCTTTGTGGTTATGGTGCAATATTATAATGATAACTAGTGTAATCCTGAGATCTCATTGCAGAGCTATTGTTTTTTTGGTCATCTTTATTCCATTTTGTTTAATACTATGGTTTTGTTATGAATGCTGTTTAAAAAATTGAGTTTTTAATCTAGCTGATTCATTCCTTTTTGGGACACTGTTTTTGGAGGCGAAGTCTTTAAGAGTTTATAGGTAACTCTGAGCAATGTTTCTGCTCCTGTTTTTGTTATTCTGTCGGCCAATTTTAATATTATTTTCCTAGGAAAAAGAAGCTGCCAAATAGTTGTATGTGGACATGATGTGGGCTGTCTGTGGCATGTGATTATGCATCCTTGTCATGGATATTTTGAAATAGTTTGCATGTCTAATTATTCCTAAAACGTGACCTATTTTTAACCAACATATAATTTATCTCCTTCACGTGCTTCTCTCTTTTCTATGAAGATTCTTCTTTTTCTATATGTAAATACCTTTTGTATATGATTACTAATTAACGAGGAATGAATCTGATTTTAAGTTTGTCTGTCTTGTGACAGGTGTAGTGGACAAATTGTTCATTAAGACAGTGAATGTAGACGCTGCTAATTTATGTGGTTCTCCTCCTTGTCCAGAGTATAAGAATCAATCGGAAGAAGGTCTAGCCTTTAATCTTGAGAATTTTGAGGCGACTCCAATTGCTAATTTAAGTTCTTCACTTAGCGAATTGCTTCAATCTGATGACCCAACCTCTGTGGACTCTAGATTTATAAAATCTACAACAATGAACAAGTTGCTGGTATTGAAAGATGACATTTCAACGAAACTGGAAGTAACTGAATCTGAAATTGATTTGCTTGAAAATGAACTGAAGAAGTTAATTTCTGATGCTGGAAGCGCCTGTCCATGCCCAGCTTCTTCTAGTTCTCTGCCGGTGGTGTGCATCCGTAAGCCTTCTGCAGAACAATGTGCTGCCTCCAATTTAATTCCTGGGCCTGCTCTATTGGACCTTAGTTCTTCTGGAGACATGATTAAGGAGAAGACACTATGTGCAGCGGAAGGGGAACTCGCTGAAGGTAAAGATGAGGACATTGATAGTCCAGGCACTGCAACATCTAAGTTTGCCAAACCTCTTTCTACGGGGGATCTAACCTCTCAAGATGATAAACTGAAACTAGGCGAGTGTTCTGGGGAAGTTAATACAATTGGAACCGACTTTGAAGTGAAATCTTCAGTATATGCTGCTAACGAGGAAAGCACAGGTGCTACATCTATTGAGCATATTGCAAGTAGTAGTTGTCATATGCTTTCAACTGATGTTGGTGTTCATAGAGAAAATATATTATGTGATTTAATATTGGCTTCCAACCAAGATTCTGCACGTAGAGCTTCTGAAGCATTTAGTAAGTTATTGCCAACCAACCTTTCTCGGGTTGATATTTCAAAGGTTGATAGTAGCCCCTACTGGAAAAATAATCCATTTGTGAAGGAGAAATTTGCAACGAGGAAGCGTTTCCTAAGGTTTAAGGAGAGAGTTATCACCCTCAAGTTTAGAGCATTTCAGCATCTCTGGAAGGAAGATCTGCGTTTGCTTTCTATAAGGAGATGTTGTGCAAAATCTCAGAAGAAGTTTGAACTAAGCTCGAGAATGGTGCGAAATGGTAATCAAAAGCATCGGTCCTCAATTCGTTCTCGATTCTCATCTCCTGGTAAGTCTACTTGTAATTTGAGTTCTCTCTTTCTGTCTTCAGAATCTAACAGTTAGTTTTGATGATAATAATGCAAGAAAAGGCTTTTATTTTTTCTCTTAGCTAGCTTTGGGGTTATAAACTGTTTTTTGCTTCTTGTTTTTTTAATTTGTAACTGAATCAGAAATGTTGAATATGATCCCTGTATTCCTTTTCTTTTTGCTCTCTTTGTCAATGTCAAAACCACTAAGAATCAAGGATTCGGGTAAGGGGATTCATTTGTTTCACGAATCTCAAGAAATGGGGATTCAAGTTAGGTGGGGCTTTGTCACATAATTAATTATTAAATATATTTATTTGTATACATATACATATGTACACAGAGAGAGATATATATTAAAGTTTTAGTATCAATAAGTAGTAATTCATGATAAAATGTAATAACATTCGAGGAATAACTTTATCGGTATTTAGGGAATATATACTAACAAATTCTTGCAGCAATTTCCTAGGCAGGACCAGTATATAAAACATTATATTAATTAGTATAATATAGAGTTTTAATGTTATTCAAGTCTTGTCATTAAAAAGCTACAGAAGAATCTCCAAGAAAAATCCTGTTGAATCTGGATTCGGCGATTCACCAACCGACACAAGAATCCTTGCTTCTTAGCATAACCATAAGCAGTGTTCTAAAAGACGGCCTAGACGGAGGCCCCCAAATGCCGGGCCTAGGCCCTAGTCGCCCAAAAAATCAGCTACTCGAACATGACTCAGTCGACTCGGTCTCGATTTGGTCGAGTCAGATCATAACAAAATTAGCAAGTCCAGATCTGAACCACTGCTTAAAAAGAAAAGTAAAGAAGAAGAAAAAGAAGTTGCCGCTCCATCATTGACGAACAAAATCACGAATTCCAGATCTGAATCACGGCCTAAAAAAGAGTAGAAGAAGTTGTTGTTGCCCCATCATCGACAAATTAAATGTGATTTGCCGTTGGAGTCGCCGGTTGGAATTGTTGTTGAAGTCGCAATTGATATTGCCTCAGGGCTGCCACAGTCGTCTAAGTCATACCTTCATATTACTTGTGTTCGTGGGTCTGCTATATTCCACTTTGTTATAATAACAATAACAATAATTGCACTAGATAATATATAATATATAATATATATTCATTATAATTTCTAACATATTCAATCTTTAAAACTAATATATAGTTTATACAATATATTTTATGTTTAAAATAAGAACTTAGTTTTATTATATATTAGAAAATAACCATAAAAATTAATTTGTATTAAATTTATGACAATAAAACTATAAAGAACAACTTTATTTTTAATTACAAATATAAAAATAATGAAAAAATAACCCGCCTAGGGCACCTTCCTTCACCTCGCCTAGGAAACCGCCTAGACTCCGCTTACAAGGGCTGGGAACTCGAAGTCCCATCTGCCGCCTAGGTTCGCCTAGCATTTTTTACAACACTGGCCATAAGCTTTAACTTTTGTTACTCATTGTTAGTATAGCAGAGGAATTTAAATGCCCTTTATATGTGCACGTGAGGTGCAATCAACATGGTGTATTCTTTTCAGTCCAATATTTTTCTGCTTAGCATCTGATTCTGATGAGCAGAATGCCAAATGGATCTGGTGGCAGTAGTTTCCTCCCTTTAAATATTTTAAGCGCTTGACTAGGCAGACACTTCCTAGTATGGTCTTCCTTTTAGTTAACTGTCAGCAAGTGTTCCACAGCTTTGAGCTGGCTGTCAGTTACAAAAATCATTTTACTTACTTCAGTACCTCTTGCTTGTAGGTGTTAGCTACCAATAGTCTTGCTTTCTAACATACTAGCATTAAACCAAAAAACGAGAATATTTATGTGTTTGTTCCTACTTACTGCTGCATTAGTAGATGGGTCTTTGCAAGAAGATTTATGTGTGTGTATTTTTAACTTGTTGAGATCTCAATATCAAATTATTTCCAAGCCTTGATGGGTGAACACTGGATTCTGAGAAGTTCCATGTTTTGAACTAATACTTTTAGCGAGGAAGCAAGTTAATATGTGTTTGTTTAGTTTCTTTTGTTTAAATTAGTTTCTTGGATTTTAATTTGCCTATCCTTGCTGTTTTGCTTCTCAATAGTTTTGATGCTAGACACATTTTTCGGTTATATTGTTTTGATACCTATTTTTGTTTCTGTTAGTGGATGTTGCATGTACATTGTAGATTAATGAGATAATTAATAGCTAAATCTTAGGTCTACATGTGTATATCTATATGCTGTCAGCTTGCCATTTTACAATTGTTTGCTACAACTTTTGGGATGTAGAGTGTCTAGGAATTTACCTTTAACATTATGATTCCATTCTGAAACCGTATCCTTTGTCTTTTGTTGTCTTTGCAGCCGGGAATTTGAGCTTGGTCCCCACCACAGAGGTAATTAATTTTGCAAGCAAACTTCTTGCAGATTCCCATTTCAAGATATACAGGAGTGCTTTGAAGATGCCTGCTTTAGTCTTGGACAAGAACGAGAAGACGATTTCGAGGTTCATTTCAAGTAATGGGTTAGTGGAAGATCCCTTTGCTGCTGAGAAAGAAAGGTGCATGATCAATGCTTGGACATCAGAAGAGAAGGAGATTTTCTTGGACAAGTTTTCTACCTTTGGGAAAGACTTCAGAAAAATTGCTTTGTTTCTTGATCACAAAACAACTGCAGATTGTGTAGAGTTTTACTACAAGAACCACAAATCAGATTGTTTTCAAAAAACAAAGAAGCCAGAGTTTTCAAAGAAAGGAAAGTCCTATTCTACAAATACTTACTTGGTTACATCTGGTAAGAGATGGAATCGCAACACTAATGCTGCTTCTCTTGATATGTTGGGTAAAGCTTCAGCAATAGCAGCTAATGTAGATGTCGGCTTCAAAGATCAGCAGAAATGTGCAACAAGGTACTTCTTTGGGACTTCATGTGATTCCAAAACAGCACAGAGTGATGATGGTGCGTTAGAGAGGTCAAGTAGCCTTGACATCTTTCGCAATGAGAGAGAAACTGTAGCTGCCGATGTGCTGGCTGGTATTTGTGGTTCCCTATCCTCAGAAGCTATGAGTTCTTGCATTACAAGTTCTATTGACTTTGGGGAAGGATACCAGGAGAGGAAGTGCCATACAGTGGGTTCTTCAATAAGGCGACCTTTGACACCTGAGGTCACACAAAACATTGATTATGAAACTTGTTCAGATGAGAGTTGTGGGGAGATGTATCCTACTGATTGGACTGATGATGAAAAAGTTATATTCATTCAGGCTGTGGTGTCCTATGGTAAGGATTTTGCAATGATCTCGCGGTGTGTTAGAACGAGGTCCATGGATCAGTGCAAAGTCTTCTTTAGTAAGGCTCGGAAGTGCCTCGGGCTGGATATGATTCGTCCTGGGTCTATCAATGGGGGAACACTAGCAAATGACGATGCTAATGGAGGTGGTGAGAGTGACACTGAGGATGCTTGTATTGTAGAGACCTGCCCAGTGACTTGCTCTGACAAATTAGAGTCTAAGATGGATGAAGACCTGCCCTTGTCTTGTTTGAAAATAAATCACGATGTAACTTATCCTGCAGGGACCCTAAATATGCAGCACAACCTTGATCAATTAGCGGAGAACAACAGGACAAGAGAGCTAGACGTTAAAGATACTGAGCTGATGTTAGACAACATTGTTTCTGGTGACTGTGCAAAGAATAAGGCGCACAGAGTCTTTGATAGTGACAGCAATATAAAAAATTGTGTTTGTAGCGAGTCTCTGGCAGTGCAGGTTCTCGAGAATGGATTTACAACTTCTGATACAATAACTGTACAAAATGAAATTATTGAAGTTGGCATTTTGGAGGAATCAGCAATTGTTCGAGAGACTAATGACAATGGGAAACCATCTTCGTCAGATGCTGAGGGTGAGGTTTATGCTGTTCATTCTCGAGCTGAAAAGGCAGGACCTGAAATTTTGTTAACTGGAAATAGTTTGATTGATAAACGGGTTAGCGGTGATGATGTCAATTTGAGAGGCACAATCTGTTCTATACAAGGTACAAGAACTGCACCGCCATCTGTTGGAAATGCTTCCCTTTCAGCTGATACAGATTCTTTGGCAATTGGTGTTCTCCCTGGTTATGAGCACAACAGCAATGCAGTGAAGTTGGATTCTGCAGAAAATCCTCGTGTTGATTCGTTGAAGCAGCATAATTGGTATGTAACTTCAAATTCAAATTCGGTTATCCAATATTCTGCTGCAGCGCAGAAAGAAAAGAGTCTTAACCATGACGTGTCATCTAAATTTGATTCGGTAAATACTATTAATAAGCAGTTTCAGAATTCTGCTATAACAGATAAAAAGCACCAGCATCTGCATGGACATTCTTTATTGGATGGTCTTGACTCCTACCAGATTCTTAGGGGTTATCCGGTGTCGGTCTCAACCAAGAAAGGGATGAATGAGGATATTAGTTGCAATACACCAGCTTTGTGTCAAAGTAATGCAAAAATAGATAAAAATTTCCATTCTGATCGCTTTTTACCTCAGGACTCCTGTCTTCAAAAGTGTAACGGTTTAAAACATCACGGTGCAGGGGCTGAGTTTCATTTCCTGTCCCATGACCAGTCACAGGATAATCCAAGACGACCAAAGCCACGGTGTTTGTCAGATTCAGATAAACCAAAAGCGCAATGGTGATGTTAAACTCTTTGGTAAGATTCTAAGTGACCCTTCATCCCAGCAGAAACTAGATTCCAGGGCACAGGAAAAGGAAGATAGGGGTGCTCAACATCCTAAATTAAGTGACAATTCCTTCAACCTGAAATTCACTGGTAATCAGAATGTTGAAGGAATTTTAGCCTCGGCCAAGTTTGATCCTAACAGTTACTTGGGTCTTGAGAATCTTCCAGTGAGGAGGAGTTTTGGCTTTTGGGATGGGAACAGAATACAAACTGGCTTTCCTTCTTTGCCCGATTCTGCCATCTTGCTAGCTAAATATCCTGCTGCTTTTGGTAATTACCTGACATCCTCTTCAAAGTTAGAGCAGCAGCAATTACATTCCATTGCGGGGAGTAATGATTGTAATTTGAATGGTGCATCTGTTTTTCCAACAAGAGAAATAAGTGGCAGCAAAGGGGTGCTGACTATCGGGCTTACAGGAGCTGAGATGGTACCAAACTCCAGTCATTTACAGTAGATTTGAAGCAGAAACAAGATATGTTATTTTCCGAGATACAGAGACGAGGAAGCGAGTTTGATGCAGTGTCTAGTATACAACATCAAGCAAGGGGAATGGTGGGAATCAATGTCACGGGTAGAGGCGGAATCCTTCTCAGCGGAGGGCCATGTAAGGGTGTTTCAGACCCTGTAGCAGCCATCAAAATGCACTATGCCAAAAATGAACAATACAGCGGGCAGGCGGGGAACATCATCAGCAGGGAGGAGGAATCTTGGAGAGGTAAGGGGGATATAGGCAGGTAGTAGGAATGTGCAGCAAGGGCCTCCAGGAATGGGGGTCCTCAGGCGGCAAATTATCTTTTTTTGCTGCTCCTGTATATTAGTTTATTGCTACTTCAATTCATCAAATGATAGATAGGGCATGCCCTTTTTTTTTGGTTAGGAATATTTTTAGATGCTTGTAATATTTAAGCAGCTTTGAATTTGTTTTTTTTCAGATAATAATCTGTCAAAATGTTTGAAGGTGGCGGCAGATGTCAGCTTCTAATGCATTCAATCCACATCTTCATCTTCACCTCCCTCCCCCCCCCCCCCCTCTCCCCCCCTCCCCGCGTCTCTCATTTACGTGCAAGTTTTCCTAATGGTTAGGGTTAGCTGATCTTTTAACAGCTGTCCAGGTTACTGTTTTCGTAACAGAAAAATAACAAAATTATATATATATATATATATAATGTCGTACTTTCAGTTATGATGTTATAGCTGTCTTGATGAGAGTTTTTCTGTGTGCTCTCTCCGTATTCCAAAAGGAACATTTGCTGCCATGGCCAATGCTCCAATTGCAAGTATTTTTGTAGCCAGATGCTATGGTCTGTGATTGATTTTTGGCTAGGGCAGTACGCCAAAGGAAACGACTCAGTGCCATATTGGACAATTCCCGGTTCATCGCCCTGGAAATTCAAAAGATGCAACTGTCAACAAATGACGTCGTTTGTATGTTATGAATGGAAATACCTCATAGAGCTTGAGGTGCTGGCCTTGTCCTCGAAAAGTTTAGAAATTTTAAGGCAAAATTAATGAAATGACTATGAATGGAAGGGTTTTTTTTTATAATTTTTTAAAATATTATTATTATAAAAGGATACCTCATAGAGCTTGAGGTGCTGGCCTTGTCCTCGAAAAGTTTAGAAATTATAAGGCAAAACTAATGAAATTACTATTGCAGTTGACATGTTTTATTGATTACACTATTGAATTTTTAATTTTTTAAATTATTTCACTAAACTAATTATTATTTTGAAATTGAGTCATTCCGTTAAAAATAATAAACGGACGTTAATTTTTTATCTACAAAACTAATGAATTATTCACTTTAGTTGGCACATTTTACTTATTGAATTTTTAATTTTCAAATTATTCCATTAAATTAATTAAAATTTGATTATTTTAAATATTTTAAAATTAATTATTATTTTCAGTAAAAAAATTTAGAAACTTTTTTTTCTTCATAAAATGAGTAAAGTTTCATTAAAAAAATTAAAGTGATTTTCAATTAAATTAATGTCTATTTAATTTTTTTAAGAATGACCCATTCTTAATATTAAAAATTTTAAAACAAAAACTAAAAATAGAAATTAAAATAAAAAATAGTAAAAGATAAATAAAAAAAGTGATTCAATTTTTTAAAAAAGAAATTAATTAGTTTTATAAATAAATATTATTTTCAGGAAAAAAATTGGAAAAATTTTCATATTTTAAAAAAAATGAGTAAAATTTTATAAAATATAGATTCAAAAGAATAAAATTTATTTTCAAAAGGAAAAAAAAAATAGAAAATTTTAATTTTTTTTTAAAATCGATAAGGTTTCATAAAACTTTAATTTTTAGAATCTATATTTTATGAAACTTTTCTCATTTTATGGAAAAATTAAAGTTTCTAATATTTTTTACTAAAAATAATAATTATTTTTAAAAATATTTAAAATAATCATTTTTAATTAGTTTAATAGGGTAATTTAAAAAATTAAAAATTCAATGGTGTAATTAGTAAAACGTGTCAACTACAATGGAGAATTCATTAGTTTTGTCGATAAAAAATCAAAGTCCGTTTATTTTTTTTAACGGAATGACCCAATTTCAAAATAATGTGACGCCCCCAAAATTAGGTATACGTCACCCATCTTGGGTCGCCACTTACATGGTACATAAATTTAAATACAAACTTAATTATACATCTGTCGTGTAACATACGACAATACATAAACTGAGAGTTCTAATAGGAATATTGTCATTTAGACAATATCCATACTCAAGGAGTCCTCATTACATTTATTGTCACACTATTTAATGTAATAGTGAAGACTACTAATGCTATCTTTGGGACCATCACTCTTTTCCCAGGACTCGTCTCCAAATTATATTCTCATTTCACGAAGAGAACACGGTGAAAGAAAGGGTGAGCTCAACTAGCCCAAGAAGAAATATTATGACTAAGATAATGCAGAATAAATTATCATTAGCCTTCAACAATGTTAAACCGATAAAATACAATAGACAACCACGGTTTAATGCTGCAAAGTGAATGTGCAATCCATTAAAAGAGTCAAGTAGAAAATAAAGTCTACTATCTTTTAGATTTTAAAAGGTTTTCATTAATTTTATCACTAAGACTCGGTTTAATGAATAAACCACAATATCTAATCATCCCCGTACTACGGTCAAAGATTTTCATCAAATTATCAATGGTCATGACTATATACCGAATCACCCCTGGTCATAATCATACCAAAACTATCCATCATCGCATTACATTACTGAGCCCTTCGAGGACTTTTGTCACATCATTTATATCAAGCCATGATTATACCGAATGAACCTCGTCATAATCATACTAAGTTCATCATCTATGCACGTAAGCCAAAGATAACTTTCAACATAATATAAACATGAGGATGATGACAATGATATAATAATTCAATAAAACAAGTTCAAGAATTATTTTATCCATGAATTATTAACGTCAAATTGTCAACAAGATCTTTGTTTTGTAGAGTAAAATTCAAGAATGATCATAAGAATATTTCCATGAAAAGATCTTTGGATGAAACGCAATTATCAAGGATATTCTACTAATTTCATGGAGTATAGAAGTCAAAGTTTTAACCATTTGGGTATAATAAAGAATGGAATAACAAAAGAAATCACCGTGCATGCAGATTTCAGATAGATAGGTTATTCCAATAGAATAATAATAATCGGAACCAAAGTCGTGAAATTCACACCAGCAGGATGATCCAATGTAATAATAAATGTTGAATAATAAACAATGGAACTGTGTCGGTGTAAAACACACGCATGAGGATATTCAGCGAGAATAATAAATGCGGAATAATAAACAATGGAAACTGGTCTGTAAAACACACAAACATGATATTCCAATGAATAATAATGAATGGAATAATGTGAAGAAGATCACCAAGTATAGGGGATTCGCGATATCTGAGTTATTCCAATGTAATAAATAAGAATGGAATAACATAAGGATTTCACCAAGTATAGGGTATCTTAGATATACAAGTTATGTATAGGGTATACCATTTTAAAAGTTATTCCAATGAATAATAATGAATGGAATAATGAAGTTCTCTTCATGAATAAGAAAGAATAACACCCCTTACGAAGTACAACAAATAATACCCCTTACCGAAGTAAAGACTTTGGATATCAAAGTAGTGAAGTACCGAATACTCTTCTTCTTTTCTCTATAGATTTTCTCTCTATAGCTTCTCTCTATAATTTCTCTCTAGAGTTTAAATGAATTCGTAAGAAAATAATGAAGGAATGAGCTTCTATTTATAGAAAATAGAATGCATAGTAATTAATCCATGAACTATCCAGATTGATTTACTTTAATCGACTATCCATATTTAAAGCAAAATCTTTTAAATAAAATATCATATATTCTATTTATATAAAAACATTTTACTATGCAAACACTATGCAACACTATGCAAAACACTATGCAAAATACTATGCAACACTATGCATTATAAAATATAATATATTCTATTTATAGAATAACTTTAATAAAGTATTACATTTTATATAAAAGATGTTTCATTTTATTACGTTAATAATACGAATAAAACAAAACATCATTATCATTATAATAATTCATATTATTAATCTAATAATAATGGAATCAAACCGAGTGACTTCTCACATAAGCATCAATAATCAATACTGGTGTGCTACTATGCAACCACACGTATTCATTGTATTTTTTACTACCGAGTAGTTCAACAAGATCAACCAGTAAAACTTCCGCCGTTATTTCAATAAAAATATTTTGTCGTTTTCTTTCAATCCGATAATAAATTATCTATGAGGTCCACCAATGATTGAGTAGTTGTACGAATATTCCCCGCTAAATCGAATATTCCCAGACCAATCGAATATAATATAACCACTTGCATACTTTGCAAAATTTATAAATACTACCCACAACTATAATATTATCTCAAATTCACACCATAATATTAAAAATTATTTCGACAAAATTTAAATCTTTATTGATAAAATCTGGGGTCTCACAATCTCCCTCCTTATGGAATTTAAGCCCTCGAAATTAGAAGTGCGATACTGGTATGATAAAGAGGTGAGGATACCTTGAATACTTTTATCGTTGAAAACATTAAATTCATCTTTTGCAATCCCATTAAAGATATTCATTAACAATTCATCTTTGCACTACTACTGAGCCAAAGATATACAATCATAAAACCAATAATCTTTGAGACGCGACTTAATAGTATCACGACCACGAATTATCTATGCACTTCATCGCCAAGGATATTCGTGTTTTCAATTCTGATCATGATTATACCGAATAATCCGTGGTCATAATCATACCAAGTCTATCAATGCACTACTACTAAAGATGACTTTTACCACATCCATGAATTAATATTTCATTCTTTGAGACTCATTTCAATAATTAATCCATATCATCGAATCATCCCCCACTTCTACGTGCCAAGGATATTCATTAGTATCACGACCACGAATTATCCATGCACTACTACTACCAAAGATAATCGTGTATTCATTTAGTATCACGACCACAAATTATCCATGCACTACTACCAAAGATAATCGTGTATTCATTAGTATCACGATCACAAATTATCCATGCACTACTCTGACAAAGATAATCGTGTATTCATTAGTATCACGACCACAAATTATCCATGCACTACGGCCAAAGATAATTGTGTATTCATTAGTATCACGACCACAAATTATCCATGCACTACGGCCAAAGATAATCGTGTATTCATTAGTATCACGACCACAAATTATCCATGCACTACGTGCCAAAGATAATCGTGTATTCATTAGTATCACGACCACAAATTATCCATGCACTACGTGCCAAAGATAATCGTGTTTTCAATTACGGTCATGATTATACCGAACAATCCCTGGTCATAATCATACCAAGTCCATCTATGCACGTGAGCCATAGATGACTTTCAACATAATATAAGCATGAGGATCATGTCAATGATATAAAGAATCAATCAAATGAGATAAAGGATAAATATTAAACATTTATAATATAATTTATCCAGGATTCAAGAATATCCCCATGTTATCAATCACTTAATAATCTCATAATCTAATATCATTAATATTATAACAATATTTTAATCACTTCTTAAATTTATAAATAATTTATTTCAATTGTTTACGCTTTTTACCATATAATGCATTTAATCATTCAAAATGCCATACTCATAAGATATCATCACCAATTATCAGATCCTCATCAAAAAAAATATGCATATACTCTATATAGGATTCTCTAGCCATAAAATCCTATTTTCAACTTTTGTTACTTCACATAACATATTTAACTCATATGTTCAGTAATTAAACTATTTTCATGAAAAATACCAAATCAGTCCCAAAAATATTTCTTTTCTGGGATTTAGCATAATATAATCCCATAATGAAAATATATTTTTCTCAAGAATTTTAAAATTTATTTACTATTTTACAAAAATCAATTTCTAATTAATTCCCTAAGAAATTAGCTACCTCAAGTTTAACTCTAAAAATTCCCAAATCTTGGCAGGACCTTACACATGTTAACGTGAGCTTCCAGTTTAAATTTCATGGTCATCTGAGTTATAGAACTCGGTTATAGCATTCATTTCGGAAAAATCTAAATATTGAAATAGTCATAACTTGCTCATTTTAAGTCAGAATGAGCTCATTTTTGGACATGAGGTACTTTATACCATATACCTTCATGTCCCAAAAGGCCAGAAATTTTCTCATAATTTAAGTGGCCGAAACAGACCCTCTAAAATCATGGCAGCAGCTTTTTCGGTTTTTGCAGCTTTGCACTCCTTTGCTAAAATCAGTCCACACAAAAATCTACAACACCTTTTCCAGTAATTCCACTAGGATTAGTTAGGTAACTCATAGATCTAACTCTAGGACTTGACCACACTCACAAATTCAAAATATAATAGGAGATATGGTCAATTGAATTTCGTGTTACGTTTTTCACCAAAATCTGATTTTCAACTCTTTGTGATTTCTAAGAAACTTTCATGTTTTCACATAATAACCAACATAACTCATCATAACACTTACTAATACTTCATATACCCATGATTTTCATTAGTCCAATGCTTTTATTATGACTTTCATCATAATCCTCGTAAACAGATCATTTTAGTTGAAGAAATATTTGAGGGTTTAAGAAATGGGTTTTTATCTAACGGGGTCAATACAAAATTCGATTTCACGTTCTAGGGTAGGCTAGGAAGTCTTCAAGAATACGCCAAGAAATTTATTAATGATAGAAATATCATTCAAAATCGCTACTCTTATCCAAGACTTGGATAAGACGTTACATTGATACCAACTGTGACTTTATCCCTTAACCTAGATAGCACCTCACAATGATACCTATAAACTTGCCATCTTCATTCACGATGTCGCCTACAGAAAGTAAAAGCTTCGATTGCACTCCACACAAGGAAGTCAACAACGAAAGGTTCGGGGCTCTTTACTTATGGCTTGATATGATAATTGACTTTAGTAGTTTGGTTACTTGAATTCGCACAACAAAGTTGGTTATGAATATAAAAGCTAACAACCTTATTTAAAAGCATGATGAGTAGTTAACCAATTGATTCCTAAAATCAAATCAAAGGCAAGTATTTTTCAAAAGATAAGATCGACAAGTAATGTGAAAGTGTTTATTTGAATCAAACAAGATTTAAAAATAGTAGAATAGAACGAAGGCTCCTACTTAACGAAGTTTCAACCAATAAGTCAAAGTCTAACTTCTCCGAGTCAAATTTAAGCGTTGAGCATAAGCAAGAGAGATAAAATAATGGGTAGAACCAGGTATCTTATAAGGTATAGACTTCGCAATTTATAATTAACTACTTGTGCTAACCGTTCGGTTTACTCGCTTTTTGAGAAGTCATGAAAATGCACTTCCTAAAACCAACGACTTTGTTTTGTCCATATCCACCTTTGGTGCCACCAGTCCCAGACTAGACTTGACTTTGGTGCACAACAAAATTGAGCTAAATGACCTTCTCTTCTTGCAATTTCCACTTCTATTATCTTTGCCATGATTACCACCGAAGTGGTTACCATTCTTAGCATGATAATTTCCCCGAAGCGATGGTTATCATTGTTCGATAGCCGAATTGCCACCGAGAAGATTATTATCGTGTTGTTGGTCGTTACCTTTTGTTTTGGTGAATCAACACTCTCATGTGCTTCATTGCTTATCTCAAAGCATTTTCGGATGCCATTCTCAAACACTTGTCACAAAACAAGGGTTAATTAACATATCACATATTATCCCTATACTCGACCGACCAATTAAATACCAAATAAATTTAGGTAGGTCATACTAGCGAAGGAATTCGTCTCTCCCTCCTAGTTCTTATCTCACATCTCGGCCGGGGATCATATCCTAAGCTCGATACCAACCGCTGGACGCCCCCAAAATTGGGTATCGCCACCCATCTTGGGTCGCCACTTACATGGTACATAAATTCAAATACAAACTTAATTATACATCCGTCGTAGGTGTAACATACGACAATATATAAACCGAGAGTTCTAATAGGAATATTGTCATTTAGACAATATCCATACTCAAGGAGTCCTCATTACATTTATTGTCACACTATTTAATGTAATAGTGAAGGATTTTATCGATAAAGATTTAAAATTTGTCAATAAATAATTTTTAAGCGAAATAACTTTTAATATAATATATGGTGTGAATTTGAGATAATATTATAGTTGTGGGTCAAGAAGTATTTATAAATTTTTCAAATTGTCAAAAGTATGTAGAGTAAAATTGTTATAAAATATTATGAAAAGATTTGGTGGGGAATATTATATTTTTTGTTAAATTTTTGGGAATATTTAATATTATGGTGTGAATTTGAGATCAATAGTTTGGTGGATTTATAAATGAAATTATTGTTCGGATTGAAAGCGACAGGGAAAATATTTTTTTTAGGAATATAAAATAATGGCTCAATCATTGTTGGAGAAATTATTCGGATCGAGAAAGCGACAAAATTAAAAAAGCTAGCCGGAGGTGTTGTTGAACTACTACGGTGGTAAAAAAAATGCGATGTCTGGCGTGGTTGCGTAGTAGTACACGGTATTGATTATTGATGCTTACGTGAGAAGTCACTCAAATATATGCTCAATTATTACTACGATAATTCTTTGCATCATATCTCTTATATTATTGATTCAATTATTGTCCAGATTATCATCGTATAATATGTTATATTATTAATTGAGGCGACAAGTTATAAATGATTAATAATTGTTGAAAGATTAAAAATGTGTTGATTAAAAATAAAATGATTTGTGGTAATATTTATTGATCCTTAATGTATATAAAAGTACATTATGAGGCGTTTGTGGTAAGTTTGATTATTTTATGGGGCCCATATGTCATTATCTAAGAGTCTCTTACAATCGATAGTAATTTTTGTGAATAGTGAATAGTATTAATTACCTTTCGTCAATAATAGTATTTACCTTCGTCGATAGTAATTACCTTTAATTAATAAGTAATTACCTTTGTAAATAGTAATTACCTTCGTCGATAGTATTTACCTTCGTCGATAGTAATTACCTTCGTCGATAGTAATTACCCTTGTGAATAGTAATTACCTTCGTCGATAGTAATTACCTTTACCAGACGTCGAACCACTTGTCGTTTCACATTCTGAGCGTCGAACCACTTGTCGTTTTTCATTACTGAGTCGCGTCGAAACCACTTTTCTTTTCACATCTTTTCACCGATTCGTCGAGCCACTTGCCTTTTCACATGGTAGGTCTTAAGCTAGAAATCTTCTATAAATAGAGGCCTAGTGCTTCATTATTTTTCACGAATTCTTTGAAACTCTAGAGAGAAACTATAGAGAGAAAGAAGAAAAGTGATACTACGCTACTTCACCTTGCGATATTGAGTTCTTCTAAGGTAGGGAATATTATTTTTTGTACCCGTAAGGGGTGTTATTCTTTCTTATTCATGAAGAGAGGCTGTTGTTATTCCATTGCTTATTATTACATTGGAATAACTTTTGTAAAAGTGGTATACCCTATACATGACACTCTTTATATCTCTGGCACATACCTATACTTGGTGAAATCCTTATATTATTCCATTCTTATTTATTACATTGGAATAACTTTGTATCATGGAATCCCCTATACTTGGTGATCTCTTACATTATTCCATTCTTTATTATTACATTGGAATATCACATGCGTGTGTTTTACAGGACTGGTTCCATTATTTATTATTCGGAATTTATTATTACATTTGGAATATCATCATCTTTATTTTTACAGGAATATCCATTGTTTTTATTATTGGTTCCATCTTTATTATTACATTGGATCATCACATCGATTGTGAATTTCACACGACTGGTTAGATTATTATTATTACATTGGAATAACTTTATATCATGCAATCTACCGCATGCATGGTGATTTCTTTTGTTATTCCATTCTTTATTATACTCGGTTGGTTAAATCTTTGACTTCTATACTCCATGAAATTAGTGGAATATCCTTGATATTTGCGTTTCATCGATATCTTTTCATGGAAATATTCTTACGATCATTCTTGAATTTTACTCTACAAAAGCAGTATCATTTTGACAATTTGGGCGTTAATAATTCTGGATAAAATAATTCTTGAACTTGTTTTATTGAATTATTATGTCATTATCATCATCCTCATGTTATATTATGTTATCTTGACTTACGTGTATAGATGAACTTAGTATGATTATGACGAGGGATTCGGTATAATCATGGCTTGTTATAAATGATGTGATAAAAGTCCTCGGTGGCACATGTAATGCGATGATGGATAGTTTTTTTTGGTATGATTATGACGGGGGTGATTCGGTATAGTCATGACCATTGATAATTTGATGAATATCCTTGGTAGTAGTAGTGCGGGGTGATTCGATGATGTGGATTATTTATTAAAAGTGAGTCTCGGCTATATGATGATGAAAAACCTTTTAAAACCTAAAAGATAGTAGACTTTATTCTCTCTTGACTCTTTTAATGGATTGCTTATTCATTTGCAGATTAAACTTGTTGTCTATTGTATTTTATCGGTTTAACACTTTGTTGAAGGCTAATGATAAATTATTACGCATTATCTTAGTCATAATATTTCTTCTTGGGCTAGTTGAGCTCACCCTTTCTTTCTTTATTCTCTTGAAATGAGAACATAAATTTGGAGACGAGTCGGGGAGCGGAGTAATGGTCGAGAGGATAGCATTAGTAGTCCTCACTATTACGTGAAATAGTGTGATAATAGTAGTAATGAGGACTCCTTTTGAGTTTGTATAATATCTAGTAGACAATATTTGTATTCAAACTCACGATTTATGTCGTATTGTACATGAGTTATATTAGTAAGTTGTATTTGAATTTATGTACCATGTAAGTGGCGACCCAAGATGGGTGGCGTATACCTAATTTTGGGGCGTCACGGTTGGTATCGAGCTTAGGGATATGATCCTGGCTAAGATGTGAGAATAGTACTAGGAGGGAGGGGGAATACCTTCCTTTAGCTAGTGACCTACTAAGTTTATTTGGTATTTGATTGGTCGGTCGGAGTATAGTGATAATATGTTGCATGTTAATTAACCCTTATTTTGTGGCGGTGTTTGGAAATGGCGGTGAAAATATTCCTGATGGAGTGAATGTGGCCAGTTGTGACACCTTTAATCACTAATCGGAGTTAATGCGATTGTCGAGACGGAACAAATTAGAGATATCCACGTAGTGAATGAAGAACTAATTTGTTGCACCCGAGCTAGTTAGTTGAGAGGTAGCGGTGAGTGAGTGAGAAGAAGAGGAAGAAGAAGAAGAACACGAGGAGAATTGGTTAGAAAAGTTTATGATCAAAACTTAGAATTACAAAATCGTGTTCGTGAGCTAGAAGAACGAGTTGAAGAAGCGGCAAGCGGTCGTGGAACAAAGGGATACAACAATTCAAAATTGGGTTACCCGATATGTGATGCTCGAACAAAATCACGCTTTGGCGGGGTGTAAGATATTAAAGTTGGAATCGAGAATTTAAAAATCAAAGATCGGTGAAAGAAGAAACAAATGAGCGAAGGAGAATAGGCGATGCATGGGTAAAAATTTGCTAACGCGTTGATAGTGTAGAAAAAGGCGTCCAGATCGATAAAGCCAAAATAGATGAAATGGACTTTGCTTTTTGAATGACAATTGGGAGAACCCAACATCGAATTCGGAATTACCACATGCATAGCGGTCAACCCGAATTCGATATGGATCGGAGAATAATGATTCAAATCATGGATCGGGGAATGTGAAGAAGCACTTAAGGGTGGAATGTACCCTATAGTAAAAGTCGAACTTCGGTAATTTAAGCGAGGCGTTTGTCGAGAAAACCGAGCGAAGTTATTACGGGTAAATTAATTATAAATTATTACGA
Source organism: Panax quinquefolius (assembly GCA_020205615.1). Taxonomy (NCBI): domain Eukaryota; kingdom Viridiplantae; phylum Streptophyta; class Magnoliopsida; order Apiales; family Araliaceae; genus Panax; species Panax quinquefolius. The sequence goes on from CM035159.1 coordinate 92,593,345, forward strand.
AGTCTATACTTTATTCAATACAAGTTCTACCCACTCTTTTATTCTACCTAGTTGTGTTCGATGTTTAAATTTGACTCAGGAAAAATTAGACTTTGATTTTTCTATTGAAACTTCGTTGGGAGAAACCTTCGTTACCTCCTTTGTTTATTAATCTTGTTGTTTCAAATAAACACTTTCACGATCTTATCTCTTTGAAAATACTTGCCTTTGAGGTAATTTTTGAAAATGATTGATTAACTACTCATTATTCTTTTTGTAAGGTTGTTAGCTTTCATATTTCTAACCAACTTTGTTATACAATTCAAAGTAACCAAACCCTAAAGTTAATCTTTGTTATATCAAGCCATAAGTAAAGAGCCCCGATCCTTTCGTTGTTGACTTCCTTGTGTGAAATGCTGCAAAAAGCGGACTTTACGTGGCGACGTCGTATTTGAAGATGGCAAGTTGATAGGTATCATTGTGAGGTCTTTATCGAGGTTAAGGGATAGAAGTCGCAGTTGGTATTAATGTGACGTCTTATCCAAGTCTTGGGCGAGAATGTGATTTTGAATGATATTTCTATCATTAATAAATTTCTTGGCGTATTCTTGAAGTCTTCCTAGCCTACCCTAGAAGCGTGAAATCGAATTTTGTATTGACCCCGATACAAAAACCCATTTCTTAAACCCTCAAATATTTCTTGACTAAAAGGATGCATTTACGTGGATTATGATGAAAGTCATAATAAAAGGATAGAACTGATGAAAATCATGGGTATATGAAGTGTTAGTAAATTTTAAGATGAGTTATGTTGGTTAGTATGTGAAAACATGAAAGTTTCTTAGAAATCACAAAGAGTTGAAAATCAGATTTTGGTGAAAAACGTAACATGAAATTCAATTGACCATATCTCCTATTATATTTTGAATTTTTGAGTGTGGTCAAGTCCTAGAGTTAGATCTATGAGTTACCTAACTAATCTAAGTGGAATTACTGGAAAAGGTGTTGTAGATTTTTGTGTGGACTGATTTTAGCAAAGGAGTGCAAAGCTGCAAAAATCGAAAAAGCTGCTGCCATGATTTTAGACGGGCTGTTTCGGCCACTTAAATTATGAGAAAAATTCTGGCCTTTTGGGACTTGAAGGTATATGGTATAAAGTACCTCCTGTCCAAAAATGAGCTCATTCTGACTTAAAATGAGCAAGTTATGACTATTTCAATATTTAGGTTTTTTAAATGAAAAATGCTATAATAGGAGTTCTATAACTCCGATGACCATGAAATTTAAACTGGAAGCTCACGTTAACATGTGTAAGGTCCTGCCAAGATTTGGGAATTTTGGAGTTAAACTTGAGGTAGCTAATTTCTTAAGGAATTAATTAGAAATTGATTTTTGAAAAATAGTAAATGAATTTTAAAAATTTAGAGAAAAATATATTTTCATTATGGGACTATATTATGCTAAAACCCAGAAAAGAAATATTTTTTGGGACTGATTTGGTATTTTTCATGAAAATAGTTTAATTCTGAACATATGAGTTAAATATGTTATGTGAAAACAAAGTTGAAAATAGGATTTTATGGCTAGAGAATCCTATATAGAATATATGCATATTTTTTGATGAGGATTTGATAATTGGTGATGATATCTTATGAGTATGGCATTTTGGATGATTAAATGCATTATATGGTAAAAGCGTAAACAATTGAGATAAATTGTTTATAAATTTAAGAAGTGATTAAAATATTGTTATAATATTAATGATATTAGATTATGAGATTATTAAGTGATTGATAACATGGGGATATTCTTGAATCTGGATAAATTATATTATAAATGTTTAATATTTATCCTTTATCTCATTTGATTGATTCTTTATATCGTTATCCTCATTGTGTTTATATTATGTTGAAAGTAAATACGTGTATTTTGTGGTGCATAGATGGACTTGGTATGATTATGATGAGGATTGTTGGTATAATCATGCTTACCGTAATTGAAAACACGATTATCTTTGGTAGTAGTGCATGGATAATTTGTGGTCGTGATCTAATGAATACTACGATTATCTTTGGTAGTAGTGCATGGATAATTTGTGGTCGTGATCTTAATGAATACTACGATTATCTTTGGTAGTAGTGCATGGATAATTTGTGGTCGTGATACTAATGAATACGATTATCTTTGGTAGTAGTGCATGGATAATTAAGTGGTGGTCGTGATCTTAATGAATATCCTTGGCACGTAGTGCGGGGATGATTCGATGATATGGATTAATTATTGGTGAGTCTCGTGATGAAATATTAATTCATGGATGTGGTAAAAAGTCATCTTTGGTAGTAGTAGACTTGGTATGATTATGACCGAAGATTATTCGGTATAATAATCATATAGTAAATGAAAACACGAATATCCTTGGCGATTGGTGCATGGATAATTCGTGGTCGTGATCTTATTAAGCTGCGTCTCGGCATTATTGGTTTCTGGTTGTATATCTTTGGCTTTGTAGTGCAAAGATGAATTGTGAATAAATATCTTTGGTAGGATTGCAAAGATGAATTTAATGTTTTCAACGATAAAAGGTATTGAGGTATCCTCACCTCTTTTATCATACAGTGCGTGTCGTACCCTAATTTCGAGTAGAAATTCCATAAGGAGGAGATTGTGAGACCCCATATTTTATCGATAAAGATTTAAATTTTGTCGAAATAATTTTTAATATTATGGTGTGAATTTGAGATAATATTATAGTTGTGGGTAGTATTTATAAATTTTTGCAAAGTATGCAAGTTGTTATAAAATATTACGTTTGGTGGGGAATATTCTTTTTGTTAGGGAATATTAAATACAATGGCTCAATCATTAGTGGACCCCTAGCGGAATTATTGTCGGATTGAGAAAGCGACAAAAATATTTTATAAAAATAACGGCGGAGTGTATTCTTAGAATTAAAAGCTGTTGAACTACCCGGTGGTAAAAAATGCGATGTCTGGCGTGGTTGCATAGTAGCACACGGTATTGATTATTGATCTTACGTGAAGTCACTTTCATTTATGCTCGATTATTACTACGATAATTCTTTGCATCATATCTCTTATATTATTGATTTGATTATTGTCACGATATCATACATATAATATGTTTATATTATTAATTGAGGCGACAAGTTATAAATGATTAATAATTGTTGAAAGATTAAAAATGTGTTGATTAAAAATAAAATGATTTGTGGTAATATTTATTGATCCTTAATGTATATAAAAAGTGCATTATGAGGCGTTTGTGGTAAGTTTGATTATTTTATGGGGGCCCGTATATGTCATTATCTAAGAGTCTCTTCGTCGATAGTAATTACCTTTGTGAATAGTATAATTACCTTCAATAGTAATTACCTTCGTCGATAGTAATTACCTTCGTCGATAGTAATTACCTTCGTCGATAGTAATTACCTTTGTGAATAGTAATTACCTTCGTCGATAGTATTTACCTTCGTCGATAGTAATTACCTTCGTCGATAGTAATTACCCTTGTGTAAATAGTAATTACCTTCGTCGATAGTAATTACCTTTGCAGACGTCGAACCACTTGTCGTTTCACATTCTGAGGCGTCGAACCACTTGTCGTTTCACATTTGACGTCGAACTTGTCGAACCACTTGTCGTTTCACATTCTGAGCGTCGAACCACTTTTCTTTTCACATCACCGATTCGTCGAGCCACTTGCCTTTTCACATGGTAGGTCTTAAGCTAGAAATCTTCTATAAATAGAGGCCTAGTGCTTCATTATTTTTCACGAATTCTTTGAAACTCTGAGAGAGAAACTATAGAGAGAAAGAAGAAAAAGTATTACGCTACTTCACCTTGCGATATTCGGTTCTTCTAAGGTAGGGAATATTATTTGTTGTGTACCGTAAAGGGTGTTATTCTTTCTTATTCATGAAGAGAAGCATTGTTATTCCATTGCTTATTATTACATTGGAATAACTTTTGTAAAAGTGGTATACCTATACATACTTTGTATCATGGCGTACCTATACTTGGTGAAATCCTTATATTATTCCATTCTTATTTATTACATTGGAATAACTTTTGTATCTGTTGGAATCCCCTATACTTGGTGATCTCATACATTATTCCATTCTTTATTATTACATTGGAATATCACATGCGTGTGTTTTTACAGGACTGGTTCCATTATTTATTATTCGCATTTATTATTACATTTGGAATATCACATGCGTGTGTTTTACAGGACTGGTTCCCATTGTTTATTATTGACATTTATTATTACATTTGGATCATCTGTCGGTGTGAATTTCACGACTTTGGTTAGATTATTATTATTACATTGGATAACTTTGTCATACATCTGCAATCGCGCGTGCGTGGTGATTTCTTTTGTTATTCCATTCTTTATTATACCGGTTGGTTAAATCTTTGACTTATACTCCATGAAATTAGTGGAATATCCTTGATATTTGCGTTTCATCGATATCTTTTCATGGAAATATTCTTACGATCATTCTTGAATTTTACTCTACAAAAGCAGTATCATTTTGACAATTTGGGCGTTAATAATTCTGGATAAAATAATTCTTGAACTTGTTTTATTGAATTATTATGTCATTATCATCATCCTCATGTTATATTATGTTATCTTGACTTACGTGTATAGATGAACTTAGTATGATTATGACCGAGGATCATTCGGTATAATCATGGCTTGTTATAAATGATGTGATAAAAGTCCTCGATGCTTTTGTAATGCGGTGATGGATAGTTTTTGGTATGATTATGACGGGGTGATTCGGTATAGTCATGACCATTGATAATTTGATGAATATCCTTGGTAGTAGTAGTGCGGGGTGATTCGATGATGTGGATTATTTATTAAAGTGAGTCTAAACTATATATGATGATGAAAAACCTTTTAAAACCTAAAAGATAGTAGACTTTATTCTCTACTTGACTCTTTTAATGGATTGCTTATTAAAGCTATGATTAAACTTGTTATACATTGTATTTTATCGGTTTAACTTTGTTGAAGGCTAATGATAAATTATTACGCATTATCTTAGTCGTAATATTTCTTCTTTGGGCTAGTTGAGCTCACCCTTTCTTTCTTTATTCTCTTGAGGAAATGAGAACATAAATTTGAGACGAGTCGGGGAGCGGAGTAATGGTCGAGGAGGATAGCATTAGTAGTCCTCATTTATTACGTGAAATAGTGTGATAATAGTAGTAATGAGGACTCCTTTTGAGTTTGTATAATATCTAGTAGACAATATTTGTATTCAAACTCACGATTTATGTCGTATTGTACCACAGCAGTTATATTAGTAAGTTGTATTTGAATTTATGTACCATGTAAGTGGCGACCCAAGATGGGTGGCGTATACTAATTTTA